>CM031859.1:22479815-22492414 GCA_018697195.1 Certhia americana
AATAATAATAATAATAATAATAATAATAATAATAATAATAATAATAACTTTGTATTCCTTGCCCTTTTTGGTTTTAGACTTCTGTGGCCTCCTTTATACATAATCACTCATAAAATAAAAAGAAAATCAGGGGGTTTATTTTCTTACTCACTCCAGATAATATGTTTGTCAATTGCACCCATGCAAGTACACTCATTTTTTTAAAGGTTCTATCCTTGGCTAATCCTTAAGGGAGGGTGAGAGGAAGGGAAGTAAATCTTAGTGTGCTAAATGTAGTATGTACACTCTTCTGTGCCTAGAGTTATGTGTTTTATGTTGAAGATGTGACTCTCAGATCTGATGCCTTTCTAGAAGTGAAAAATTATTGAGGATTTTGCTGAGGGTTTTTTTTTCCCCGTAAGGCATTCTCTACCCATTTTAACATCTAAAAGTTTTGTATCCCAGAAGGAAATACATTACTGGAATCAGCACCATCCCCATCTTTGCCAGTACTTGATAAGGTGAGACCTCCCATGGCTGGTTTATTTTGCTCACATCTTTGTAAGATGTTATAATCCTCACAGAATTTGATAACAGTCCTTTGTTTCCTGGGAGCAATATAATTGTGAGAAATATGTGGATTACAGCACAGATTATAGTACTTCTTCCTTATAGTTGAACCTACTGACTAAATATTTTTTAAGTTGCTCCCTAGGAATTTTGTACCATCTCGTGTCACTGAAGAAAAATTTCCAGAATATTTGGATAGGAACAAAATGCAATTGGCTTTAAATCAAAACATTGAAAATGCTTCCTTATTTTGAAAAGAAAAATATTTATAAATGGCAATTCCTTAGGCTTTACTAGACCCACTGACACATTCCTGCAATTCTAGTTTCTGGTATTGAACAAGCCTTGAGGCTATGAGCAAGAGGAAGAATTTAAAATGGCCCTAAGCTATCTCTTGCTCTAAGAACCTTGCTGAACTATTCTGTAACAGAAATCCTTGAGTTATAATAGTTGATCTGTCTGGTCATGCTCAAACATCGATGGAAATATTCATGTGATGGTGCACCACACACCTTTCTTCAAAGACAAATGATTCTTTGTGTTTCATTCAGAATTACATCAAACTTCCAGGAACCTCTAACTGACAGGAGTTGTACACATTCAGACTATACTTGGGCTTGTATTAGTGAGTTGAAATACAGTTTGGACATAGTGTCCTGATTTGAAGAGTAGAATAGTTGAGTACTATCGATGCAATTTCTGGAGAGTTGTGTCTGGAATACTAATTTATTAGTATAGGCATAGCCTCACTTTCATGATAAATACCACTTGTTTACTCAGATGGAAGCTGCCACAAAAGGCTGTGAGCTGTTGGCGATGGTACTTGGCTGCCTGCCTTGAAGCACAGTGGTTTTCTGTACCAGCACTTATGATGTCTTACATTTAAACATCACCCCTGTGAGCACCTGACCTAGACACAGCTAAGTGACTCCTCCATGTTCCAAGGAGCCAAACTGAGCTCAGGAGAAAACTTAATAGGTGCTGATTAAGAGCAGCATCTGTTCAAGCCTTTCCAGCAGCCTCCCCTGTGTGTAACCCTCAACAGGTATCCAGTACAGGGAATGGAGGCTTTGATTAGTAGCTGAAATAACACAGCACACACAGTCATAGCTCTGCTGTGATCCACTACTTCAAGGAAAGAATATACTTTCAGAAGTAAAGAATATATTAAAATGCTCAGACTTGTGAATGCCTCATTTTTAATTTTTAATGCGACACATTGCCACACTGTTTGTGAATCCTGTAGTTCTGACATGTGAAGGTCTGGTGTATAAAATACAAGGTTTGAAAGTGGAAACATGAGTTTGATTTCCAACAGTGTGAGAGACTCTTAGATAAGTCTGCACATCTCTATTTTCCTCCTTGCCCTTCCACATTTTTCTTTTGTGTCTGTTCCCATAATAACTTCTTCAGAGATGACTAGTTTTCTTTTAATTCTGTTTCTTTATGTTTTCTAGGCTACTGTGGTTTTCTTTTAAGTGCTGCACTTTGGAATACGAACAAGGCAGTTTGTTCTAATTTTCAAGGGCTATGATTTATTACCTGCACTGCCTAATTTCGTTTAACTGAAAACTCAGTCCAAACACAATGCATTATAGTACTTGTCACAGAAAACATCAAAGGCACTTCTCTTCCAAGTAAAACCCATCCTAAGTAGGTAAATAGTGTGTATTCCAGCAGGAAATAAATATTGACATAGCAAGCTGTCATATAGATGACAGGATCTGCAGCTGGAATCAACAGGAGAGGCAACCAGCAGCTCTCTGCTTACTTCTCAGGCCATGGCTCAACCATTATCAACACAAGATCTGTGTGCTTCTGGGTCACCTGGCAGTACTAGTTGTACACAGATGAAAAATAAGAACATGAACACAGTTCTGATGATTCTGTGGTTCTGTGTAATGGGTTATTTATTAATGTTTTATGTTAGCCCTGAAAAATTAGTGATTCCTGACCTAACTCCTCAAAAAATTATGAGCACATTTGAAGTAGGAATGTTTGTACAGGTTGAGCTTTTCACATCAGGTTACTGTAAACATTTTTATCATGTCCAGTTCTGATAGCAGATTTACCATTGTGTTGAGTCAAACAAAAAGGAAATACAAAGAAGGTGAAAATTGGGATGAGGAACTATGGAGATATTGCCTAAATATCTAGGGCTGGAGTTAGCAGTCAGATGATATTAGCTGGAGCTGAAACTGGTGAAGTCCATGAATGAAAATAAGAGTTTCTTAATGTACAGCAAAAGGTAAACTAAGAAAAATGTGGGTTTGCTGCTTAGTGTGCTTATCTAATGGCAAAGGACACAGAAAAGGCAAAAGTATTCAATGACATCTTTCTCATAGTCTTTTCTGGCAAGGACTGCTTTCAGGTCTTTTGCATCTAGTTGGAGAAGGTGTGAAAACAACACTATTCACACCAGAGGAAGATACAGCTAAGGAAGTCTTAAATTCAATTATTTGGGATGGGATGAATCCAGTGATGCTAAAGGAACCAGCTAATTTCATTGACATTGACTGGCAAATTTAATTTCTCTATCATCTTTAAACAGTCATTACAATCAAGGAAGATTTCTACTGACTGTGAAAATAAAAAATGTTACACCCATCTTCAAGAAGTGCAACAAAGAAGATCCAGGGACAAATACACGAGCCAGGAACCTGGCATGGCTCATGTCAGCAGAGATAAACTCCTCTTGGAAAATTTGGTGTCTGTCATACAGTTCCAACTGTGTGTTGGAAATGGTTCCTGCCCTAGTTTAACCTCCAAACCATACTCAGGCACTGCTAAGGTTTTGTTTAATTTCCTGCATAGATACATCCAGTACCAGTTCAGAGGCCATCAAAAGACCCAAAGCTGAAAGCAAAGTATTGTTGACATATCTAGCCTGTGACCCCCTCACTCAGGACCAGAGAACAGCCCCTGTCCCTGTTTAAATAAATTATAGATGCATTCATTGCTTCACTTCTTAGTTAAACACATGCATAGTAACCACAGGGCCAAGCACATAGATAAGCAGGCAGTAAATGCTTTGCTCACCTGAAGTCAACTTCTACTCTAAGTAGCAGAACTTTTCTCAAACTGGTGAACAACTATTTAGCAGAACATGTAGAGCAGAGGTGAACAACTGAAAGCTGCTACCTTTGATCTGTGATACATCCCTATGTGTATGATATATTTTCAATTAATTCTAAAACGAAAATGTGATTGAGTACTGCAGTTTTGAGTACTTTTTTAAATCTTCAATAACTCGTGTTTGATTTGTTTATTAGAGCTTTAAAAATGTTTGCTTTAAAATAAAAATACAAACATACGTCAGAAGAGACAACTGTAAATTTTTAAAAAATTACATAAATTCTGATAAAAAGTGGAACTTCCTCAACATTCAAGCTTGGTATTTTTGCTGAAATGCAAATAATTTTTTAATTTAATTTTTTAACTGTGCATGAATGATTTTCCAGCAAAACATTATTCACAGAACAGATCTAAAATTTAGGTTCAAAAACTGGTTACTAGGAGAGCTGTAAAATAATAATTCAGTATACAACAACAGAAAATATTGCATCTTGTAGACGAGTGAAGAAGCTCTTTTTCTTAGGGCACGGGGGATATGTAGGAAAAACACATCTTCAGACTGAAAGTAAAAGTATTGAACATCACAAGATAGTACAGTTCAGTGAAGACCAATAAAGTACATTGTAAACCTAACGTTGCAATGCTGCTTGCAATGGCATTGACAGCAAAAGGAAGCATTTGGCTTCTAGGTACAGCATATTCTCTCTTAACTGTATTCCCTTTCACAGAGTGGAGAAATATTATCTGACTACACTGTCTCTAGCAGAGTGAGGGAACAGTTTCTGGGTAATGAATTAAATACTAGTTTCCTAGGAGATGGATTGATGTACAGGAGGCAGTGTACATTTTTCTTTCTATGCAGTGTGCTCTCAGCCTACAATATTAAGCTCTGTCAATGGGTCTAGGAGGAGGAAACTTTATTCTGTGCAAGTATCTTGAATTACTGAAGAGGAATTAAGGACAGTTTCCAGGTAACTTATGCTAGCTTCTCATAATCTCTGTAGAAGAAGACCCAAATACAGACTTTAAGAATATATTATTATTACAATTCCGTGAGCTTATTTTGTCTACCATATAGGTACAAACTTGGAGGGAGAGGTTAATCTGCATATCTGAGTTGAAATATTTATGTTATTGTTGCCTGATAGCCCCTAAATCAAGAACCAAACAAGATTAAGATGATAAAATGCACACGTGATACAGAGCTTCAACACATTTATAAGTTTAGCAAATTAGCATAATGGGCAAGAATCCCTAATTAGAATTACAGTTAATAAAGTAATTCCCCTCTTGGTTCAGTCCCCTACTGAGACCTTCCCCTTGCTTCTAGCCCTATGTTGTTTGTTTATGTCTAAATAAACAGGAAATAGCCTTGGTTCACTGAAGTAGCAAGATTAGAATAGGATTCCAGGAATGTGTTTGTCTAACAGGGTAGGAAAAGTATTGGGATTATCTAAGAAACTATACAATTCCATAATAATAGTCTACAGAGCTACTAATATATTTAAAATATATAAAAAGGAAAAGTCTTTTGGCATCATTCTGATGTGTACAGTTTTTCATCTTTAACTGAAAGTGAAGCCTATTTTCTTAATTATTCACAGATGTTGCAATCTTACATTAAAGATGGAATATACTTTTCTTAAACTGGTTCAAGGTAATAATTGAAATTAACTTGAAAACACTCCGTTCTATTGTAATCATCCATGTTTACTGTGATTTTGTCACAACAGGATATATATATAGTTTATCTGGGTATAACTGGCTTACTTACAGTAAACTGGATTTGTGGATTAAAGAAATTTAGCTAATTTTTAGGTGCATCTTATAACATTACTAGTGGATTCCTTAGTGTGTTAATTTATGGGCAATAGGATTTCCACAGGAAACTCACCTTATTTCTAACACAGGAAAGCTAAGCCAAACATTTAGTTATAATTAGCAGAGACAAGCCTGGGTATTCTTGTTGTATATATTGATTATGAAACCTTCCAAAAGTTAGTTAAATTTTTTTACCTTAATTAATTTTATTTAAATTTAATAATTTTAAAATTATTATAAATAGAAATTTATTTTTACCTTGTTGAAAGAAAAGCTGTTGGATGTATCCTTTATTTCCGACTAATTTTCATTCAGTGATTCCTTCTTGTGCCATGAGTTAGAGAAGAAACAGGTAGTTCATTTTGGACACATATACTGATTCTTTCTGATTTGTTTAATATGGTA
Source organism: Certhia americana (assembly GCA_018697195.1). Classification (NCBI taxonomy): domain Eukaryota; kingdom Metazoa; phylum Chordata; class Aves; order Passeriformes; family Certhiidae; genus Certhia; species Certhia americana. The sequence continues at coordinate 22,485,666 of CM031859.1, forward strand.
AAATATTCCAATTTTGTAAAGACATTCTCATGGTTTCTATCATTCTCACCACTTTTTTACAAAGATCTACAAGACCTGCAATGTGCTCTTTGATAGATTCACTAGCACTTCCAACAATATTACTGATGGGACAACACTGATTTGTGTAATTATACCATATTCTTCTATTTTTCCCCTAATTGTCCTTTCTCCCTGTATATGCATATTAATTAGAGACCTTCAGTAAACTTTAACAACAAAGTACAATTAATTTGGGGTGCATTTACAACAGCTTGTTTTTCAGTGTAGATTCTCCATCTCATGATCCAGCTGTCAGTTTTCTCTGGGAAGAACAATGGAAAACAAAGGAGCAGTTTATAAGTCCTGTAAAAAAATACATAAATATTTACACAGTTTATAAATCAACTGTGTTTAGGTAATTGTAGATGTGAGTAGATATACTGAAGCCAGAATAAATTGTGGTGTTTTTTATACGAATTGAATGACTAAACAAATTTACAGAAAGGAAACAAAATGACTAAAGGAAGGGACAGATTTCTCATGTTCTGACATTTAGTTTGGACTTAGTGGACTCAGTCTGGATATTTTCAGGGCACCAGTATCAGGATTTATGTAACTCATATAAATTTAGGTTTAAAACTTGACATCCTTCACCCCCTCCAATCATAGCTCCTAAAATTTATGTTTTTACAGTTATTCACACTAAGGAAATTCTGTGAACTCAGTTTTTAGATGAGTAACTAGAAGATGAGCTTAAATTATGACAGTTTTCTATAGGTGGTTGCAAGCAACAGACTATGATGTGTATAAGCATACAGAATCCTTATGAAGTTGAAAATTCTAAGAGTTCAGTTGTGCTTCAGGAGAAATGGTCTTCACATCTAAAGTTTTGAAGTAGTCAGAAGAAAAAGTCACTAAAGAAACAGTGAAAAACATCTGAGAAGATCTAAGCATTTGCACAGGCAGCAAACTTGGAAGGAAAAAATTGAATAGTGCTTTTTCAGATGAAGGTTTTGTCAAGATCTGTTCATGCTTTGCCGTGTGATATTTAGATCTTTAGCTGAAGATCTTGGTTAATCTGATCCAGCTGAAATTAAACTGAGACAAGGTTGCCTTGTTTGCAAGCTGTTCTGTACCAGTAAATGAAAAATGTGCAGCCAATATAATTACATTTTAGAAGCCGAAAGAATGAAAAGTATCACAGTCTCAGTCTTGTTTATAGTCTTGAATCTCACAGAAGTGGATTATTTATCTTCACAATCATTGGAAGAATTGCAGAGACTGAGATATTCTCACTCCCAAAGCCTTCCTGAAAGAAACTTAAAGGTGCAGGTCTTCTACAATCCCTGGTTCATACTCATCACTCAAAGCATATTAAACACTGCCTCCATTTTGAAATTTACAGGAAAATAAATAACTCCTTTTCAGTGTTTGCACCTCATTGTGTTACAATATTGTGAGAGATTACAATATTTTTTGAATAATATGACTCTGAGCTGGCAGCTTGCTTATAAATACAAGGAAAAGCAAGGAAAATTCCTGTGCTGATGGGTTTCTATCTGATGGCCCAATTCAACAGTGATGTGTGTATTGTCACACTCCTGAGCCCATTCAGGCTCCTGCCAGCCCCAATGTGCACAGTAAGTGGGTAAGTCTACTTAGGCTTGGTCACAGGTCTGATCCTTCCACAATTGCCTTCACCCCTCCATAGATAAACAGGCTCTTCCTGCAAAGCGTACACACACCTTTACAGCTGGAAAGGCAGAACTATAATAATTATCTAAGGCTCAAATACAGTCAGATGGCAAAGGGAAGAGAAAAATCTGCCCATAAGTACTGGTATTTTCAGGCACGAGAACTGAAGCTAGATGTGACTTCTAAAATGCAAGGTGACTTGACTGAGATGAAAAAATATGGGTTTAATTCACTAAAAGGCTCATCTGTTATCAAATTGGTAGAACATGAGACTCTTAATCGTGGGTTTAGGTTAGGCTAATTTCTGCAGTAAAATGTTGATCTGTACACAGAAATCTTAATATTTCCTTTTCTCTTTGACATTTTGGGACTTTTTAGTTTATTTTCTTATTTTTTCAAGTTGAATTGTTGTTTTACAGTGTTTAACAGAGTAAAAAACTGAGCCAGCCAATGTCTAATAGAACATTAATACATAATATTCTTTAATGCACAGCCAGTCAAGGTAAGATTTGCTGAAACATGCAACTGACAGTAAGAGATGAAAAGAGAAAGCAATGACCAATATTTGTGGAGCTAGAGAAGACCACTAAAGGTTCTAGTTTTAGTCATTCTGTAGCAGAGGCAACTTCTTTTATTTATTTATTTTTTTGGCCCAGCATATCTCACAGCCTGATCAAGTTCTTCACACTGATTTGGTGTTGAGTTTCAGGCTTCTCTCTAACAATATCCCTAGTAAATAGACACTTTATAGATGCAATAGCAAAGTGCAGAAGAGAAACAAATCAGTGCAGTCTATGTTGGCAAACCAGTGCGCTTTGGCCCCATAGACTGAAAGATCTTGGAGAACAGGACTAATGAAGAGCAGCTGAGGGAACTGGGGTTCCCTCAGAAAAAAGAAGGTTCATGAGGGATATTACTGCTCCTTACAACTAACTGAAAGGAAATTGTAGAATGGTGGGGGCTTGTTTCTTCTCCCAGGTAACAAGCAATTGGACAAAAGGAAACAGCCTCAAGTTGCACCAGGGGATGTTTCAATTTGGTATTAGGAAAAATTGCTGCACTGAAAGGGTGAGAAGCATTGGAACAGGCTGCCCAGGGAAGTGGTGGAATGGCCATCCCTGTAAGTGTACAAGAAAAATGTAGATGTGGTGCCTGGGACATGGTGCAGTAGTGAACTTGGCAATGCTGGGTTAATGGTTGAGTTTCATTATCTTAGAGGTCACTTCAAACCTTTACAATTCTATGATTCTATGACAAAATGTTTAAGAAATTCTAAGGTTTTCCTTTGAAATTGAATGCCATTATGAGTTCAATTTCTGATGTGCAAAACCTGTTTTTCTATCACAAAAGACCTTGTAAAAATAAGAGAAATTATTGCAAAGTTCTGCATGTTGCAGTCCAAAGTATAGCCACCTACAAGCTCATTGAATGAATGCGAAAAATATTCCTGCAGCAATTCATTGAAAATAGGAGGAAATTAAGTTCTTATCTGTTACCTAACTGGAATATTTTATTAAGCTAGGAAAAAGAAAAAGAAAGCAGGCATGGAATAAACTATCAAGGCAGCACTTAAATCCCATGTGAAAATATACTTACCTAAACAGAACATGAAATCACACCTTAAGAAACAAAACAGCAAGGGGTGAACAATGACACGGAAACAAATGCTTTTGATACTGCTTGAACTTTCCTCATGACAAACTACTTCTCTTTTGTTCTCTGAAAAACTTAAACTTTTAATGGAAAACTCAAGTGGTCATACTATAGAATAGTAGCAACAGATTATAGAAAATCTTTGAGTAAAGATGACCTGAGAAATGTTCTCAGTACCATGAACAGGGCCAGATAGAGTGCGGTGTCAGCATGTCTGAGAAATGGCATAAAGAGCAGAGTCAGTTTGTTAAGAGTGGGGGAAACTTTAATAAAAGATCAAACTGATATGAGTGACACAGTCTATCCAAGGAAAAAGAAATCTATTGATGAAACTTAAAATAAAAATGGGTAAGTTTTTAAACTATCTGAAAGCAAATGTGCCAAGAAGCTCACCATTTGAGATGATTCATCTGATCGTGAAATTACAGAATGCTGTACTCAAAGCTTAGTGTAAAGGAAAACCCAAACAAATTTCAAAAAAATGACAGGAAAAAAAGTCCACTGAGTTAATTGGACCTTATTTAAACAGATCAGAGATGATTCATGGCATGAATATAAAAGGTAACAAAGTTTTCTGTTATGCTAAGTTAATTATCAAAAATAAAATGATTGCTGAAATGGAGGTAGTTTCAAAGAGGACTTAATTGAAAAAAAAAAAAAGTGTATCACAAATGGTATAGAAAAACTGGAAAGGGCACTACTCCATTTTTACACTGTATGAGCAACACACCAAATAAAGTAAAATTATTTAGGAACACTTTTAAAGGAAGGAAAGGAGACGCACTGTAACAAACTGGAAATCATTGCTTCTAGTTTCCGTGGAAGCCAGAGGTTCAGATGGGCTCAGGAAAAAAATTAAGCAAAATTTTTGGGAAAAACATGTAAAGACCTATTCATAAACCATAATAAAGATTAGCCTCAGGAAGCTGCTAACTTGCAGCTTGCTCAAAGATAGAAAGTTGGGAGGTATCACTGCAAACTTGCCTTACCCTTATGTTCTCCTCTACTCATGTTTTCCCAGCCACTGCCAGAGATGTACATCCAATCCATGACTGGAGATTTTGTTGGCCTTATGCAACAGGAGGGGTTAGAGAACAAAGTACAAACCAGTTTGATGATAGCAATAGCACAATGTACTTCTTTTATTCTGGTCTTCTGTCAGGAGGCCAGTGAACCCAAAAAGAAAAAATACAGGTCACAGGCCTGTAATACTTGTTGGTGTCTTTTAGCTATGATAATACTGAAAGTGATAAGTCCCTTAAAGCCATCTTTGTCACTGTTCACTTCCCATTCCTGATCTATCGGATCTGCTTAAAATGTACATTCGGCAGAATAGAGACTGTTCCTTGCACCATGTTGCTAAGGCCAGATTCAAGACTCTGATCACCATGAAAAATCTTACATTTTTTGTACTGAATTCATTTGAAAGGCCTTTATTTCCTTTAAAATAACCAAAATATTTATTAAAAAAAGCTGTGTTCCTCTTCTTTCTTGGTCCTCAAAATACTTAATATGAAAGCATCTATCTTGTTTGTCTCAGATCACACCACAGATCTGCTATTTCCAAATGGGTCAGAAGCTTATCTCAGGTAAAGTAATTTTAAGCAAAAGATTCTATTTCAAGTTATATTTTCTCTGGCTTTAGAGCTCTTGATTGCAATGTAGTATTCAAACTGCTTAATTTAACAACCTTGATTGATTTGTAATAAATTTGTCTTAGCTTCTACAAAAATGACTTTCAGTGCTCACATATATTTATGAACTTAAGAAGAGATTTTTTTTCCTGAACTGAAATTATCATTGGGCATGCCTTAATTAAAAAAAAAAAAAAAAAAAGTAAACAGACAAACAGACATCCCTTTTTCAGCTTCCATATACAGTTCAGAGACATTTTCAGAAAAGGTGTCTTGTAATTTGCTCTATCTGTGTTTGGATTTGTGCCATGATCATTAAATGTGTGTGCTTTTAAATATTTGTAGACTTGGTGGAGGAGAGAATGCTGCAGATGGTACGCATTCATTTTCATATATCAATTTTATTTTTTTCCTAAAAGAAGTAAAAAGAAGTTTTAAAACTCTTTTTAGTACTTGGCTGTTAATAAGCACATGGACCAAGAAAAGCATGGTGCAGCAGTGTACTTTTTTATGTACATTCATTGCATACCCTTGGCAATTATATCTTTAATGTATAGGAATGATGTTAGGCGATCCTGTTCCCAGCTGGACAACAAAGTTTTCACCGAGAATCAGATTCTCATATTGCCTTCAGTTCATCTGAATTTGAATAACTATGCATTCTATTATTCTAATTTGTATTACAGCAGCATAACTCTACTGGCATGAATGAAGATATTTCTAATTTACTGTAGAGTGAATGAGACTAGCATCAGAATTTTTCACTTCAGATATGTTCTGCACTGGTGAATAATAATAATGAAGATAGAATGAGTTAACCAACAGCTAATTTTTCTTATCTGATCACTACTAGAAACAGAGAAAATTATCTTAGCTTTGACTTATTTTAAAGGTGCTAGTCAGCTAATAAACCCATATAGTGCTGCTTATACTCTTGTTATATTGGGGTAATAGTTTTTTATTTTTTGATGCAGAGTTTCTTCCTCCATCACCTTTGCAAATTTTTGCATTGTTTAAAACAAGATCCTACTTAACAGGATCCTGCTTTCTACATTCAAAGAGAAAAATGCCTGAGGTTGCCTAAACAGAGGTATTTGCGGGATATTGCTCATATCCCCAGTTCAAAAAATTTAACAGCAGTTTTGAGGACTATCTCTTATGTAAAAATTATTTTTTAATCTTTAACCTACAATTCTTCACTGAATTCATGCTAAGACAAGAACATGGTGGAAACATAAAGGAAACATGGTACTTCAAATGCATTGTGTGATGGAACATCATTAAGTTTACATATAAGGGTAACTGATTAATTCATTCTGTTCACAAAAAAAAGTACAGTAAAGTGTCTATTTCTCTTTTGTGGTCTTTTTCACCTTGCTGCCTGATGGCCACTATCCTTATCACCCCAATGAAATTAATGGCTGTATAGATTTCTAACCCTAGCTTTTTCTTTCAGTCTTCCTTTCTTGCTCTTGACTTGTTTCGACGTGTTCATTTATCGTCTTCACTATTTAGTTAATAATAGTCCATCAGCTTCTCAGAAACTACTTAGTACTGCTGCCAGGGAGTAGCACTTCCACCTTGAAATACCATTATAGGAGAAAAGTTACCAGAGGATCTTCATAGGCAAAATCTGCAATTTTGATGATGACTCAAGTAAATAAACATTAAGGCTGGTGGTATTCTACTCTCAGGGGCATATTTCATGAGAGAGACAAAGAGAAAAAAGCTGAGTTACATGAGAACAGAGGGAGGAAGGAAGGCAGG
>CM031859.1:22492814-22605181 GCA_018697195.1 Certhia americana
TCCCCAGATGAGCTGCCTCTTAAACCAAGTTGCAAAAAACTCAAAATTAATTCTGACCTGGGAAAAGTGCTCCTAATTTAATTTGACTTCTATGGAATTAATCCACTGAATCAAACAGATTTTTAAATGAAAGGGATAGTCTCTGATGGAATAAAAATTATGCCTATTTGTATGGTTAATAAAAATGTAGGTCTGCAATAAAATTATTGTTATGGAGGGGGAAATATGTTTGACGGCGTGATAAACTTGGATGCTGAAGTAAGGTTTGTTTATTGTCTATGAATGTCAGTTCCTGTGAGCTATCAGATGCAATAAAGCATAAAATTCTGTTTGATTTGTTTTCACATGGTCTAATATCATATAATAAGTGATATTGAAAGCCACAAGACATATCTTCTAGGCCTGGTAATTTAATTTCAGTATTTTTGGATTAGTGATGGAAAGTTATGGATTAGAACAGATATCAATGTATGTGAACCTTTTAGCTAAATAAAGTACCAGACAGTACACTCCTGAGATAAGAAGGTTAACAGATATACCCTTGAATTTAAGCTTATTTTAAGTGCTGTGTCATCAGTATATTCTTTGGTTATGGAAGTCTGTAAAACCACATGTTAAGCAGGCTTTGAACTGAAAAAAAAAACCCAAACAGTTATAATAAGAATTACATAATTTTGAACATTTGCTGTACACTTCCAGATGAAAGGAACAGATTTAAACTGTTGCACCAAGCTTGATGCAGATTGTATAATTAAAAGAAAAGATAAATCAGAACCAAAATTCATCAGGGGAATTGATTTAGCTAAGACACTTTCACAAATTAGAAAGCCAGAGGGGGACAACCATAATCATCTAGTCTGACCTCTTGTATTCCACGTCATGTGATTTTTCTGAATTAATTCTCATCTCATCCAGCACTTCTCTTTTAGAAAGACATTTGATCTTGATTTTAAAATTCAGAGCAAAAATGGCTCCATTTGGAAACCATTTCCTCGGTAGCAGAGTTTTGTACATGGTGAATATTTTCACTAAGTTTTTTCACTCATACTTTAAAACTTAATCTATTTTCACAGGTATATTTATTTATACAACCAAAGATCAAATGAAGCTTTCTGGCTACAGATTCATGATGAGCACATGTGTTAGCTGATTACACCTGATCTTTGAGTCATCTGCCAGCTTCTTCAAGGTCATTGGAGAATGAGTATAACAAAACCAAGGACTGACAGTAGGAACACATAGGCTCAGCAATGATTCTTTGTCTACCTTTACAGGGGGATCTGTAAAGATCTGGGATCAGTTAGCTAACCCATTTTTAATCTTTATAATACTAATCTTTTACTAGCCTGCTCCTTAATCAGAATGTGTGGTATCCATCAAAGTAAATGTCTTCCTCTTCTCTAGGAATACCAAATCTAGGTATCTAGTTAATCCACATAATCTATTATTTATGTATTTATCAATCAAATTTGCAATCTTATTGGAAAAAAGAATGAGTCTTATGACAAGTTTTTCACAAATTAAAGTTGATTGCAAATATTTATGCCTTTTTAATTCCATTCCTTACTCCATTCCTTATTCATAGGAATCATTGAATGGCTTGGGTTGGAATGGAAGGGACCTTAAAGATCATCTAGTCCCAACCCCTCTACTATAGGCAAGGAACCTTTCAGAAGACAAGGTTGGTCAAAGCTCCATTCAGCCTGGCTGGCCTTGAAGACTTCCAGGGATGGGATATCCACAACTTCTCTGGTCAACCTGTTTCGGTTCCTTACCACCTTCACAGTAAACAACTTCTTCCTAACATCTAGTATAAACCTACTCTCTTTCAGATTAAATTCATCTCCCACCTTATCACTGCATACTTTTGGAAAAAGTTGCTCTCCATCTTTCTTGAAGGCCCTCTTCAGGAATTGGGAAGCAACAATTAAGTCACCCCTAAACGATCTCTTTTCCATCCTGAACAATCCCAGTTCTTTTAACCTTTCCTGATAGGTGAGGTAGTTCATCCCTCTGATCACCTTGATGGCTCTCTTCTAGACTAGCTCCAAAAGGTTGATGTCCTTCCTGTGCTGGGGCCTCAGAGCTACATGCAGAACTGCAGGTGGGGGTCACTACTGGTGATGGAGGAAGAAACTCTGCATCAAAAAAGACTTTATTTGATTTTTTTTACAACTTGTAAGCAAATAGTGGAATTGCAAACATTTTAGCAGGGGAAAAAAGCTGGAACATGGTTGTGATTGTCTGTTATTGATTACCAAATGGTCATTCTCCAAATCTCTTCCCCACTAGCAAAGACCATGACAAGCTCCTTAAATAGATCTCTTGTTGTGTAGTGAGTAATCCTGCATTCCCTCATTGTCAGGAGAGCTTAAATCACTTCTCAATATTCATACCTCAACTAATATAACCTTAGGTATTTTTGTTAGCTGCAGAGTATCTAATCTTTGTTTATGGTGTTTTCAAACTCTACCCTACTATTTTATGTAAGACAGATGCTGATCCTACCTGCATATCTGAATATATTTCACTCTATAACATATTTAGACTAAAAGGTTCACTCAAGTTCCCTGTGGAATAGGAAATTTTTTTTTTCTTTGTTTTACAAGGAACTAAAGCAAAGCAAGTAGGTTTATAGAAATAGGAGGAGGTATTCCAGGTGTAGGTATGCTGCACTGAACTTTGAAAGCAGTAGAGAAGGCTGCACACTGATAAAAGCCAGTTGGGTAGCCTAAAGTACTGTCTAGAGCCAAGCACTCTGCACGGTGTTAATGAATGAATATCTGCCTCTCTATTATGCTTGTGTTGGAAATAGAGTCACAACATAATACTTCCTCCATTTGTGTGGAGGTGCAGACCCTGCACTGAAATGCTTAACTGAGCCAGTTGTCACAATAAAAATGGCACTTTTATCAGACTCATTGAATTATTCAGTTATGAAGTGAACAGATTGCCTGAATAAGAAGGGATTTTATCAGTCATGGAAGAACAAGTCCAGACCTTCTCTTTCAGAGATTGTACAAGTGGCAAAATATGAAAATATTTCAGGAAGTAATGACCAGAAGCCAGGAAACCTTTCATGCTGTTTAACTAGCACTTCTGGGTTCTCTTGAACTGCTTTCTGCCAGCTGAGCCCATTTCAGAACAGCTGAGAGGTAGTTGCTGTATCGAGATCCCAGGCTAAATGTTTGAAACAACTTCAGTGCAGTGAATGCATGCTAAACTCAAGCTACAGTGAGTTCTCACAATCTTCAAATCCGATGAAACCTCACATTTATCTGCTTAGCTCGCTCAGGGATTTTCCCACGTGTGTTGGGAAACCCACAGGGTTCTCATTTTAGCCTAACTTTCAAAGCAGCACAGAAATGAGACAGCCCCATCAGCCACTGTTTTTTAATGGCTCCTTTAACTCTGCTCTTCCTCCCACCACAGCCTTCCACAGCATTTAATTTACAAGTATCTTCAATATATCTGGAATCTAATGTAGAAAGGTCTAAAGGGAAGTGCTTGTGCAAGAGAGGGTGAGAAACCGAGGAAAAGCGGAGTCAGAAGAGGGATGGGCAATCTGGAAGTAGGATTGGGGAGAGATATGAGGATCTGAGGATGAGCTGAAGCGGGGGGAGGAAGGGGGGGGGGGGGGGGGCGGCCGGGAGGGAGGGGGGGGGGGGGGGGGGGGGGGGGGGGAGGCATGCCGAGATGCAGGGGTGTGTGAGGGTGCGTGTGCATGGCTTGGGGAACAAAAATCGACATCGTCTGAAACGGACGTGACTTTTCCAGCGGGGGCGGGTGCACTCTGGCACCTGAGGTATGCAACCTACCCCGACCAGCCTTTTCCACCACGGTGCAGGGGGTGCAGCGTCCGCGGGGGAAGTCTGCACCCTTTGCCCTGTCAGGGAAAAGGCTCGTCAGGGCGGGTTGGGGACCGACGCGGATCCCCAGCCTGTTCCCGCATTGGTTCCCGTAAGTTCCCGCGTCATTTTTCTCCCCACACCCCGCTTTTCGCACTGGCAACCACAAGCCTCGATGGACGGGCGGGAGAAAGCTCGGATGCTCTGAGAGAGTCTGGGTTTGGGTTTGTTGGTTGTTGTTTTTTTTCCCAGCCTCCGGAACAACCACTAGGGATGTCCGGGATTCAACCAGAGGATGGTTCCCCTCCGTACAGGAATTGGACAATTGGGTCGGAACTAAACGAAACGCGGGAGGCTCTTTTAACCTCTTCCTCCGACTACGATGATGAGGAGTTCCTGCGGTATCTCTGGAAGGAGTATTTGCATCCCAAGGAATATGAATGGGCGCTGATCGCCGGCTACATCGTCGTCTTCATTGTGGCTCTCGTCGGGAACGTCTTGGGTGAGTCGGGCTCCCCAAAACTTCCCGTTCTCCCTTCCCGAGATGGGTTTTGCACGGAGAGTGGCTGGAAACCGGGGAGGGCTTGGCACACCCCGCTGGAAAGGCGGCATTCCCCAGACGAAGGGGAAAGTTCATGCTGCGCGGAAGGGGCCGTAAAAACCGCTCTCCGTACGCGGGTGAGGGGCTGCGGCGCCGGCCGCTCGCGTCCGGGGCCGGGCACGGGGAGCGGCGTGGCGGAGCGCACCGGGGCGGCCGGCGGCGGAGAGCCGCGGCTGCCGGCCGGCTCCCTCCCCTGTCCCCGGGCCGAGGTGCTGAACCCTCCCGGCACGGCGGCGGCTGCGCCTCTCAGCCCGCTCGGGAGGATGCTCCCCGGCCCGGCTCTGTGGATGTGGAGCGCGGGGTGATTCTCCAGGACAGAGACGGGCGCGGGACGCGCCGACTGGGATGGCTCTGTGCCCGTGACGGGAGCCGGCGGTGTCGCCTCAGCTGGCGGCGGGGCAGAACGCGCGGCTCCTTCCCGGCGGCGCCGCGGCTGGAGCGGAGCGGGGCTGCGGGGCGGGGGCGAGGCGGCCCCTCCCGGGCACTCATTGAGGGAGCGAGGCGGGGCGGCGCCTCTCCCGGAGCCCGCCTTCTCCCGCTTCCATTCATCCTTGAAGGAGGCGGCGGGGGCACAGGGGTGGTCGGTGGCTGCTTCGAAGGGAGCTGTAGGGGCGCTGGAGTGTGCCGGAGAGCTGAGGCTGGTGAAGGGAGGGTGGGCTGGGAGCGGTGTGTGGGAGCAGCAGAGGGGTCTGGCCGTCAGCACCTGCTCGCTGTCCCTCATCGTTCCCCATCTCTCCTTTTCGCTCCCTCGAGCCCGCAGCCGCCCACGGCGGGGGCTCTTGTCGGGCTGTCGGAACAGGCGCCTGTGCTGGTGCAAGGGAGCGTAGCCACACGTGTGCACACACCCGCCCCAGCCGGCCGTGCCACCCCTATTCCTGCGGCCGTGCCACCCCCTATTCCTGCGGCCGTGCCACCCCCTATTCCCGCGGCCGTGCCCCCTCCCGGGCTGCGTGTGGCCGGGGGAGCGGAGCAGGCGCTGCTCCTCTGCGGTTCTGCGTTCATGAATGGACGCGGTGTGGCCGCCGGGAGCCGGCTCCGCCAGCAGGACCCTCTGGGCTGCGGTCACGGCCATGGCATTCCCGCGTCCATCCCTGTGATACTGCCGTGAACGGAGCGCGCTGGGCCCCGCCCCGCCATACGGGTCTTTCATTCATGTTTTTCAGAAGGAATTGTGCGTGTCAGGGCTGCCACTGCAAACTCTACAGGCTTCCTGAAGTAAGATGCAAATGAGACAGCAGCCAAAGGCAATATTTTTAAAGGCTTTTTTCTTTTTTTTTTTTTTTTTAATTTGAACGGACTGATGATGCTTTTTTTGTTTTGTTTTGTTGGGTTTTTTGTAATTCTGTAGCGTTGCGCTAAGTGCCTGTGTGCACGTTTGCTCACGTCTATTGCTCGGCAGCCAGCGTGATCGACAGTCTAAAGATAACAGCACTGGCAAAGAGGCTTTATTTTAAACTAGGATAAAAGCTGACCTTTTTTTCTGATTTTGAGCAAAGACTATTTTAGGAGAACCACCTGTACTTACCTATTATCCTCCACTGATACTGTAGACAAGCTGTCCTCTCACCTGTAAAGATTCAAGGTCAAATCTTCAGCTATAGGAGCTTTTGCCCTGTTTACACTTTTTCCCTCTGAAGCCACAAAGAGAAAAGCTTTCCTCTCTGTGCACTCACATATAAGAGATGATACCAGTGCAGATGTGCATTTGTGCATTCTTTCCTCGCATTTGCATACATTAACTCTTAGCTTGGGATGGAAACTGGCATCTGGCTGTCCTCCCACCATTTCTTTTACAGGACGGAATGTCCACTTTTTGCCCTCTGAAATCTCTCTCTCCAAGCTGTAATACATGGTAGCAAATCTCTGTCTTGGAATGTACAGAAAAGTACCTGAACACCTTTCTAGCCACTCCTGTAAATTGCTGTAAATAGATAATTCAGCTTTACAGCTGGACTCAATGATCTTAAAGGTCTTTTCCAGACTTAATGCTTCTATGATCTTCCTCAACCTGTTTGCTCTACATTGCTAGTTCTGTTTATGTGTGAATTGTTTGTGGTATCTGCAGGTGCTTGGAAGCTGAATAGTGTCTCATCTTTATTCAAGAAAGCTCACACTGCACTGATTGCAGGCTCAAACAGTTCTGAGGAGAGAAATGGATGTGATCTAATGCTCTTTACAAAGACATTTTTGAGGAACTTTTTTACTACCAGTGAAATCTGATGTAGAACAGTGCACATGTTGATATCTCTGAGAATCTGATTTCTGCTGCTTGAAAAATCCATATTCAAGGTTGATCTGGGATCTAGTCATGGTCCTTATCAAAGAAAAGCAGTCTGCCCAGTGTTGCAGAACTTGTGGCATGTGGAATCAATGCTTTGATTCAATTTTTAACATGTCCTTTTCAAATAACACTTAAGCAACCCAGAAAAACCCTCCCTTTCTGTGTGTGGGGCTGAAAATTACATTTCTGCTTCTTATTTTGGTTTGTGCACTTACATGGGATAAGGAGTGTCCCAGAAATTGTGTCTATGCAAGTGAAAAGCACATTCCTTAGATTTTACTCATAAAGTGGATTGGAGCATTCTGAGTTAATTAACAACCAAGGGTAGAATCAGAAGCTGGAACTTTGATTGACATCCATTGGGTTCTTGAGTGAGATGCACAGTAGGAATTCCACTAATAATAGCATATAACAAGGTCTGCATTGCTATTTAGCTTTCAATTTAATTAGGCGAGTTGGCACAGACTGTCCAAGCTGCTGCACAAACCAGCTAAAGTTGAAACATTAGCAAGTCTGTATTTGAACGCAGGTTTTAGTATTGCACACAGAGTGCTTCACGTCAGTGATTCTCTTGTATGCCTGGGTTGTCTGCTCACCAGGTATTTTGGGGTATGTCAAGGAAAAGAAATATATTTTAAGATGATTTTATGACATGTTTACATGAGCATTCAGAGAATCAGAAATATAGATGGCCATATCAGCAAGATGATTTATCCTATTTTGTTCTTCACTTGGTTACTATTTATCACTAGAAGCAGAACAAGTGTGAAGGGTAAGGACTTTCTGTTTTGCAAAGATCAATTTTTTTTCTTTACTACTTCAGAGCAATGAAACTGTTGCAATTTCTTTGCACATCTAGTGCAAAATATAGGACTTGTTAATGTAGAATGTATGTTGACTGTAAAGACTTTTTCTTCTTTATTTGAAAATGTCATTAAAAACATTGTTTGAAAAAATAAGGAAACTAGATAATTAAAGAAGAAAAGGTATTTTTAGGATGTCTGGAGGGCTCTGGTTACTGATGCCATTTCAGGCTGATCAGTTGCAGCAGTTAATAACTGGAGTAAGGTTACAAGGGATTGGAAGGTAATGTACAACTACATATATTTAACTCTGTTTATACATATGAAGAATTCAAATGACCCTTGTTGAAGTTATTCATTCATGTGGGTCAGGATTTTTCTAATCAAATGGTTTCTCTCAGGGAACATGCATTCATCAAAATGAAAGTGTACAGCAGAGATCACTTGGTTTGATCAAAGACTGAAGGCAAAAAAGGCAACCTTCTGGCATCCCACCAGCTGGGCTGCTGGGCCTCTTGGCAGGCCTCCCCAGAGCTGGCAGGAGCTGAAATCTTTAGCACATGCAGGCTGCCAGTGCCCAGCTTGAAAGTCCTCCACACTGCTGGCTTCCAAGGGTAAGAGACCATGCAGTACATCAGTGAGAAGCCTCAGAAACTTCCTTTACTCACACAGTTTGGTGATACTTGTTTTTCATTCCAACTCAGAACAAGATTGTGAACAACTTACCCTTCTCTGGATAGATGTATTATTTATTATCTGTTTTACAGTAACTGCTAGTTTTTCTGAGATCTGTAAGAACACAACTATGCTCCTTTCTTCAAAGAGTTCATAGTGTGACTCATAGAGTTCAACAGCCTCCATTTGATTTTTCTAGGGCAGGAGCAGAAAAAAATCTGTGTATGGCTCTAATACCAAAGACCTGCTCAATGCCTATGAATAGGCAACTCTCTCAAATGCTGTTCTGTTGTAATTTTAAAGATATCCAGTGAATATTCATACATGCCTATGTTGGTATAATTGGATGAGTCATGTATTCTCTTAAATGATCATGAATCCTATTTCATTGCTGTAGATGAGGTATATTTCACTTAATTACATTTTAAATGATTATGTTTCATTTTTTTCAGATTACTTGGGGAATCTGGCACTGAAAAGACTTTGTTTGTAATATCAGCATGAAAGTCACCTTTATCTGTTGGATGAATAATAACTAGAATGGCTTTATCATTGTTAAGAAGACAGCACATAGGAAATGAGACAATATGTATATTTTTTTTTTCTACCTAAGATAGAGAAAGTATGAGCTCAATTTATGTAAGAGTTCAAGTATCAACTGAGCTACATTGCTCTTTGCATAAAACAGGGATTACTCATCATCCTTCAAAAAAAAAAAATTGAAATGTTTTGGGTGTATTTTTGTTTATAAAGCATACTTTATTTTATGTGTCGCATGTCAAGTGAAACTTTCTTTGTTTTCTTGGACATAAGCAGCTGACTTACTGCCTGTCTCACAAGTGGAATGTGTCAGAGAAGAATTATAATGGACTGTTCCCCAGGGGAAGGGGTGTCAGGAGCTGAGGGCAGCAGCAAGACTGACAGGGCAGTGAACTCACTAACAGAGTCCTACAGTGCCTGAAGTTTGGTAGGTCTAAAGATATTTACTAGGTCTTAGTCACCTCCCAGCAATCACCTGACAAATCTATAGTGATGAAACAGGTCTGAGGTTAAGCCAGAAAGTCAAGTCAGTGGAAGAGTTTTACAATCAAATTCAGCAAGTCGAAAGCATACCTGCAATTTGGTCTTTGCCTGAGCTTAATGTGAGAGCCTGAGCTTGAATGCAGCTCTGGGGCAAAAGGCTGACTCCCAAAAGACTACTCCAAGACTCCAAAAGCTCTGTTCCCAGAAGCCTGGTCCCAGCTTACATGCTGCCCCATACCAAAGCTGGCCTCCAGCACGGACAGCGAGCTCCTGGGGAGGGAGCAGAGTTTGCAGAGCCTGGGAGTGCACTCAGCTCTGACAGAACTGTGCTCTGTCTCCTGGTTCTTAGCAAAGTAGGACTGCAAGGATTTTAGCCAGTTTGTGGAATTTTTTATTGAAAATGAGGATCCATGGTACAGATTCAGAAGTTGCATAATGCAAGATATTTGCTGGAACATATCACTAGCATAGTGAATTTTATTTTCTTTATATATCCTGCAGATATAAAGCACTAAGTCTTACATCTCCATTAGAAACACATGTGGACATGGGAATGTTTTTTTTCTAGTGCAACTCATGTTGCAGTGACTGATGGATGTTTTTTGAAGCATATTTTTTCAAAGTTGCACAGCATTTTAACTGTGAAACATACCTTCATTTTAATGTCATGTACCTTTAAATTGAATCAGTGAAGTGTGAAATCTTTTTATAAAAGTGTCATATACAGTATGACATCTAAATTTCTGACTCCTCCCCTTGTAATAGGAAGTGTAGATAAAGATTTTGTGGGCTTTATTTGTAATAATATCAGTTATTATTACTAAACTTTTAGTGGATCAGTATAGCCAGCTCTACAGATATGACTGGGTTTGCCTGTTAATACTGGTAATGATTTGTGCTGGTCAGGAGTGGATATGTTAAACCAATCTGTCCTAATCAATACAGTTATGTTACGAAAACTCTGTGATGGGGCATTTCACTTCCTCCAGAGCTGACCAAACCAGGAATTTTGGGCAGTCTGTTTTATAGCATAGCTGGTCTTCTGCTGATAACTCCCATTTCCATTAGATTGTTAATTGCCTAAGATTCTGTGATGTGGCTGAGTTAGGAAATTAATCCAGTGCCAATTAGATGGTTGTGCAGTTACTCCTGGTTGTGATCCATAGCCATAAGCTTCCAATACACAGAAATCAGTTCTTGTTTTCTTCTCTAGTGCCTTGATAAGCTAGTATTAAGATGTAGAAGTGTGTTGGGGCACATGGGTAACCCACAACCACAACTCTTAAGTCTGTTTAAAACCTTTGGTACAATAGAACACGTAGTAGGTAGAAAACCTCAGAAAACATAGTGCTGTAAGTAAACTAGTTTCTGTTATCTGTTTTATTTATGTAGATCCTCACTGTCTTTTGTGAGTGGCAGTTCCCCCTTAGTACATTACAGTGAAGCTGATATTCAACAAAATACTTTGGGATTTCATGTGTTCTATGTTATTCAGCTACATTTTTTGCAGTTTTGGTATTTTTCCTTTGTGATGGAACCTACACAGTTGATACAAAGAGAGCATGACCTAGCCACCTGCTACTTTTGTCGTGTTTCTAAGAATTTCTTCACACATGTTTGAACACATTCAGTGTTACCTGTTAGGAGGAGCTATCGCCTCACTGGTGGGCTATTTAATTCCTTTGCTCAGAGCGTTGGCTGTCTTTTCAGCTATCGCATCACATATTCAAGGACAGTTCTTATCTGCCAGGCATTGTTACCTGGCACAGGATTCTTTTTTTCAGTATTTCCTTTATAATAAACATTGTATAAACCAGTGTATTTTCTTTGTGTCATTCTTTCTATTACTTTTCAATGTAAGCCTGGTCTCATGTTTGTCTCCTTTCTTTCAGATAAGATTAGTTACATAAAAATGAAGTAATGTGGGAGTTTAGAGCTTAATAGTGGGTAAGAGTGGACAGCCTAAGGAAAAGATAGCTCCCTATTCACAGAAGATATTGCTTTGTTTTAGATCTTTTGTTCTCATTGCTGATTTCAAAAAACCCTAATTAAATATCCTCTGCAATTTAAAGTGCTTCTTTTCCCCTTAATCGAGATCATCAAGGAAATTATTGAAAGACTCATGAAAATTCTTAAATAAAATAAGCTTAGTCTTAGGCACCTAATTTTTAGACTTTTAAGTCAAGGCAACTTTTAATCAGGAGTCATTCATAATGAAGGTAATTTTGATGACAGCATTTTTCCTTCCAGTGGTATACATTCAGTGTTTTCATAGGGACTCTAGCTCTCCAGAATTTCCCTTGGTGGTATATCTGCTTAGCCTTCCTTTCAACCTTATGTTGCTTGACATGCCACTACTCAGATCTTGTATTTGCAGCAGGTAATATCACCAAAAGAGAACAAGAGGAAGAATTCCATATGGAGAACCAATTAATTGTGAGGAGGTGTATGTTTCAGTTGGGGGTGGATGGGTTAGGAGATAGAGAATAAATAATGTATAATTCAAAGCTATTTATCACATTTTACTGGTTGTAAAATACTGTGAAAGAGTAAAGTTTTTTAGAAGCTTTCTGCCTAGTGCATTTGGAGATGCTTATTAACAGGTCTTATAATCACTGTATCAGTTCCAGATAACTTCTGGATGACTATATTATGATATTTCAATCAAACAGTTGTGAGACTGAATTATCAAAGCAAAATAAAATCATTGTAGTTTAGTATGAAAAGTTATAACTCTTTGTTTACTTCCATCTGGGATTTATTATTCATCAAAAATTAGGTGAGAGTCGTTTCTTTATATATGAAAATGTCAGGTATTGCTGATTATGGAAATTACATTTCTATTTTGGCCAGGAATTTGCCCTGAAAGGTGACCCATTGAATAAGAGGTTGACAAGACTTCTGGAGTGTAAGGGAAATTATTAAGGGTTGACATGTAGAAAACAAATTGACAGCTGACCCAGGAGTCCATCAGTGGAAAGACTGCAGCACAGTGTTTAATATGCTCAAGACAGCATAAATCTTCCAGGAGGCAAGCAGCAGCACTTTATACCAGATGGAGCCTTGTATTGTTTTCATATTCAGCTTGAGATACAATGAGCTGTGCTAATTGATTAAACACCATTGCAGCCTCTAATTAAAATGCCTCAGGTCACTAAACCACAGGGACTAAATTTGTACGTGAAAAATACCAGTCTCACTATATTGTCATGTTAGAGAAGGTTTTTTTCTTCAGGAATATGAGGTGAAGCTTTCTTGATGGATTTCTAACACCAATCTGTCTTAAATTTTAGCTTTGATTTTAATCTTTTATTTTTTTGTCCTTGTTGGGACTTTCTTGTGAGATCTTTTGGGGAAAGGGAGATCGTCAGTGTTTGGATGAGGGGTCCGGAAACCAGTTTCGTTATCACAGAGCTGTCCTGGTTATGGAGAGCCTCCACAAATTTTTCCAAAGGCTTTCAGCCTGCCGAGTCCAGTTGGTTTTTGAGCCTTCACTGACACTGTGTGGAAGAGGTGGGAACAGCAAGCGTTTCGCTTTAAGCTCTGCTGAAGTCTGGAAAAAGAGAAGGGAAGTGCCCCCGGTGAGATGAAGGATCTGGGACAGATTAACAGCCATTAGAAAAACAGCTGCTCCTTGTGAAAGCTGGCCCGCCTGTTTGCACTTGCAGGAATAGCTGCAGCTCTGACTGGTTTTGTAAAATAAAACCAAAACTATGGAAAATAAAAACAGTACATTGAACAGGTAATTAGGTTCCATTAGAGACTAGCTGAAGGGAAAATCATGCACAACAGAAGCATTTCAGAACTGCTTTTTAAAATTTCTCTCCTTTTTTTTTTTTTTTTTTTTTTCCATTATTGTAATCCTCTTTTCTTCAGTGTCCGTGTTAACACCACTTTCCCCACTTTCTTTCTCAGTCCCATTTATAGCTAGGAACATCAAAGGCTGCATAAAAGCTTTGCACATTTAAATTGAGGTTTTATTAAATTATTTTTACTATTTCACAGATTTTTAATGGAAGTCAAAAGAGCTTAGTTTTGGTCACTCTTCTGGGCTCCAGCTAAATAGATCCTCACAATGTTTCAGCCTTGCACTGAAAGAAAACATAACCAATGCTTGTGGCAGGTTGAAAATAGTACTGCAAACAGCAGAGGGCAGAGAAAGCTGACTTGGTTTTAAAATGCTTTCTCTTCAGAGGCTTTTTTTTTACTACCTTTTTTTTTAGTAGATTCATGGAATGAGTTTCTAGGATATTTAATTATTATGGTAGTATGTAAATATTTATGTAAACTCAAAACTTAAGCTGCTCTTGTGCTATGTGCCATAAAAAGAATGTGAAATGTTTTATGCTGCAAAGAAGAAAAGAGGTCAAAAGGGGAAATACACAAGCATAAGCAGAGAAATATAGGGTAACAAATTATCTTGCATTTCTGTGCTTGCAAACTCTTGGGCTTTTTCACCTTCCAGGTGCCTACCCCCATGGATTAGAATTCAATGGAATTCAGGGGTAGTCTCTGTACTTTGGCTTTCCTGAATACTGATACACCCTGAGTAATAAGAGGCATAGTCTTTTATGTTACCCTGAGGAACAGTAAATACTGAAATTCATCTAAATTCCATCTGTGTTAAGCCGGTGTGATCTGGAAGGTTTAGTACACGGCAGGGAATTAGGAGTCCAAGTTTCTCATTCTGAGTCTGATTTACTGTACGGCCTTTAACAACTTCTGTTCTGCACTTCACTTTCTTTGTGGCAGAGATGAAAATGGCAGTAATTCTTAGATCTCTGGGGTATCACAAGGTTTCATTTGCTCATACAGACAGCTTTGAAGTAAACATGCAGAGTGCGATGAATTGATTTCTGATACAGCTGGTTTCCAGTGACATTCACCTCATATTTGTCAATTTAATGGATTTGTTTTACCAGAAATAATATTTATATTCAGGTCATTTTCACATGGACTAGCACAGGAATGGGAATAAGCCTGGTTAAAGACCAAACATATCTGCTTAAACCTTGCACCTTTAGACACTGACATCCATGGCTGTAAATGATGCACTTGTCTGAATTGGGTAGAACACAGGACTGTTGAAACCATAATAAGAGGAAAAAAAGTGGCCAAACTCTAAATAACTTTTTATTTAATTTTTGCTTGTTGATAAAAGGAATAAGAAGTACAGAAAAGCATTGCCACTTAATATCAATTTTTGCCCAAGTAAAAGACAGGACCACACTTTCACTATGAATTGCACTTTGAGGACAAAGAATCAGCCATAAGTAAATGTCCAGATCTTCAAATTATTAAAGCATTAAAATTATTGAAAGTGAAATATTTTTTTTCAATTTTTTTCACCTGTATTGCATTTCCAACTGCAAACAACATTCCAGAGGGGCAGCAAGGGATTACTTCCTTGTTTAGTGCTGCCTCTGCACTATCAGACTATAACTGTCGTAACCCCGTGCATGAGTGGCAGTGATAAAGCTCTGATTAGTTATGTTGTAATTATCATGCCATCCTGTAGAAATAATTACTTCATCAGGTACCTTAAATCTTCCAAATGGGAAGAAAATACAAGCAATATGATGTTTCCTTTAAGTCTTTAATTTGTAAGCCTTGCCTTTTGGATATCTGAGGCCAAAACTAAGAAAACTTGAAATTCTGTATTCAGGAAGAAAACAATAGGAGATATATATACTGTATTCTCTTCAAAACCAGTGCAAGAACAGTGAGGATCTTTGTAGAGAGGTTTTCACTTGCATTTATGAGAGCATGATACATATGTAGCAAAAATTAAATTTATATAAGATACAGAATACAGAGCTATCTCTGCAACACATTAAAATATATAAAGAACATATGTTGCATCACAACAGAGGTTTTAGGTGAATCTTGGAAGCCTATATCTTAAGAAGATAGGTAATAAAATCACCTGGTCTTAGAGAAACTGATGGCAACCTAGCCTCTCCCTTTCTCTGTGTCCTAGTCTAAATGTCTAAACTCAGCCCTCACGAAGAAGCACTGCAATCTCAGCTGCTGCCACTGCACTGGTAAGAACTTGAGAGAATATTCTGCCAGTTTTGGTCACTGCAGTCTCACCAAAAAGGTGCAGTTCAGCCTGAAATTGTCCAGAGAGCAGCAACAAGAATGGTTGCAGAAGTTCTAGAAATGAGTGATAGTAAAAGATAAAGAGCTCTGAAGATCTGAAGAAATATATAACAAAAATCCTTATATATGTGAAACATTGTTTCAGGAAAAAACTCTTCCTCATTCCTCCCTATGTGCAGAAAAAAAAAAAAAAAAGCTATATAAATAGCAGCAAAATTAGAATAGATGAAAAATTAGTAGACATAAGAAGAATTATTTGTTTGGGTTTTTGTGGGTTTTTTTTGGTTTTGATAGGGAAGAAAATTAAACAGTGCAACACATTTAAGAGATGTGTGGTATCTTCAAATATAACAGATTTTCAAATTTAAACTTGCCAGCAGTTGCTTAGTTGTAGTCTTGCTGTAGTTCTGTTACTCTAAAGACTTAAGACAAGGTTTGTGGAATGAAGTGATACGTTTTATTAGGTCAGCTGATACAGCTGGAAGATAGACAGAAGCTTTCAGGCACATCATCCTTCTTAGGATCTAAAGAAGCATCTGATCTCAAGAGCTTATGTCCTTAAAGTCTGTGTATTTTTTTCCAGCTGTTTTAGCTAGTTTAATGACTGTAAGAGAGTGGCTTAACTCTGGCAGATTCCATTTTAGATTTGGGAAACCTCTTGAGGACCTTTTTAGCTCAATTTTTTAACATTCTCTGACCTGTTTAATGTACCTAATTTGAGCATTGTGCTATATCCTGATAGATTAGGAGACTTTGAATCTTCATCTAAATTTGCATAATGGATGAATAATTGTTTGCAGGGAAGATCCTTTGATGTACAATGAATTGTATTCTTGTCTTACAAGAAGTATTGTGATGTTTCTGGAAAATTTTGTGCATCAGTTTTTAAAGAACTTTGGGTGAATGAATTTAAAAATCTAAATAATTCAAAAGCTTTTGATTGCTCCAGTCACTCATGGTTTGACTTCTAAAATTATTTTTAAAATTACTTTTCTGCTACTTTCTCAGACATAATTATGACATTTTTAATCTAGCAGTTTACGAAGTTAATGTAATGATTTTAAAGACTGATTTGCCTCATTTCTAAAAGTCAGTTTGAAAAAGAGCAACATAAAATATACAAAACAAGCTTAAAGGCACATCTTATAAAGTGCCTGCTACATGCTGCTTTTGATCATCATCAAATGTAATATTTAATACAGCAAAAATTGCTTTTATTAACTTAATTCAAATCACAGTTACCCAGAAAATTACAGATTCTCTGCAGATGCAATAGATATATTAAATCCAGCAAAATCATTTATAAAATTATATTTTTACAGTTTACAAGATTCTGTGTTGTAGCAATTTGATTTAAACATCATGTTATCATAAGAAAACAGATAAACTTTTACAGGTATTTCATGTGTGTGTGGCTGTAGACTAATGCCAATGGCTTGAAAGAGAAATGAAGAAAGTTGTGTGAGTAGTTAGTGAAGATTAACTAGCAGAGAAGTGAGATGCTTTATATACTGGATTATTTCCCATGTTGCCAAAAGTTCCCATGTAGTCTGTCAAAAGCTAATCTTTGTGTATCAGGAATCTCTCTACATGTACTCTAGTTTCCACTCTAAAAGAAAACACATGGTTGTTGCACTGAACTGCATATTCACTATTCTGTGTTAAACAAAGGACACAAACATTTCCTTAATTTCACAAAGTCAAATGTTTTCCTCTTAAAATGTTTCCTAAGTGATTTCTGTCTCACTAACCTGTCTTTCCAAATTCAGTTTGCCTTGCAGTGTGGAAGAATCATCACATGCGGACCGTTACCAACTATTTCATAGTGAATCTTTCTCTGGCTGACATTCTGGTCACAATTACTTGTCTTCCAGCAACTTTAGTTGTGGACATCACAGAAACGTGGTTCTTTGGGCAGACCCTCTGTAAAGTGATTCCCTACTTACAGGTATTATTTTTTTGTTTGTGTACACATTACCCATGTTATGGAAACCAGAATTGACAATAGCATTTCCCTGATACTTCTGATCCAAAGAAAGCCTATACCTGATTCTGAGTATATCAGAGTGCATGCTGAGGCCTAAAAGACTGTTCCACTTGGGAATATGATTATGCATAATAAAAACTTGTTTTCATCCATCTAATTGTTGGACTTTGGCAATACATTTTTCTGATGCTCTTAACTTTTTGTGATCTCTTTTAATGATTCAGAAGGGATGTAAAACAATAAAAATATCTGTAAACAGAAATAAAGTAATTAATATTCTCTCTGTGGAGATCTGAACAGCTACATAAGTGTCCAGGACAGAAAATCCAACTTCTGAAGGCAGTATGGGCTTTTTTTGTGTTCACTGATTTTGGGTCAAAGCACCCAGGTTCACTGGGGGCTGATCAGACTGACTGCCTTAAACAATAATTGCTTCTACTCATTTACCCATGGGCTTAACTAGTTTTGAAATCATTTGCATCAGGATGATTGACAATACCTTTTCTAAGAATAGGTGTATGGATGAACTGACTGGGCAAACTAGAATGAAAAGTGCTTGGCTTTGTAGTCATTAAAATTCAGAAGAATTAAGCAGTACTCAGAGTGTATGCAGATCATCAGCTCTGTGCCTCCAGCACAGTTTATATTTGCAGAAGATACCTCTATGGCCAAAGAGCCACTTTGTCAAAGGCAAAGTTCTTGAGCAGCTATGAGCTCTACTTGATACAATCAAAATCACAACTTTTTTTTCCAA
Source organism: Certhia americana (assembly GCA_018697195.1). Lineage (NCBI taxonomy): Eukaryota > Metazoa > Chordata > Aves > Passeriformes > Certhiidae > Certhia > Certhia americana. The sequence goes on from CM031859.1 coordinate 22,510,889, forward strand.
AACCTCCATTCTAGTGAAAGAAAACCTGAAGAGTGAGTGATCACCTAGCATACAAATTGAAATGATAAAACTGAAGTGATAGATTATTTCCTTTACTGAATAAAATGTAAAATGTCTTAGTCTGCCTTAAGCTGATTGTTGTCAAGGACTTTTTCATGAGACCCCGAGTTCCATTGTTCTGGTAAACAACAAAAAGCAAAAATGATAGCTCTGGTATGCTAGTATAACATAGAAACCAACAAATAATTTTTCTACAAAGAAGAAAAGATAAAATTCACTGTCTAATGTTTTAAAAGCTTTTTTTTCAGATAAAGTTTTATAAATTCCCAGTTGATTAAATTTTTTATTTCAAAATTTGATTTTGCAACAGCTATTCAGTTTAGTTAGCCTCTTAACGTGTGAATTGTCTTGTGGATTCTAGTAGGAGTACAGCAGATGAGGATATCTGTTCTAATTCTGTAAGAAGTGCTTTTAAAAAGAGTCTTTTTTTTTTCCTGGGAATCTGTTTAACAATTGCAGATAAAGAACTAACCATGTTGAAAATATAAATAATTTTCAAAACTTTGGGGAAAAAGTACAATAAATAATTTTGTAATGTCCGGGGGAAAGCCCTACATTTACATTTACATAATATTCTTTTTTCTTTAGACAGTTTCAGTCTCTGTGTCTGTCCTAACACTCAGCTGCATTGCTTTGGATCGATGGTATGCAATTTGTCACCCTTTGATGTTTAAAAGCACAGCCAAGCGAGCAAGGAACAGCATTATAATTATCTGGATTGTGTCCTGCATCATAATGATTCCTCAGGCTATTGTTATGGAGTGCAGCAGTGTGTTCCCAGGATTAGCCAATAAAACCACCTTGTTCACAGTGTGTGATGAGCACTGGGGAGGTGAGTCTGTCACTGACCATACAAGCTGAGTCTGTACTGCTATAAAGTAATCAAAATATCAGGAGGTGTTAAATAAAGTAATCAAAATATCAGGAGATGTTAATATGAAGTCAAGTTGTATAAACATAACACAAAATGTTCTTGATTATATAAGCTTTCTCAGAACTATTTAATTGTAAAATTTCTGTGAGTTTCTTTTTGTGCTATTGAGTACATTTTAACTGAAGTTTAAATGAATGAGGCTGACTAGTGTCTTGACCATGTTAATGCTTTCCAGAGGGTAGAAATGTTCCCACCCTTCAATGCTTATGCTTATATAATTCCATGACTGATGGACATTGCAAGTTTACAAAGACTTCAGTATTTAACCCTAAGAAGTAACTATGCAAGAACAGATTTTCTATTTACCTGATATTTTGCTAATTGCTGGCATTTGACTATTGTTTATAGGTATTTCCTGGGAGTTCAATGCAAATTACATGTCATTGCAGAATTTACAGAGATGTCATCAGTACAGGGTAGTGAGTTAATCTAAAATCTGAAATTTGTCATGGGCAAAATCATTTAAATAACTTTGTGAAAGTAATCAGCTACAAATTAGTCTGTACAAGAAGCATAGCCCTGCCCTTCCAGACTAACTTTGACTCTAACATGTTCTGTGTCTGAATGAAACTGTAAGAAGCTGTAAGGATTGCCAGGCAGTAACTACTTCTATTCTGCCTTCGTTCACAGCAAGTTGTGTGAGTCACCCACCCCAATGGTTAGGGCTCGACTCTGGTGGGCCTTGGCAGAGCTCCAGGGCTAACAGAGCACGAGAGTTACATGCTGTGACTCTGACACTGGATATAATGGCCATCAGTAATGCCATTATTCACACACAGGAAAATAAAGCCAAGTTTGCCAAAACATATAACTATAAGGTGCCTGTTTAATAGCCTCGAGTCCAGCTAAAACACAGTCAGATATTCTCCCAGAGCTGTCTCTGTAGAAGGAGACTCCAGTCCTGTGAACAATTACGACAAAATACAACTGGATCACCTGTACTTAATTATCATGATAAATTAGCTTAAACAGCCTGAACTGCTGAGGGCTCTTCCATGTGCTGTTCTGGAAGTTCCTTCCCTGCTAACAGCTTTCACAGAGTCACCAGAGGATTAATGAGAAGATACTTGGGTACCACATTCCCTGTTCTTTATCTCCTTCGTCCCCATTAGTCCTCTGGGACCAGGGAAGGGGGAAGAGGTGGCCACTAGCTCACTGGTACTCAGTGCTGACAAAGGTGTGCTCTAAGTTTGTAGCTGAGAGGAAGCCTCTGTAAGCTCTGAGTATGGTACTTGGAGTTTCCTTGGAGAGGATGAATCTGCTCTTTAATTCTAGTATTCTTTCTTTATCTGTGAAAAATTTTGTATCCCCTTCTTCTGCAGTATACTGCAGTAGTTACATGACTATTAACTCCAAGTATAATTTTTGTCCACTCATTTTGGAGCTGAACCAATTATTTATGCCCTCATCACTTCAGGGTTAACTCTGCAGCAAAGATATTTTAATCTCAGCCTAGGAAATGATGTGGTTAGTTTATTGGGAAGTCAAGAGACCATTACATCAGGGAAAATAATATCACAATTTCCAGATCTGTATTGGTCACTTTTTGATTCCCAATGGGAAAGTGTTGCTTTTGAACTACAGAGTCAGTAATAGGCTTAGAACCATTTTAAAGAGAGCCTCTTGTTCAGTTGTGCTGAAGTAGTTGCAGCCTGAGGTGAAGCACCCACTGTACCAAAAAAAACCCACAAGAAATAACCAACCCAAACTCCCATGTGCTTGCAAGGCTCTGCTTCTATGGAGTGTATTTGTCTAAATTTAAACCTACTGATCTTCAGGTTATGATGTGAGCCTTCACTTGGATGTTTGGAGAGATAGAGGGGATTATAATAAAGGCAAGTACTTGTGTAGAGAATCATTTTTTTTGTATCTGGCTTCAGAAAGGGAGTGCAAACACTCCATTATTTAAAAATTATTATTTATATTGACCATGAAAATAATAATTTTTATATTAAAACGTTTTCTGAAATAGGAACTCTTCACTCCACTGAAAGATAACATTACTGTTTTTATCTTGCTGACTTTTAAACGAATAATTCTTCTAATGGTAATGCACCATCATTGCTAGTTATTCTGCTGGTGCATTTTGGATATCCTTGAAAAAATCTCCACATTCTAATAATAGTTTATCATAGTAACTCAAAAGAAGAATCTTTATATGCATTAAATTACCAGCAGATTTCTCAGAATTGTGGAATTGCTTTGTAAAAGTAGAGTTAACCACATTTTATCAATGAGGATAATATATCTAAATCTATCTATCTATCTATATATATCCTTTTCAGACTATAGAGAATAGATGGTCATTAAAAAATAAGTTCCTTTCTGTTGAAAGTGTCTAAGGACTCTGAATTATGCCAAGGCATAGAATATGCAGTTTTTCTACTACATATTCTAAAAGGCCCCCAAAAAATAAAGGCCCCCAAAAAGAGGAACAAAAAAAAAAGGGTAACAAGGCAGGGGCTTGAAAAGAGTAGTGAGCCTTAAAGCTGGAAGAAGAAATAAAAAGCTAATATTTTTAAAGAAAGTGGTAACATTTTTGTTTTGCCTTTTTTGACTATGCAAATATAGAGGGTGAAAGAAAGAGCTAACAAGGAGAATGTTGAAGGAGAAAGATATTCATGCTGCTACAAGTAATCTATATTTGCAAAGAGAAAGTGGAGATGTAAATGTTGCACACACTCTGCAGACCCTGAGAATGTCCTATAGGAGAGTAGATTTAGAGAAAAAGAATGTATTTGGGTGCTTATTGCTTTGTTTAGAACTGCATACAATTAATGTACATATAAAATTACAGTACCTCTGATAAAACCCTTGCAGAGTATCATGTACACCATATGTTCTGAGGATGTTAAACTGTGAATGTTAAAAACTGCAATTGCAAAAAGAGGATGCTTAATAACACTTTCCAAAATGTTTTGGAAGTCTGTTGTAATTTTGGGACCTCAGGGCCATTGAAACATGAAGTGTTATGGAAGAGTAACTGGAAGCCATGTCCAGGAAGATGTCAGAGATGCCAAAGCAGGAGACAACACTGTGCCCTACACAGTCTGCTGGAGAAGAGTCTGATGAGTGTCTGGAGGGAAGGTCTGACCAGTACTGTGACACTTGGGCTCCTTAGTGGCGAACAAATAGTCACCACCCTGACTAATAAGATTTGAGTATGCTGTTGGAAAGCTGCCAGTGACTGCAAATGGAGCAATAGTTCAGCCTAAAACAGGGCTCAATTTCCTTATAATTGCTTCTGGCATTCCTGAATGTAAAATTCATTGCCAATTCTAGGCTGAGGGTTTTTCATCTTGAGTACTGTCTAATAACAATATTTTATTTGGGAATGCAGAAGGATCCAACATGTGTCTTATGCAGGCTCACTTAAGGAGCCAGAGTTGGACACAGTTCTATAATAGTCTGTAATTGCTGTGCTGAATTTGATGATAAAGTGCCAAAAGAAAAGAAATGTATATTAAAATGAGTTCACCATGTGTCCAAGTCAGCTAAGTACATTGTCTTAGAGCTGTTCAAGAAGAAAGTGTTAGCCAAAGTGCTTTGCAAATTAGCCAAGCCCTTTGCGAATGATAAAAAGAATATGGAGATAATCCTTTCCCAAAACTGCATGGTTGAATGGAAACAAAGGGAAGATTTTGCATTCCATTTCCTCTTAGACTACTCATACAATAGTAGAAACCCACATTGTCTTAATTCTGGAAAACAAATAGCTGGAAATTGCAGTACTACAAGAAGCTTTATCCATCCTGTTTATCAAAGTGTTCAGAAATTAATTAAAAACTCCTGGGATATTTTAATGCAGAAGGAAGTCAGAATATTTCTAATACTAAAATTACGCTGGCTGTTATTGTAAGTTGATAACTCAAGCACAATATATTAGGTTTCAAGATGTAATTTTAGTGGTTGATTTTTTCATGCTATGGATACCCACTTCCTAACATCCCTAATTTTTAAGCTTTATTTTAAAAATATACACTTCTAGTTGCATTGCTTCTCTATGTTGGTAACTCAAAAACCTTATAGGTATCTTACTGAGAGTAGGGAACCTGGGAAACTCTACTGATGCTCCATAAACTTGATAGTCCTGTTTTTCCCTATTCTTAAGGAAGCTGTCAGGAGTACCAATTTTGTTAAGCACTATGGCTAAAGGGACTGTTTCATTTGATAGAAATATCAAAACTGTTTTAGTCTGTTTATTTCAGTTTGATTACATATATATATATATATATGTAATACATGTATATATATATTTACACAAATATAGTAAAATTTTGGCAAAAATCCAGTTTTAATCTACCAATTTCAGGCTGTGACTGGAAGGCTATGTGGAGATGGAAACTTTATAAAATTTTAAAATGTGTTTAATAACCTCTGGAGTAGACAGATGAAAGCCTGTTTTATCATACTGATCCTTTGTTGGGTGGGGTAATTACAGTGTAGGAGTGAAGGTGAGTAGGAATGCTGATCTGAACCCAGTCCAGCCCCTATGACCACCTGTTTGCTTTATGTTTCATTCTCTCTTTTCAATAGAATAGCAGCCAGAGACATGAGAGTCATTGTTTTATTCTTAAAGGGATGGTTACTCCAGCTAAGAACAATCTCCCCCTTTCCTGAAGTCCATTACATGACCATAGAAGGCAAGGACACTTTTCTCCTCTTCTGCTTGGCAGTAAGAGTTTCAGCCATCCCAGTCACTCAGGACCGCAGACTGATTGATGTTTGTGTTCAAGGAGCCTGGAACTACTTGATAAATGAATAGTGTCCTTATCCAGCCCTCCTCCTTCTTGCTGCTGTGATTGTCAAACAGCTTTAAAGCTTTTCTTTGGCTTCAGAAGCTAAACAGAGTCATGCTTCTTAGGGAAAAGTTCTGCAAAGGGCTTTGCCCTGGGTGGAGGAGGGACAGGTTTCCTTTGATCTTTAGCAGCTGGCACTTTCCAGGTGGCTAAACTTCAAAGGCAAGTGTTAGGATCTTCCTCCAACCTGGTCCTCAGTTCTTTGTAGATAGCTAGGCTCATTTAATGTTTTACTTTACTTGGAATGCTAAATTGGAAGTCATAAACTCCAGATGGCCTTTTAAATATGTACTGTCCTTCTACCTGAAAGGGGCCCAGCTGCCAGCAGAGCATTGATGAGGCAGGTGGCACCTCCTCCTGAGCAGAAAGAATGTACTTTCAGTTCTGACCTCCTGTGATCCCAGTAAGTCACATTACTCCAGTTTCTCCTTAATCTCTCCACCTGTGAAGCATGCATGTCAGTACTTCCCTGGCTAGCAGAACTGCTGTGAGGCTGCTTTTTCTGGAATGCAAAAGCAGGTTTGAGATCATTAATCAACATGTAATCTCAGATTAATGCCAATTATAAAAAATCTGCCCCAAGTGGTCTGGCTCCCCCAGGGACATTGATGAGAGTTAGTAGCTGCAGCTGCTAGTTAGGAGTTGGTAAGCTGGTTTGCTACTGGATCTTAGAGCAAGTAAGAAGTCAAATACTACTCATCTGAATTTTTCCATCTCCTTGATACTGAAGGTTTTCTGGTTAGTGAACCAGCTGGCACTTTCAGGTCCAATGACAAGTGTGAGATTACTCGATTCTGCATTTGAGAGTGAGCCTGGAATTTACATGATGGTGTTCTCCTCCCTGCTATGAGATTTATGGGACAAGTCTTTCTACAGCTTTACCTGAAAAAGCTCTGAGATTCTCCTGGCATGCTCTTCTTTGATAGGGTCCACAGTCTGAGTCGCTTTAACAGGCAGAATATAATTTTGATGCACCAAAGTTTTGATCTCATGCAACTCCTTTTTTTTTTTTCTTTTTTTTTCTCTCTCTTTTTTTATTATTAAAACCACAATAATACAGAATTTCACTTGAAGATCATCTCATCCTGAAACATTTGGAAATTCTGAAAATTACCGTAAACTTTCCTTCTTGACTCTATCCAAGATGCAATGCTTAGGATTACCTTGCAACTTAACTGTTAATGTGGTGCAGTTTCTCTTCTGCTATGTGTTGCTATTTTCCAAAATCTTCTTTCCTTTTCTGAGGCCATCCGTAGATGTTAAGTTGTAATTAATACCAACAATTGGTAAGAGCAAAGTACATTTAACTTTACGAAAGAGAAGTTTTTAGGCACTGCACATTCTGGTATAAACTACTAATGGAGCTTAAGATGCAACATTTTTAAAATTCAATACACTCATAGCACTTTTCAAGATGTTTTCTCTAAGCATATAACATTTATAAGTTGTCTTTCAAAAAGAGATACACAGGAAACTACAACACAATGGAACCAAACTCATTATTGTTAAAGCTGAGTCAAAAATCATCTTGGAGATTTCCTCGGTTTAAAGCACTTGAATGTATCAATTCTATTTTAAAAATTTAATCATAATAATTAATTACTGAGTCTTGATCATACATATTCTGCCACCAACAAGTGATTTATGAAATGTCTGTCTCTCCTCCCATCAGTGTCCATCACTGTAGTTTGCAGTTGCAGTCTTTATAGGTGAGGGACTATGCAGTTTACTCAGGGAGACATAGTAGCTCTTGCAGAATTAAAACTAAAGACAGTTACATGACCTTTCAAAATGTCTAGCATGGGGTAGGTTGGATGATTACTTACCTATTTTTAGGTAACAAAAATTTTCACTTTTAGATAACATTTCATTTTTAGATAACAAAATTAATCCATCACTGTTTTAACAAAAAGTAAAACTTCTTAAGACTCCATACGTATAGTAATAATATGATAAGAAATCAGTAATGTGATATAGGAGATCCTTGAGATAAAAAGCATGTTTCTAATAGAATATGTCTAGAAGTGATTAAAAAAGCAATCTTGACCATAATATTATTTGGTAAATATTCCTATTACGTTGAAAAATACAGGCATATCTATGTGAATATTTTTTCTTAAGGCAATTTTGAAATGTATGTACATTTAAATGCACCTTTCCTATTTGAATTTTTTTTCCAGCTGAGGTTTACCCCAAAATGTATCACACGTGCTTTTTTCTGGTGACATATATGGCACCACTGTGTCTTATGGTGTTGGCCTATTTGCAAATATTCCGAAAGCTGTGGTGTCGCCAGGTAAGTCACTTAGCACTGGCTCTGTTTACTTGCTCTTGCAACTGTGTGCAGGCTCCCATGTACAACCTCTTTATAAACTCCATGTTGTCACTTAGGACTTTGATTTTTGCATCCATGCAAGTGTACAGCCACCTTGGATAGGCATTGAAAAATGAAGGCAGTCAGAAAGTAAACCACTTTCTCGTGTCTGTGAAGGGTTTTCTCTTAGAGAGAAAGAAAGCAAAAGGCAACAGAGAAATTGATTATAGGTAGAAGAAAGAGCTCCCTCACTCTATTTGAAATGCTTACCAAAATACCTTAGGTGACCTTATTTATACTGCTAAAATCTCCTGTAGCAGTCAAAATTTAAGTTTGACCTTCTCATTTTGATAGTTTTATTTTTATTTTTCTTTCTCAGGTTGATGGCAGGTCCAATCTGAAAGAAATGTAAGATAGAAGGTCCAACTACCAGTACTGGGAGACTGGAATTGCCTGATGTGAAGCTGGCTGTTATCAATAACATTTGATGTGAATTGATGACAAATAATTGACACAATTTCTAAAGTGAACATCTGGGTTTTTTTCAAGCTTCAAATAAAAAATACAGGAAATAAAATAAGAATACTAAAATTAAAAAAAATAATCCCCCCAAAAAATCCCATCAAACATACAAACAGACAAAGAACATTTGAATTTAGGTGGCAAAAAAGATGTAGTTTTTTTTTCAGGAATCTTTAAAAATTGTTTTGCATGTATGGACTGTAATTTAACATGTACCAGTCTATGGTGCTCTCTACTGTCTTCTGCCTTGTCGAGGATTTATCTCTAACTGTAGTCCATCACCAGCTGCCCTGTCATTCTTTAAAGGACAGTAACTCATCCTGTTGAAGAAATAATGCAAGCTTCTCAAGTGGCTCTAACAATGGTTCATATTTCCATTAACATATGGGCATGAATCCTTCTCTCTCACCAACATGTTTTATACCATCCAATTTTGAGGCTGTCCTGAGCAGGGGATAATACCTACCCCATCAGGAACATCTTTCATGCAGTTCAAACTAATTCATCAGAGAAATCACACATAGACTTTAGATTTCTAAATATAAATATGATAAAATTAAAAATCAAATCTTGTAGTGACAGAATATATCTCTCACAAGTAACTCACATACAGGAAATACCAAATCCACTTTAAGGCTTTTTGTTATCGTCCATGAGTCATAATAACAATTATTGTCCCTTCTAATCAGATTTGGTTAAACCAGAATTGCTGTTTATCATGCTCATCAGCTTTAAATTATTATTTTTGCTTTTAATTTCTTAGGTTGAGAAGATAATGTAACAAGATAGCTTGGAGATAAAATTTAACCTTTACAGTTTGAGGGGACTCTTCTCCAGAACAAAGGATTTCTTGCTTATTTTTGTTATTAAGTTCAGTCTAAACGTAGTTCTAAAATGCCCTGCCTTGCTGAATCTGTCCTGTATCACCCAATGACTTCATCACCATAATCCTTCTCAACCTTCTCTTCTGTACCTTCTTTACAATCTGCCTACCCTCTTCAGCTCTTAATTAAGGAAATTCATGCAAAGCAGTTGTTCTTAACCTGCACATAGCTGAAATTGCTGGCTCAGATGCAGAGCAGAAGCTGAATGACTGAAAACCAACCTTTTTTTTTTTTGTTCCCCCCCCTCCACTCCCCAGTTGTTTTAGCTGGTCTATTTGTCCCTCACAATGTTTCTTCTCCCTATTCATCTTGCATGCTGACAAGGTTAGGATGATCCTTTATTTTTCAGTGGCAAAAAGAGAAGTTCTACCACAGGCTTAGTGCTGTCAGTGGTGCCAAATTACAGCTGTCGCTCTGCTTGGCATAGATGATAGCACTATGTATAAGAAGCTGCACTAAGTGAAATTAAAACCACTGCACATCTATTATCAACTGTGACTTGGCTGCAGGCACCAGGCACTTTTCTAAGTGCAGCAGGTGTGCTGTAATCAGTCATGTAGCACAAATGAATGCAGTGCTCTAAATGTATTCTTTGGTAACAGTTTCAATTAAAAAAATCATGTTGTTTACCAGAAATCCAGTTAAATGTGATGATCTTATTGCAAGGTACAACGAGCCTTTCAGATGTACGTGATAGAAAAAACACAACAGACAGTAGATGCTTTCTATGCCTTACATTTTTTCTACAGGTTCTATTCTAAAATGTAATGTGTTTGGCATACAAATTTTCAGATGAAAAATAGAAGATTGATTTACAAGTTATTGCTACCATATTTTGTATAATAGTTCTTAAAATTTCTGATTGTATAAATCAGGAAGATCTTTAAAAGAATGATTCACCTTTGTGAATACAAGAACAATCATGCAAATAGAAATTTTGAGTAATTTATTTTAATTATTAGAAAGGAAGTAGTGATTTAGAAGTCTATGTTCTTGATTTCAGGTAGATTAAAAACAGCTTCTGAACAAATAGAACTGAACGGATTTATGATGAAAGTGTTGATACGCAATTTGTAATATCAAGTTCCAAGTATGCTTCAATTTTCTGGTGTCCAAATGCATTGACACTAAAGCCCATTTGTATTAATAATTAGGAACTCTATCCATTTTCTTTTTGGTACTTGAAACAAACCCTTCCAATCTTTTCAGGTTGATACTACATTTGAGATATTTTCTTTGGTTATAAACCCCTTTATAACTATCCGAGGGCTTAGAGAAAAGGTGCATAAGAAAGTAACTCTAAATTTTAGTACTTGTTTATTGACAGCTAATAGGCTTTTCGTAAAACTTTTTAAAAGCTAATAAACTTTTTAAAGCTAATAGGCTTTTTCATAATTGGAATTACACAAATGCTTCAAAATTATCTCTATGACTGATTCCTTACTGACAAGCAAATATATGCGTTATGCTCCCATGTGTACACTTGTGCATACTTGTATGTACAAAATCATAGAATCACAGAAATATTTATCTTGAAAAAGCCCCTTAAGGTCATTGAATCTAACCACAGACCTAACGCTGCCAAGGCCACCACCAAACTATGTCCCCAAGTGCCACATCTACTTATCTTTTAAATATCACCAGGAGTGGTGAATCAACCACTTGCCTGGGCAGCCTATTCCAGGGCTTGACAACCCTTTCTGAGAAGAAATTTTTCCTTATATCCAATTGAAACCTCCCCTGGCTTAACTTGAGACCATTTCCTCTCATTCTATCACTTCTCTGCTGCACCCCACAGCCAAGTAGGGTAAATCCCTTACAATATGACAGGTGTGCAATTGTGAAGCTGGTAAGTGCTGATTTCAGCTGTGTGAGTGGGAACCCACAGTGGAAGTGCAAGTTATTCTAAATTCATGGATACATTAGCAAAAACTAAATGTTATAACTTATCCCCAGTTTTGCTTCATAGATTTCCTGCTCATTACATGGCAGCTTTGCCAAAATATTCCAATAGTTGTAAATCATGTTTGGTGGTGCTCATAAATGCTGAACTAAGGGCTTGTCTGTGCAAGGAAGATATTCACACACAGCCCTCTACCCCCACCACCCCTCACGCAAATAAATAATTAAATAGATCAAAACCAAGCAAAAAAACCACCCAACCCCACAAAACCCCAACAACGTAGCTTTTCTAGAAAAGTTCTGAATAAGTGCATGCTTTTTAGCTTACTTTTATCATTCTTAAATAAATATAAAAAAATTCATCATTTTCTGGTCAGTTTGTCTGGATAAACCCCATTTATTTTTTTTAAAAAAAAAAAAAAAGAAAAAAAGATTTACAATAGACAATGTGAACTTTCCAGATACTTTTGAACTTGAAATATTTCACATGAGATTAGTCACCCTACACATAATTGTACTACACATAAATAAAACTGTATTTCTAGCCAAAAGGTTTTCACACTGTATGACATGAAAATATTATGAATGTAATTGTAATAGAGTTCTCTGAGAAAGTCCTTGACTTTCTGCAGTCTTTCACATTTCACTGCAGGCAGGAAGTAATTTAGAACTGAAGCAAAATTATTTTACTTGGCTCGTCTTTTTTGAGGGTACTGAAACAAAACCAATTTTTTTTTTTTTAGTAGCATGGCCCTACATATACTCATTGCAACATGTCTTTGACTAATCTAATTCTTCCTGTGTCTTGGCACTTTTCCATGATTTCCCTCAGTTTTGAAGAACTTTGCAGAGAGATCCACACTGCAGCTGATTGCTAATAATTATTTCTTTAGCTACTTCACTGTCATCTAGGTTGCCTGTATGGAAGTTTTATGGCACTTAGTTATGAATGCTTTAAATCCTTGTATTCCAGTGCTGAAAAATTGTTTAGTATCTTGTATTAGCTGCATATTAATGGAAAAAGCTACTCTGCTATACAACAAAACATTGAATGTAGAACTTAATAGCATCGTAATTGCAGCAATATGGTTGGTAATTTTGATAGTCTGAAGACGCAAGCAAGGCAAGGTATGCAGGAAGTAAAGAAGATTTGAGGACATCAGTTGATATCTGTGTGTAAAACATAAATTTTTATGCAGTCCCTCTAGTGTGTCTGAAATTTGGCTTGTTTCCTTCAGCTACATCAATTAATTTAATTTAAAAAATCCTTTTTATCCCTGTGCACTTACATTGTGTACACCAAGGTGTCTATTTTTCTTGTTATGTCTGCAGGCAAAATCAGTTTTTAAAAATGTTTTTCACCATGCTCCTTATTTGTCTTCCTTAGATCCCAGGAACTTCTTCTGTTGTTCAGAAGAAATGGAAGCCTCAGCAGCCCTCAGCACAGCCCCGAGGGCTGGGACAATCAACCAAGTCAAAGATTAGTGCTGTGGCAGCTGAAATAAAACAGATTCGTGCAAGAAGGAAAACAGCACGTATGCTAATGGTTGTTCTTCTGGTTTTTGCACTTTGCTATCTACCAATTAGCATCCTCAATGTCTTAAAAAGGTAAAGTTTACCCCAAAATATAAACACTTGGGAAAGCTTTCTGTCTAAAAACAATCCTCTGTTACAAGATTTCTTTTGTTCTGGCAGATGCTTTTGAGGGATAAGCTTACTTACTGCAGGATAAAGAAGTGGAAAATAAGCATAAAATTGCAAGAAAATACTATATTTTTTATATAGTATATATATATATATAACCTATATAGTATATAGTTTTATATATATATATAAAACCTATCCATAGTACTTAAACTAGACGCCAGGTTGTGGAACTCTTATTAACAAGACCTTCCTCATGAAAATGATCTAACCTATCTTCTCATAAAACCTCATCATTTATATGGGATTACAGTTTGTTTGCTGTAATGTAATGGAAGTGCAGTCATCTAAAGCAGCAGCTGAAGGTTAGCAGCAGAGTGCAGTGTTGTGGCTTGGCTGAGGACTGTGAAATGCTGAGTTCAAACCTAATCTACTCATGCACAGTTTTGAGACCTTAGACTAACCCTTCAGCTCGGCCTATGAAGCTGTATTTTAATTTTTTATCTTTTTGTCTCTTTCATATGTAATCATGTACACTCTTGGTTTCTGTACAGTGCCTGACAGACTAAGGTTTTGGTAAAATTACACCTCATGAGCCCTCTGGAATATCAATAAATAATGGCACATACCAGAAGATTCGAATATACAAAAAAATTACAGGCATGTTATTGGAACATTTTAGTTTTTAAGGGATAGTTTCAAGGTTTAAATACATCCTGTTCAATTCTGGCCCTTTCCTGAGGTATAATTTAAATACTTTTCATTTTCAGGTCCCTTCGTAGAAAATGTAGAGAGAAAACTTTTCCCAGAAGATGTTTCAGGCCACCTACAACCTGAAACAGAGGAAATATACAGGCTGCCTCAGCAACAATAGCAGAGTAGGCCCAGAATTAGATTTTCATTTAAATAGCAGAAGTAATGTGTAAAGAGTCTGGGAAATGCAGAAATCCCTGGATTTCTGCTATGGTAGCCTCAGGTTTGGGGTCAGTTCAATGCCTTCTCAATTCCAGTGAAATTTGGAGCCAGGAAGCTCAGTGATGAGTACATCAAAAGCAATTTTTCCTGTCTTTTCTTGGCTTATCTGACACTGGATGGCTTTAGTTACTTGGCAGAAAAATTGTGCATCCTCACCATAGTGAAGTCTCAGTTGTGCTAAACCACCAAGAGACGAGGCTGAGGGTTGGGGAGAGGATTTCATTCTCTCAAGTAAGATAGCACGGCTGAATCAGTCTTACTGTGGTACTGCAAATAGGTCATCAGAGATAAAATTAGGCTAGAAGTTGTAAAATATTTTTAAGTGAATTCTAATTTTGCCATCTTTCAGGTTTGCTTTTCTCTTTCTGTAGGGTTTTGGGGATGTTTAATCATGCAGATGACAGAGAAACTGTGTACGCCTGGTTCACGTTCTCACACTGGCTTGTATATGCAAACAGTGCAGCCAATCCTATTATTTATAACTTCCTCAGTGGTAAGTTACAGTTATTTAGAATTCAAGTTTAATTTTTAATTTGAATGTAACGAGCAAAGATTAATAACCATGTAACTTCAGTTCAGCCCCTCCAGTGGGAGCTAGATCCTCTTCCTAGAAGAAGTTGCCTGAAGTATCCTATTGCCTTAATGCTGTCTACCAATAAGTAACCCAGAGTGTGCAAAGGCCTGAGTCCAAGTGGCAGAGTGTGACTGTCCATGCCACTAATGTCATAGAGAAGTTCCTGGCATGACTCTGATCTGAAACATTTACCATTCCTCTAAGCATTCCCTGGATGCTCTCTGGAAGGTAGTACAGTCCAGGGGCTGTCCCCAGCTGGCATGTTATTATTCAAGTATTGGGATTTGGAGGCTGTGAGTCTCTTTAATAGTTCTTTCATGACCAGACTGTGCCAAGTAGTGTCAATTTCAAAGAACCAGCCAGGGTGCTGTTTACTTACTTGTGTAGATTTGTCTGAGTTTGTATATGTGTCATTTGCCTCGGAGAGCAGAACCAGGACCTGAACTGGTGGCATTGCAGCCTAATACAGGGAGGCAAAACTATTGATCCTCACTACATATTGGCCCACTGTAGTTTTTTTGTGGTATGAGAAGGATCTGAACAATTTCCTCTGAGCCCCAAAAGCATGGGACTATCAAACACTGTGAGTCTTCTTTTAAAATCTATTAATGATAAATGCAAATTAACCATGCTCTTTCATTTCACTTGTCAAGTAAGGATGCAATCATTCAAGCCTATATTTGCTCAATTTTTTTTTTGTTACATATGTAATTAATCAGCAGATTATCTGTGAGGTGGTTTCATTAATTACTCTAGTTTGTCCATTCTGTCTAGCCAAGAATAATTCAGTCTTCACATCACACCTCACATGTCTTCTTAAAAAGGTTGTCTTTTTTCTGTCTTTCTTCAAGATGACTAAACTGTGATTTTCTACTTCTGCATTAGAAGAGCATCTGGGTGGTTCGCATTAATTTTGCTTTAGCTAACTCCTGTATATCCGAATCTATGAAGTTTGATGAAATGCGGTTTATAGTACAATTTTTTCATGAGTCATTTTTGTGGTTGACAGGGAAATTTAGAGAAGAATTTAAAGCAGCATTTTCCTGTTGCATCTTTGGCATTCGCAGCCACCATGACGAACGGTTCACCAGAGGTCGTGCCAGTACAGAGAGTCGGAAATCCTTGACCACCCAGATCAGCAATTTTGATAACGTTTCAAAACTTTCAGAACACGTTGTATTGACCAACATAAACACAATTCCATCAAATGGTACTGCATCTATTACCCACTGTTAGTATAATGGTCCCTATGCCTTTTGATCCCACAGAAGTAAATTCTAATTGTGCATCCATCAATATTGGGATCTGAGCACAAAGAGAGAAGTGTGTTTAAGAACTGACTGTAAGAAAAAAAAAATATAGAATATGCCATAACTTTGATTATATTATGTAGAAAAAATTTCATCACATTTATAAAGAACTAGTACCTGAAAGTATGAAAATTATTTTCCCTGTCATTGGACTATGTTTATGAATAGCTGTATTCTACTTATGTGATCTAATTATCTGAAGTTGTGGTATATTTTATAACAAATATTTTAACCAAAACTGGGTGAAGAGATTGAACTACCATCATGTCCTTTACTATTTAAATTATCTGCTTAGCACACATTCTGGTGTGAGTTAGGCTGATCAAATAAGCAATTCATATTAATTTATTTTCCAGAATTTTCTGTTCTTTTTCATGTTAGGTAGGCTATTGCATGTGTCCAGGTACACACACTGGGAAGCCGCTTTTTGCTTAATGTAGAAGGAATGGGGTTTTTCTCCTGAATTCAGTAGTATTGCCATTGCTTTATGTACAGCACAAGCAAAGTTAAAAATATGAAGCCCGTATGACAGTGTGGCTGTAAATTAGGATTTACCCTATGTTTCTCATTTATCATCATTCTCTTCTCTCTATGCTCTGCCAATGTCAGGGGAGTTAGACTAGATGGTCTGTAAATGTCTCTTCAAATCCAAACTGTCAATGATTCCATGACTGGCCTGTAAACGGGAAGCTGTGGTGCTCTGCTGGTCAGAGAGGCATCTGGATAAGGAACCACAGGGCAATTTACTAAATAGTGCATATTTAGAACACATGAAAATGTTGAGTAAAAATGTTAATTAAAAAAAATCAAGATTTATGCATCAGAAATGCTCTTAGTCTTCAGTCAAGAAGTTTTCACTGAAAATTTTCAAATGCAATTTGAAACATTTTCTGGAAAACCATTTTATTAATTGGTTATCACCTGCACAGGGTTCAGAGAGAAATAATCAGAGTTAGCTTGCCACCTGATACAAGCAGTGAAATGATCTTAAAATATTTATTTTATCTGCAGATGTCCCAGCTATGCTCAGCCCATTGAAGTCAGCAGAACTGCCTCTCCACATACCTGGGATGAACATGACTTCAAATTTAGATGAAGCCATGAGAGTTTCTGCAGAAGACACTGTTAAAACAGAGAATGCAGAGTGGGATAAATTTGTCCCTAGCATAACTAAACTTACTTCAATGGAGTTACAGCAAGGATGACTTTGGCTCAATACACTGCAACTGCCAGAGAGTGTCACTTGCTTTCAGCTGCGGTACAGACTACAAATGGACAAAGAGATTCCTTCAAAATATCTGCCTATTCTCTTTCTTCTCAGTCTTACAGAAACCTACTTACCTCAGTATGAGCTAAAGAACATGTCTTTACAATTATTTTTAAAGATTGGATTGTATCATACTTTGTAAATAGTGTAGATATTTATTTTTATATATTTTAGATGCTGTGAAATGTTCTAAAATGTACAATATAAAGAAATCTAAGTATTTGAAAGAAGGCTCAAACATCATTTATTTATATCCTCTTTCTATAAACGATTGACTCGTACAAGGAATGCTTACTTATGCACTAGTGATATTCTGGCATTACTTTGCACTTCTTTTTCTGCAAAATCACTTGTAGTAAATTCTATGCTTATTATGGAACTTTCACTTCAGATTCATTTGGGGAGAGTCCACATTACTTTTCTAAGTACAGACATACTTCTAAGATGTGACTCCAAACTGCTCAAAGCCACACATTTTCAAAAGATTACACTTAAACTGCCTTTTTTTTTTTTTTTTTTTTTTTTCCCCCAGATTTGAGTGCCTAAAAAGTAACCATTTAAATAAAACTTACGTGATGCTCAAAGGTGCTATAGGTTAAAATTTCCTACTCAGGCCAATAGGAATAACAAGTGTCAGCACCACTGAAGGAGAGGACATTTTAACTTTGGCAGCTCATTTTAGTCCATGACATGGAAGTGTTGCTCCAGAAGATCTCTGAAAATCTTTAACATTAGTCGTCTTTCATTTTCATGTTTTCTCTCTCAACTGCCCTTTAATACTAAAGATACAATCAATTTACAAATCTTTATCTCTATTTCTTGGATCATCTCTCTGGCCTGGAACTTCCTACTATGTGTTGTATTTTTCTTCTTAAAGGATGAAGATGGTGCATCACTGGAGACTGAGTCTTCTAGAAGAATGTGGTCTATTGGTTAGAAAAAGGCTAATTATAAGAACCTGAGATACAATTTCCCTGTGGAAATTCTTGCATTTCAGTCCAGGTTTTTCAAAAGAAAGGGGAAGACGAGAAGGAGGACTTTTTTTCATTAAAAACTATTTGGCAAAGAAAGAAGACAGTCTCATGTATTCAAATGTTTCTATAAAGCCAATTATTAATCGACCAGGTGTTATTTGATTATCTTTTGTAAATATTTTTTCTAGGTTTTCCTTTCACCTAATGTCATACAATGTACTATCTATCATGGCAACTATAGTTTTATGAAGTGCTCAATCACCTTATGTTTTAGCCTTCCCCAACAGCTGTTTCACTTGACATTGTTGCAATTCCTCCTAGTTTACATTGGTGTTAACTGAAAGGGATTTGCATTCATTTGTATATTAAAGTTTTCTATTTAAAGAGAAAAAGGAGAATACTCTTCTTTTTATAAAAAAAAAAGAATAAAGAAAAACATCTAAATGGACAGAATGTTTAAATATCAAATAATAGGAATTTCAATATTCCTATGTGTAAGCTTAATTTTTGAGTATAGCTATTATGTCAGTGTTATTTCAAGAAATTATTTTGCTTTGTCTCTTCTAAGAAAATAAACCCCAGATAACTGTGGAAAGCACAGCAGCATTTGATTTCATAGCTATTCCTTTACCATGAGAATGCTATTTTTGCTCTTCAACCATGGAAAATGTGAAATTTGTTGAGGAATTTTGAACCAGGTATATTTTTTATATATATAATTTGAAATGATTGAACAAAGAGGTGCTGAATTAAAACATTAAAGGTATGGGAAAATGGGATTTTAAAAGTCATCTGAGTTTTTCTTTTATTTAGCCACAAGCAAATAAATAGTCAAAAAGTTAAAGACCAGTATAGCAACCCAGCTGCAAAATAATTATTAGTAACCATTTATTTGAACCATAAAATATATCAGCCCGCAGCTGAAAAATGTCTATTATGCCCAGATTTGGCAAAACTATATTTTTATTTCAGAAAATGTATTTTTAGCTTTTCCTTGAAGAAAGAGAAAGAATGTAGAAAGCAATGGTTATTCAAGAACACGATGAGAGTGGAGTATTTATACTTTTCAAACACAGAAGGCCATGGGTCACTGTGGAAGGCCAGCAAAATTCTTATGCCTTGCCAGATGTGTTGCCCTGATCTCTGTGAGACAAACAGGGAGGAAAAGGGTACAGTTCTCCTATCCTGGGCCAGCAAACAAAGAACTAAACTAACCATGTCAGTGATGCCCATGGAAAAATCCTAATTTGCATCTTTCTAAAGAGGGGGTGAATACCATCTGCTGACACAATTTGTATTCTTTTTGCTGCTACCTTAATGCCAGGGGGATAAATTGTGTTAGGTAAGTCAGTTCTGAGGCAAGTACATCACAAAAGGTCAATGGCAGGTTTTGTAGCCTGGAAGTGTTCTGTGCCATGTAGAAAGGGAGGTTCTGGCCTTAATTTTGTCTTTGTAAGAGAAAGCGTGTATTTTATTCTCTTTTTTATCTTTTCTGATTTTCACCTAGATCTCCAGAATTAAAGTGTTCCAATATTTCTAGGAATTTCTTTTAGCCACAACTTTAACTTAGCAGTGCTTTTTATGTGGAAAAGATAAATAAAATATGAGATGTTCATTAGTTAATGATTCTGGGTTTTCTCTGGACAATTTCTATTGAGTAAAAAGCATAGCTTTCAGACACAAATAATACAATCAGATGTTTTATCAGATTTGAAATTCTAAGGATAGTTAGAGAGTGTTATCTTTTTCTTGCCAGAGACTATGGTTATCAAGCTAAATATTGGTGAAATATGGTTATCAAGCTAAATATCTGGATATTTTAATGAAAGGATTTTTTCATTAAAAAATAAATATTTTTATGATCATATCCCTATGCTTTTATTTCTTTAGTTTTACAAAATTCAAGAAATAACTTTTTAAATGAAAATAACCACTGGGAGAAATAAACCAAATAGTTGGCAATAGCCAGCAGTGGAGATAGAAGTAGCTATGAGAAGAGAGGGTGTAATGAATGAACATTTCTTATTAAAGTTATCTGAAAGCTGAGCCTTAACTGGGTTTTGTTTCCTCTAGCTGCTTTTCTATTTTAATATTTCCACTATTGAAATGGAGAGAAATGGAGGTCTCATGCCCTTGTTTCTGCTTGTCCACAGCAGCATTAAACCATCATAAAATAGGGTTTAAATCACAGCATATTTGTTCCTGCAGATATAAGTTGTTGTGCCACCATCATTCTGGTGTTTTGTCTCTCAACATATTTCACAGTCTTAGAGGTCTGATATCCTGACCTGTTTCTCCTTTACTGTTATCACTATAGTGATAAGCTCGTGCCTTGCAGTCACAACAAATGCAAGATAGTATCTCCCTGTCTCCACCTCCAAAAACACAATGTTTTTCCTTTTTTTCTGCACTACATAGAGAGAATCATCTCATTCTCTCATATTATCAAAATTGATATGTGTTATTAACCTGGAGAGTGCTTTATAGGATGGAGAAAACACCAAACATTACTTTAACTCAGCCCTCACTCTATTATGTACCATAACCTACTGCTGCATATTACAATGGTTTAAGGCAAAAGCAAAGTTAGCTTTCCAACCTAGAATTTATCTCACACCTAAAATTTAGGTTGTTCTTTCTACTTGACAATTAGGTTCTTCTGTGGCTACTGTATATATTGAGTGAAGTTACACATTATTTATTGAACAATTAAAAAAGCCCACAAACAATTATTTAGCCATTTTGTTATTAAGAGCTTACATAAATAATGCAGTTAAAAAAAGCTAAGCTAAAAATCTGTGTTTTAAAAAAATTATATGCAAAGCTGATTTTTCTGAGTTAAGAAAGATATCTGAAGTTTGGACTTTGGTTCAAGTTTTTCTTTGTCAGTAGGGACAGGATTTCTACCTAGACCTGTCCCTTTGATAGCTAAGCTGGAAATTTTATGATCTTTTTGTTTAGGCATTTAAGGACCAAATACAGTCAAAAATATTCTGTATGGGATAGGCCATTTGTGAAAACAAGTTTCCATGAGTAGCAGGGAGAAATCAGTGGGGATCTGTTGCTTCCTCCTCCCTCCACTGCAAAAGCATAGAGCACACACTGAAGCCAGCAGGTGTACGATTGCATCCTTTATGGCTGACTGCTTCATCGTTAAGTACCAAGTCAGCTGCTGACTTTTGTATGGCAAATAGTTTTTTGAGGTATTTTAGTGAAACACCTGAGGTTACACTCAGAGTCCAGCCTGGGTCTAGAATATATGTTAACTGTTTGTTCCCCTGGTCTGTGGCTCAACATATTCCATAGGTCTTCCCTCTCCTTAACCGGTCGAGATTGTATTCCACAACTGAGACAAAAACAAATTCACTTCTAAAATGCGTTGAAAAGTGTTTGCAGAAGGTGATAGAACATAGCAACAGGCATTTTCCAAAGAGCTCGTAGGCAGCAGCCAAAGACCCGCTCTGTTAGTTTCTCTGGAGATCAAATGAGAACTAAGTGCGGAGGGAGTGCCAGACCCCGCGGAAGATGCCGAAGAACTCCTGAGTCTCCTCTGGGCGCAGTCCTGCTCAGCGGCTGTGGCAAGAGGAGAAACGCGGGCAGAGGGTGTGACAGCGGCAGCAGAGGCCGCTGCCGGGGGTGGGCAGCTCGGGTGCCGGCCGCTGCCCGCAGGAGGTGGGCAGAGGCGGCGGGGCCGGCGGGCGGGGCCGGCGGGCGCTGTCCCCGGCCGGTGCTGAAGGGGCGGCCCCGCTCCGGCACCTGCGGCCCCACTCCGGCACCTGCGGCCCCACTCCGGCACCTGCGGCCCCGCTCCGGCACCTGCAGCCCCTCTCCGGCAGTGCCCGCCCCGCTCCGGCACCTGCGGCCCCGCTCCGGCAGTGCCCGCCCCGCCATGGCCGCGCTCCTCAGGCCCGGTAAGTGCGGCCGAGCCGCCCCAGCCCCGCCGCAATCCCCGCGGCTCCTCCCGCCGGGCCCGGGGCGTTCGCAGCGGCGGCGGCTCGGCCCCACGGCTCGGACAGCGCCGGGAGCGCCTGCGGCGGGGCTGGGACAGGGCTGGGAGCGGCAGGGACACCCCGGCCGGGACGGCTGGGCTGGATGAGAGGGCACCTGTTGGCCGGCGGGGAGCGCTGGGTGCTGCGGGCACTTCCTTTGGGTTGAGTGGGGAAAAAGGGAAAACCAACAAAGCCGGTACGGGAAGATTTGGTACGGGAGAATATGATGAGATAACTATGTTTCAATTTTTTTTTCTCCTTTTCTACTCACTACATGCTGTGTACATGCTGCTTCTCTCTTTAACATCCCGCTACTCTAAGCTTATATTTCCGTGTTAAAAGTATTCCGTAGGTAGTTCTGCCCCAGGTTTTGTTAGAATAAAGTTGTCCTTTATCACTTTTCAACTGTATTCAAAGTATATTTAGCTGTAGTGTGCCATTTTGCCTTCGGACCTTGTTATCTCGCTGCTCTTGCCATTGGATAGAAACCGCAGCTTGGTTTCCCAATATTCATTATTACTTATTTGCATTATTTTATGATTGTAGAATTGGGAAATATAATTCCTCCATTCCTCAGCTCCCAATCTGCAAAATGAAGGTGCTAAAATGTTCCTTTTTCCTCCTCCTTTTGACTTTAGGCACCAAATTCTACAGAGAATTTTGTCCCTACCCAGTGAATCAATAGTCCTTTGCATAAACATACAGATATCTGTAGAAATTTAAATGTGTGTCTTCTTGTCAGTATGGATCCCTCTAAAAGTTTTAGGTACAAACTAAGTCCTAGATGCCCTGAACTCTTCTATGCAGAAGTCACTTAGTATTCCAAGCAATAGAATAAATAAGGAAAGTGAGCAAATAAAGTAATAACTGACAGTTTAAGGAATTATATATGCTGCAGTGCCCTGGATTCTAAAATCATATAGGGCAGTTTGTTTCATGTAGGCTTCTGGCAGTGTACCCTCTCTGTACTGCTAAGGAAACAAAGATCCATCCATAATATGTCATTAAACCTAAAGAAACCCTTTCTTAGGTTGAAATGCCTTCAATCATAGATTATGCTGCTCACCTCTTTATTTTGCAGAAACATCACCTCCTATTTTGTGGCCAGTGTCCAGGAAAGTTCAAAATGAGCAGTAGTGTGAAATGCACCCTAAAAAGTAGCAGGAAGGCTGTGCAATTAGTCCTGTTTTGACTGTCTCAGCCACTGGTCCTTGAAAACTCTCTGAGCATGAGGAAGAGAGCACAGAGACTTTGTGCTGTGAATCCTAGTCAGAGGAGTAAATCTTTCATTGTGTTAGAACCTACAAAATAGATAAATGGTCATCCAGCAAAATACCTTTCCTTAATACATGTGTGGGTTTATAATTTTGTATTGTTTTATATATACAGACATTTTCACCTTTAAGGTATTTGGCAAACTTTTTTCTCTGTCATCTTAATAAATAGTGAGTAATTTCACAATAAGAAAGACCTTTTGGAAACAGTCCTAGTACTAAAATATTGTCATAATAAGCCAGAATTGTCCTTATGGATAGGGCCAGCTGCACATTCCTCAATGTAAAGAGGTAGGAGCTGTTTCTGTCAATATGTCTTCAAGGCTGATGAACAGACACAACTTAAGAGTGTTTCAGGTTGGAACTCACTGAAATCAGAACCAGTCCTGCATAGATCTCGGAACTGCCAGGAATATGCACAACTGAGGAAGGATTAGCACCAGCTATAATGAGCACATGTGGCCTCTTTGTCTCATAGGCAGACTAGATGCTGTTGCCCCTGTCAATTATAAAGTACCAAATGTTGCTTCATATTTATCGACATGCATCCGAATAGTGTTCCCTACAGCAGCATTATTATATCACTGGTAAATAATTTCCAGAAGGGATGGCATCACCTCTAAACAGTAGTGGCTCTTTAAGGCTATCAAGAAGGATATTTGATGTATAATTTCTTATTCTAAAATGTATCATTAGAAAAATTTAATTTCTTTGCATAGGGTCTGGACAAATCCTGGAGCAATATTTCATGCCTCTTGCACATGATGTTTAAGGCATTAAACAATGCTGGAAACCACTCAAATTCCATATGAAATTACCTGAACATGAAAGGGGAGAAGGGGGGAGGGAGGAGAAGGATATTTTGTCAGAGAGATGCTGTGTCCTTCAACAACTAAAGAAAACACATCAGGTGTTCAGCAGGTAGTTTGATAAGGCCTGAAATCAGTGACTGAAACTTAATTTTATAGAAAATAAAGACACATTATTACAAATTAGAGGCTGTCTTACCGTGGGAATGTTAATGAAAGAGCTAAACCCTCAGATGATTTATCCTTTCATAACAAGGCAATTTAATTTTCTACTGATAAGTCACAGGCAGTGCTGCTTTAAAATTCTTTACCTTGAAACCTCCAGAACTTTTTTTATGTAATTAACAGGCTCAATGCACTCAGGAAAGCAGATAAAGACATAAATGTGGGGGTTGCTTTCAAGAAATGATGTGTCTGTGAAGTAAAAATAAAGAGGGTAAAGAGTACTCTATTTATAAAATAAAATCATATTTATTATCTAACTGTTGTGTCATTGTCAAATCTCTTTCAAACACTCTATTTGTAGGAATTCCTGAACAGCCTAGCTTGGTGAGATTTCATGTAAATAAAATGCTGTTTCCTCTGAATTTTATTCTGTCTTCCTTTCTGTAATTTACTGTGGATGTCAGAACTGCAGCAATTTCTGTATATCTGTGCACTGATGTCGCATATAGCTATGGCTGCTGTTGTAATAGTGAGGTAAAAACAATGCAAAATATGCCACACTGAAACTTCAAACATTTAAATTTAATTTTTCAGTTGCAAAACTGAGGAAAAGCTTTCCTTGGATAAAAATTAATTTGATAGCAAATTTGAATCTATAAAAAATTATAGTAAATTATATTTTTAATATCTATGTATAAAGGAAAAGGGTCGGTACAGTATCTACTACATTAACTGGTCATTATATTCTGTTTTTACAGTGTTGTTCATTTACTTCACATGTATATCTACTGTCCAGACTACTGACTGTCTGCGCTTGAAGGAGCAATGTATTAATGCTGGAAATGGATGTGAGAGTGTCTGGAATATGGTTGAAGATGCCTGCAATATTTCAGGTAATTCTTTATGGTGTATACATCTTAATTTTGAATTGCTGTATGGTTGCATATTCATAGTTTATTAAAATTTTGCTGTGGTAACTAAATGAGGTTGGTGAGGTTTCAAACAGAAAAATTACAGCAAAAGACAGTCAGCTTCTGAAATCCTTCACAATGGCCAATGCTACTTTTAGTAACAGTCATACTGTCTCTTCAAGAAAGTGATAAATAAAATTTCTGCACTATGAACAAAATCAGAGCCTGAACCAACTCAAGAAATCTGAATTAAGCAGAAATTAGGCTCTTGTGGGATCTTGTTAAATAAAGCCTGCGTGCAACTGGAAAAGAAGTTCCAACTTTGTTTTACACAATTTGGAGGAGTTGGTCTGTCCCCTCCCTGGCCAGGTTGGATGGGGCTTTGAGCAGCCTGGTCTAGTGGAAGATGTCCCTGCCCATGGCAGAGGGAGTGAAGGTCCCTTCTAATCTAAACCATTCTATGGTTCTGTAATCTCACACAATACTCAAAGCAACGTAGTAGTTACTTAGAGTAATTTTTAATTATTGTACAAGAAAAAATTATTAATTTGTTAATGACTAATTATTAATTTTTATATAAGAATTATTAATTATTATATAAGAAACACATAAAGAATGCTTCAAAGAAAATTGTGTTGTAAGGGGGCACACTGTATTTATTCAGTGAAAAGTACCAACATACCACAGTGATTCACTTGCAGGGGGTACGATAAAGTGCAGATTATGACATGATTAGGCCTCCTTGAATTGTTAAACAGGTTCTCATGTAAATGAAGGCAGATAATTTGTCTCTGTCTATGGTTATTGCATTTCCAATAGTTGGTGCTTCACTTCCAAATAATCTATATTTTAAGTAGGAGAAGACCAGGTATTATAAATTTGACCTAAAACTCATCCTTATCTGTGTGGTTGTTCAAATGAAAATGTTCCTATCTCTGAAGGCCTGTTGCCTTCTGGAACAAATCTTGGGTGTCGTTCACCAGCTCTTTCTTTAAATCCTCCCAAGACCTTGCTGCCAAATGCTGAGAATCCACTTTCCAGGTGCTGTGAATATGGAAGGAAGAAGAAGAGTGGCACTATAATCTGGTAGTGTCATCAGACCAAGCTAGTAATGCCACCTTTGTTGATTGATAAGTGTCAAGTGATCTGCCACTTCATCATCACTAGCAAATGCTAAGGGCTAGGGACTATTTTCTGATTGAGTTTACCTTTCATGGGGCAGTGTATAGAGGTGAATCAGAAGTATCTACATCTCTGTGGAAATCTCCCCTCTTCTTCTAATGACACTATTTGAACAGAACAAGCTGTGTCGTGATGCCATGAACTGTTCAGAGCCTCAGCTGCAGCAGAGTTGACAATGTGAATGTTCCTCTGCCTTGGTGTCAGGACCCAGTCTGACCTGGGAGGGAAGCCAGGCAGCAGAAGTTCGTGGTCATAAGCCATTGCTAAATTCACCTGCTGTGTGAGCTACCTGAATGAATGCCTCTGTCTCTCTGATCTGTTGCATGTATTTGATGTCCCAAATGTCCCAAGACACAGGACAATATTTAAAATAATTAGAGTAGAAAATTCTCTCAGGGGTCTTTCTTAGTGTGTCCTTTTCCAGATACTCATCTACTTTACATAGAATGGCTGAATACTTTTAAGAACAGATGAAGTAAATGAAAAATACATGATAATATAATAGTTACAACAGTCCCCAAAGCAGCTGGGCTTTAGCCCATGTTCTATTGATCTGTTAAATATTTTATGTGAAGTGAAACAGTTTCAAAAGATTTGGCTGCAGTTTAGAAAAAAAAAAAAGTAAAATAGGAATATGCAGTACTTTCTGGCTCCAGTGACCGAAAGATGAGCTATCTAAACCAAAACAGAACAAGTTGCATTTGCTTCTCTCACATCATTCACAAACACATTAGCACCAGGATTACTTGCCACAAAGATATATTTGTGCTACAGCCTGTTAATCTTGATACCCTGCAGCCAGAAGAAGTGGGCCAGCATGATTATTCTGTGGCCCCACTTTGGATGTACGAAATTGTCCCATAATATGACATTTATCTCTTATTGTCTTATTATTGACATTTCTCTCTCTTATTCTCTTTCTTATTCTCTTATTCACTGATATTAATGATATTTGTAACTGGGCCAGAGAAACCTTCCAGAAATAATTATTCTTGTGATCGCTTGTTTGGATTTGCACCTGTATGTTTCCTTAGGATAATAGCTTTTGGCAAGGACTCTCCAGCATTGCAGAGCACTCAGATATTGTGTTGGGTCTAGGTCAAATTATACTAAATGTGCTTATTAGGTACCATGATCCCAGAGCATGTAAATCCAGTCAGACAGCTGATGGTACCTCTCAGACAGCCCACAGAAACAGTGATAGAAAACTTACCAGCAGCATCATTAGTAAGAGTAGTGTTAATGCTGTCTGTCATGTGCAAGTCTAGAAACTTCATGGAGGAGCTGCAGGAATGGAAAATGTCCTTTGAGCACAAACATGTTACTTGGAGGCAATTGACAATGGGGTAAATATTTGGTTTGTTAGCTTCTTTATGCAAAACCTAACTACGAATTATAAATAAACTTTTTTGGAGTACAATTTCAATAACTCAGTCCATCAGACTGTAAACTCAAATGTATAAATTATCAAGATCTCAATCTTTTGCTCTTCTGTGCAGGTATGGGAACAATCTCCAAACTACTGCCTAAATCACTCCTTTTCCTGTCAAATTTTCTATCACTGCTTCCCCACTACTCCAGCAGCATTTCCAGAGTTTTGGTTTATAATCTTCAGAGTCCAATCCTTCTTTCACCTCTGTGGCAAAAATACTGTGGAAAGAACAAAACAGAGTGTGAAAATGTCTATGAATCAGCCTCCAGGTCAGGATAGAAAACATAGAAATATTAAATTTTGATGAAATAAGACTTTTTGTTTTGAAAAGATCAAAACGATTTCAGCACTGTAGACTGAAGACTTTAAGGTTCAGGCTTTTATGGTTTGTTTTGGATTGGTTGTTTGTTTTCCTTCAGTTATTTCAGTGTAAAAAAAAAAAAAAAAGAAAAAAGACATTTCTGAACTCTGATTTAACCATAAGTACAAATTTTCTTAATTTTTCTGAATGGGAAACAGAAAAAGGTTTCAAAAGAAAAAAACAACTTAGCTCCCTTAAATTTTAAGGAATCAAGTTTTGATATAGATTAGGATGAGTTTAGTTTTCTTAGAATAATAGACTCATTGAGGTTTGGAGGATCTCTGGAGATTTATCCAAACTGTGGTCTCACCAGAGCTAGAGAGGAAAAACTCAGATTTTCCCCTGTAGTCTTCAAGTTCAGTTCCCACTGAGATGACTGAAGAGCTGATTAAGCAAAAGCAGAGATTATCACTCTGGGAGTGTCAGCTTCTGCTCTGTCATGCTTCTATCTGTGGTCCTGTGTACATGAATTATGTACCTATAAATAAATCAAATTATGAATAATGGCTGCCAAACACTAAGTTGAGAGAGCATATTTTTTGTAAATGCCTTAGAAGCATATGTATAAGATAAAATATATTACCTAGAACTAATCTCTGGTAAAGCAACAATAATTGAAAACCAGTAATAAAATATTTTCTGCTGTTCCTCACAGCTGAATCAATACCATGTACAAACAGAACAATCAGTAGATAATAGGTTATTTCTACACAGTTTTCAAGGGAGCCCCATAAATCTGATGTGCTTCCTGATGCTGCCTATGCCCTTTGCATGTTCCTAGCCCCACAACCTCTCCCCCAGCTGCCAGGTGCTCACTCAGCACAGTGAGCTCACAGCACAGGGGCCACTGAACACAGCTCCTGACTCCTGGCCACCACTTGTCACTGTCATTAGGACAGATGGGCCAAGGGAGGCTGGGGTGCTGCACAGAATATACTGGGGTATGGGAGTTCATTCTTCTAGTTCTACTCACTTTCACCCTTGGAGTGTACTCTGGACCTTGAAAAAGAATCTGGACCTTTTTTTTTCGGTCAGGGAGTATCCTATGTCTGTGACCTTTGATAAATCTCTTGAGTTCCTTGACTTCTGGGACTGTGAGAGCTAAGGGTCAGGAGTCACGATCCACTTCTGAAGAAGCAGAAGGAAAGTTGGAGATGAGGCTGGAGATATACAGGCAATCCCAGCCACTATCACCTCCCCCTTTGTGATGCAAGAGGTGGAGTGGAAGCAGAGGCTGGGACCTGCAGCTCTTGCTGGCCTGTGACATTCCTCTCTAGAAGTGTATTATTTGATATACCTCCCAAACCCTCCTAGTCAACAACTGGAGAAAGGGCCGTGCAGAGGCTGTTTGAAAAAAGGGGATCAGGCCAGGAATGTGAAATCTGGAATAGCTGATTCTCATTATTTCAGGCACAGGCAAAATGCACTGTTTCCTCTTGCAGTGCTTTGCTTCCATTGCCTTCCATTGCTATTTGTGTCAAAAATGTCTAAGTGATTTTAAAACTGGTCACATCAAAGCTTGCCCGTGGCACTGGTGACACAGAACTTCATCTCACTTCGCAGTTTTACTGAGTGCAGTCTTTGCTGCTCCACACCTGTGGGGAAGCAGCAAGGCAGGAACCAGACAGCACCATTTGCAGGGCAGAGACATCAGTCTGTGTGCTCAGTAGACTAAAACCAATCCTCATGCTGGCCTGTGACCTGACTGGATCTTGTGAGCCACATACTGATTTGCTTATAAGTTGTGAGACATTCAATATCTGAGGTCAAGAGAGGAAATATGCTGGTCTGGGGACCTACATACCTGTTTTGACAAGGTAGATCATGGCTTTCACCAAATAAAACTTACCTAAATTAGATTAAACTGCTTCACGTGTAACATTCTTAAGTAATGCGTAACTTTCTTAAGCAATACTAAATTGTAGAATGATAGAATGTTAAGGGTTGGAAAGGACCTTAGAGATCATCTAGTCCCAACCCCCTCTGCCATGGACAGGGATACCTCCCACAGGACCAGACTGCTTAAGACCTTATCAAGCTGGTTTTGAACATTGCCAGGGATGGGGCATTTACAGCTTCCCTGGGCAACCTCTTCCAGTGTCTCATCATCCTCACAGTAAAAAATTTATTCTTAAAATCTAACCTACAATTCTCTTCTTTCGATTTGTAACAATTACTCCTTGTTCTGTCACTACAGTTCCTGACAAAGAGTCCCTCTCCAGCTTCCCTGTAGACCCCTTCAGACACTGGAAGGTTGTTGTGAGGTCTCCATGGGACCTTCTCTTCTCCAGGCTGAACAGCCCCAACTTTCTCAGCCTGACCTTGTAGGGGAAAAGCTCCAGTCCTATTATCACCTTCCTGGCCCTTGTCTGGACCTGGTCCCACAGTTCCATGTCCTTCTGGTGCTGAGGACACCAGAGCTGGATGCAGTACTCCAGGTGGGGTCCCATGAGAGCAGAGCAGAGGTGTAGATCACCTCCTTCACCCTGCTGGCCATCTTTTGATGCAGCCCAGCACTCGCTGTTGGCTCCTGATGGGTTTTTCACCAACCTTCACACCCAAGTCTAATTCTGCAGGGCTGCCCTCTATCCCTTCTCTGCCCAGCCTTCAGGTGTGTTTGGGATTGCCATGACCCAGGTGCAGGACCTTGCACTTTGCTTCATTGAACATTATAAGGTTTGCATTGGCTCACTTCTCAAGCCTGTCGGGGCCCCTCCAGGGACATCCCTTCCCTCCAACGTGCCAACTGCACCACACAGATTGATGTCATCAGCAAATTTGCTGAAGATTCACTCAATCCCACTAGCATAATAATAATAATAAGGTTTTTGAAAAACTTTTAGCTGATAAAGTAGATGGTTGATTGATTTACCTTTGTACCACAAACTAGTACATGCTCTTTGTTTTCGCTACGCATATGGAAAATATGACCTGACATGATGTGTGAGTGCCTTTACCATAGAGTCCAAGTGCACATGCAAACAGACTTAAAACTGGGCCAGCAAACTAAGGTTTCTGCACATTCTTTTTTTTTTTTTGTGTGTGTGTTAACTTCTCCCTCATTTTTATTATAAAAATCCTAAAAATCAGGCTTTTCTTAGGCTACTTTAAATTTGTTTTCATTCTCAAACTTAGGCGGTGAAGATGCTCCATAGGGTAGCAGTTCAAGGGAATATCCAAATGGCATTTGTAGGCTCACGCCATCCTCGCATGAGAGGGAGAATCTGAGCCAGAGCTGGCATCTCCTCAGCCTGGGGTTCTCATCACCTTTACCATGGGGCTGGGTCTGCCCTCTGTGTCCTGTCTCCCATTCCATCACATGGCAGTGCCTCAAGCCTGCACTGTGTGTTCCTGTCCCTGTACCAGGCACCTCACTTCTACTACACAGGACCAAGATAACTCTTTCAGTTCAGGATGTGTCCCTTCCACTCCTGGGTACCTTTTTAGTTTGGTCTCAGTGTCCTACCTGCCTAAAATAAAAGGTGTGAGTTTAAGGTTTTATGTACTTTGTAAATGAGAGCAGATATTCTGGCAATGGATCAGATCAAATAAAAGTTAATATTGTATCCACAGCTTTATTGTATTACTTTGGATATTATTTAAAATTTGTAAAATATGACAAACTGTCTTCTCTTGGAAAAGCATATTATTTTTGTTCTTCAACTGAATTGTTTTATGTAACCATATCCCTTAAGCGTTCATAACCATTAATGAAATTATAATTTTAATGGTGAGTTCTAGGTAATAGATGCAAGGCAGAAGACACTGTTGGATGTAATAGAATAATCCAGGTCCTGGCTGATGAATACCCAGAATTTAAAAACTGTGTCTGCACTACAGACAATATCTGTAGCATCATGACTTTGCTTGGGAAAAGGTGCAGCATCAATAAAGGTAACTAAACATAAAGTTGTAACTATGAAGACCAAACCCAGTAATTTTGTAACCATCATTTTAAGTGGATACAACTTTCTTTGCATATTCTCAAGTCTGACAAATGCCCCCAAAAATTAATTTTGTCTTTTCTATTATATTCACACTCCAGCATGAAAGAAATGCCACAAACAAAGCAATAAAATGCTTGTGAGAAATTCAAATGGCTTCTAAAACTCTTGTTGAATCCATTGGAAAGCACGAGTGAATCCACAATGGGCTGCTTATTGCCCATGGAAATTTGAGAGCCTCTGGCTCTAGGTTGTGTATATAGAGAGACACACCCAGTACCTTCTGAATGGGAGGAAGAGTGAATAGGAATCCACAGGGGTGCAGTTGTGTCTCACTGTGTTGCAGGAGGACCTTCATTACATCTAGGAGAGGCTACTGGATGTGTGAAACATGGTCACCACCTTGATAAAGCTGTACATAATATGCAGAGTGCATCTTTTAAAAATTCTGTTGTAATCAATGGGTCCAGCTCCCCTCAATTTATTTTTTATTTTTCTGAGAACTGTTATCCCTGCAGAAAGCTTATCTCTGTATTTGGGAATTACTTAGTACATGAAGAAATTGCAGTTTCTGGTCCAAAGTCTCCTGGCATAATGATTAGCAAAGCTAACACAAGAGAGGTAAAATCAGCCAGCAAATGAGAGTCTGCGAAGTGAGTTTCAAAGTGATTCCTGGCACTAATCCATGACACCCTACTGGCATCACACAGCATTCATCATACAGTACTAGAATATATGGCCTTATTGCTGAGGGAATAATAACATCCTGATCTGCCCCAAACTCCTTGCCCCAAACAAGAAGGATGGATCCTAATGTTGATGGATATGATGATGATGATGTCTGGAACCTGATGTTGATGTCATTGGAGAAGTTGCTTTTGCTTCTAGCAAAATGACATAATGTTGTATTTTTTTGCCAGCTGAGATTACATTTCTCACCACTATAGAAACAAGTTTGGATGGACTTGCAGTAGTGTGGAGTTTACCTACAAAGAATAGCATATGGTGTAGCTAGGCACTTTCAGAAGTAATTCTTCCAAATTTAAATTATTATTTCAGGTAATTAATCAACCATCTTCTGGAATTGTCATTCTCTCTTTAAAAATAATGCATTTGCTTAAGATGATAATTCATGATATGTCCAAACTGTAGGTGGTTAAAATTATAAGAAGTTAAACTCTTTATGCAGTAATTACTGTTTTGCAGCTTGTCCGTTAGAGTGGACTGTGCTATACAGCTAACAGCACACAGTAAACATGAGGAAGATTCATTAGTTTGTAAGGCTCTGACATTACTGTGTGTTTACAGCAGAATTAAACTAGGGCTATTTCACTCATTGTAATGCATTGAGACAAGCACCCTTGTCCCGATTTTTTGCGCCGTGATGATGACCCACCATCGATTTGACTTATAACCGTGCTTGTCCCTATTTCTGCAGAGCACCTGGAGTCCTTCTCCAGGTCAGACGCTGAGCCGGGTGTTGTGCCCCGCGTGTTCGGATCCCGGAGGCTCCCTGAGGATCGGCGGAGCGGGTGCGGTGCGGTGCGGCGGCGGTGCCGCAGGGATCCGCAATGTGCGGCCGCGCTCCGCAGCTTCCAGCGGGGCTGCCGGGCAGCCGCCGGCTCCTGCCGCTTCCCAGAGCACGGCAGGTGCTCGCTGGCCTGGAAGGAGCTGAGGAAAACGGGCCTGGGGAAGTGCACGTGCTCAGAGCCGCTTCAGAGGAGATGCGTTAAGATCTGGAAGGGAATATTTAACAACCCCTGTTTGCGGTTCTCTCAGGAGGGCCAAGCCTCGGGGGCCAGTGAGAATGGTGGCAGTGATGATGACTATAATGCTGATGTTGATGGTGAGAAAGCTCTGGTCGCTGACACAGGTCAGTGCTGTTCCAGCAGTCTGAATGCTTTCCTACATAACAGTAGTGTCTGCAGTCTAGGAAAAAGGTTTTCTTGCCCATTTGCAATTCAGCACTGAAACCGAGATAATTTTAGGTTTGTTTATAAATAAATTCACAATCTGATAGAAAATTATATCCTGAGTTCAAATACTGTGGTCCTGCAATGTGTTATTTTGATAAAACCTGACCTAAATCAGTCGCTTTTAGTTTTTCACTATGACTAGAAACAGTATAAGACCAATAAAAATAATTCTCTAATAGCAACAGTTGTCTGCCAGCCTTGACTTTAGGTCATGACAAGCAGTTAGTTGAACTTGAAAACTGATCCACTGATAAAGACATGAAAGCCTCTGGCTTTTATTTATTCACAAGAAATCTGACTGTAATGCACTGAGAAGCTCTAAAAAACTCAAGAAGAGTTCATAGGATCTATAATTATGTAAAAAATGTTCACAGCAGCCTTTGATAAACTCTGTTTTGATCCCAAAACTTATGAATATATGTAATAGTGGGTTTAAAATTTGTTAGTGGGTTCTATTTGGTCTAACTAATTTGTTTTACTCTTATTTACTTTTATTCCTGGCATTATGCCAGCAAGACAGCCAATACTTTAAAGTTAAAAAGATAAGATATTATATACAATTTATACCTGTATCTGTATCCTTTTCTTCTAGACAATATTAGTATGGAAACAAAATTACAATGGAGTTTATCTGCTCTCTCCAAACAAGGTAAGTCTGAATTTACTTATGAATCCTAATAAATAATTTTTAGCTCTGTTTCCAGACAATGAACCTTCAGATTAAAATTAATACTTTTCGTTCAAATGGATGAGCAGGGAGTTAATAAATCCAACATATTCTCAGCTAAGGTGCTGGGTAGAGAAGAACCCAAAAGTGTAACAGTTGACAATCACATAATGTAAATGCAAATCACATAATGTAAATGCAGGTAACAATTATGATTCTGTTAAATTTACAGAAGCAGATCTTATCCCATAAGCCTTTTGGGGTCTAGAATTTTCTAGATGTTTTTGGAAGGTTTATTTCACAGTCTAGAAATATCTAAACTGATGTTGAAAGCACAAAAATGCCATTTATATTCTCTTCTTCATTACATATTAGATAGCCTAGCATAAGACTGCACACTGAAGATTTCAGCAGTTTCGTGAGGGTTGCTTGTGAGGGCCAAGCAGTGCAAGAAAGAAGTATGAAGTTACTCAACAGGCTTAAAAGAAGCAATGCTGGAAGAGCTGGATCAGAGTTTTGGGAATCAAGCTTGATTTGCTGGGAATGCTGTAGACAGAATACCTTCTAGTCATCACTTGAGTAAAATTTTCTTGAGGTTTTATTTTAAAAACTGTTGTTCTTTTTAGTGTACACAACAAACAGAAGCTGTTTGGATGTGAACAGGGAGTGTGTTGAAGATGAAGTGTGTAACAAACAGTTGTCCCTGTACCTTAAAGTTTGCTCAGTAAATAAGAAATGCAACGTGGAGGGATGTCAAGCAGCCATAGGGTCCTTCTATCAAAACATGCCTTCTGAAGTTGCCCAAATGATGATATTTTGTGACTGTATCCAGCATGATGAATCCTGCCACAGAGCCAAAGAACTTCTCCATGGAAAGCCCTGTGCAATTACTGTGGTTCCACCCCCATCATGTCTGAATGTAATCCACATGTGTGAAGAGAATGAATTATGCAGGTGAGTGGAAGTATTTTGCCCACTAATGTGCTTTTGGTTAATGATTTGGTCAAACCATTTTTATTATACTCTATATACCTCAGGTATAACAGAATTATTTTTTGCACTGTATTGGCTGTGTTTGACATCTTTCCAGATGTTTGCATCAACTGTGGTAATTCCAGAAGTAATCTCACAAGTAAACTGAAATGATTAGTTTTCAGAAAGGTTTGGAATCTAATGTGGGCTTTTTTTCTGCCTGTATCATGACACTTAACACCATTTCTGCTGGACAAACTATGCTATTGCATATTTTTATTACCACTTTCTTCAGATAACACCTGCCTGTCTGTCCCTTTGCCCTCCAGCAATTTGCCCAAGTTGTGCAGCAGACCCGGCAAAGTTTGTTTGGTAAGAGTAATTACATTTCTAGGGCAGAGTCTGACCCTTTGTACCCAACAGCCATGAAAACAACTTGGTCTTTTCAAAAAAACTTTTGTCTTACTCTCTTCATCTCAAGCATACTTGCAAAAAAAAATCTGGCCTGAAACTGACCACCAAACTCGTGAAGGATAATGCCTTTTCAAAATTTCATTTTATATTTTTGAAACATGCAACAAAAAAGGATTACCCATATTTGTAGTTCAACTTAATTGCCTCCTTTTATGGAGGATCAATTGGCACAGTCTGTTTCTCAGTGTAGTCACCTTGTGGATTAGAGTTGAATTTTACCTCAAAGTTGTGCTCAAATTAACTTTCAGTCAATAAACCAGAAGGCCAAGAGATGGTTTTGGTTTTGTGCAGATTATTCAGATTGATACCAGTGAGAATGGCCAAAAGATTATAAATGTATGTCTGTACATGTATAGACATGTGATGTGATAATGGCTCAATTCCCCATCATTTTGGGAACATTAAAGTTTCCTGGCACTGACAATAAATGCATATAATTAGCAAAATTAGTCTGTGAATTATAGCTAGTCACATACATAAAGCAGGAGGTGAATGAAAATCCATTAGAACAGAGGTGGCATCTGCTTTGAAACCTTTGCTTGTGTAGTGAAAACATTTACAAAGATTTTCTAGCCAGTATTGCAGCAGTCCATGCTTTTCCATGTGACATGCTTGTAGTTACTACACCATATTAACAGCAAATTTATAACATATTTAATATATGACTAAGGAAAAATATTTTAATAACCTAATTTACAATATACTAGACTTTACCTGTATCGCCCCCTAAAATTTAATGTGATGGAGTTGTTTTGAATTAATATCTAAAAATTTTTAGTTAATTTATAATGGATGCTATCTATTGTCATATACTGTGCATTAAAGGCCAATTTTATTCCATTCTAACAGCAAATAAATGGAAATAATTTGAGATTATTGAACTGTGTAGCAAGTGAGTCTTTCATGTAATTTATCTCTGCTACCAATTTATCTTTAAGTTCACTGGATTACTTTTACTTTTTCCTGAGCCTTGGACATTTTGTATTTTGTTAGCTTTTGGGGGCCAAGGGATTGACATCGGATGTAGATTATTTGCTGCAAGTTTGTTCTTCCTTCACACTGCTCAAAAACTGATCCACTAGAACAGAACCAGCTGTGGCTTCATTATGATGACTGGTCTAATTCTTGTATTCACATTTCTTCTGTGAGTATCTGGGACTGTTGGAATTCACGCTGGTTTTTACTGGACACCTGGGAAACAGGTGCTGATTTGAAGTGCAGTTGCTTTTTCTCAAAATCAGAGCAGAATTTACGTCAGCCATCACTGAATATTGTGATTTGGCAATGCACCCTTTTAGTGGTGTTCATTAAATATCTTTTTATGAAATCACAGTTGTTAAAGTGTCAGTGTATACTTCTTTTGTTTTCCTTTTTTCTCCCCCTACCAGGGAAAAATACGCAACTTTTCGGTCAAAGTGTTGGAGACACGTGACAGAAAAATGCTATAATGATGATGCTTGTCTTGAAACTTTAATCAAGGATGACATGCCCTGTTCTGCCAATGCTGATTGCAAAGCAGCCTACATCAGCAACTGGGGCACAATGCTGCACATGGAGTGCACCTGCCAAAATTTGCCTCCCGTGGAGCAGCCTTTGTGTGAGCTCTTCCATCACATGCTGCACAGCAAATCCTGCTTCAGTGACTTACGTGAGTAACACTTACAAATTTACAGAGTAATTAGTTTTAAAGAGAATTAAGATGCTAATTTACTTCAAATCTTTACTATATCTTTGCTACCACTGGTTTTATAGCAAGATCTATATCTGTGGTTTTTTTAAAAATCCAAATCAAAGCAAAAATTAGACGTACATTTTTCTTCCCCTGGTTTGGGGAAAAAATTATGATAGTAGTAAACCAATGAAATTGACTATGTGTCTCATTATTTGAATTTTCTGAAATAAAGGAATAATTTCTAGAATCTATATTAATATGCAGATTGGAAAAGTCCAAAGTCTTCCTATTCTTGGCTTAATGTTGTGCTTTGGTACACTGTTTTTACAAATAATATCAAGTAGCATTTGGTTCTTCTTTCTTTTCTTCTTGGAGTCTGAATATTAGCAAACCTTACACATATTTAGCAACAGAATTCATTCTGCAGAAAATAGCTTCAACTGTTTAAAGTGGGCTTTAGGATTTAGTCTTCAGTAAAAAAACAGGGAGTAATTGAGATGAAATATAGGTACTTTTACAGTAACGGCTTTCATGTGCTTAATTAGCTAGATTTTTTTGTTAAATATACATGTCCTTACCAAGCCTTAGGTTAAGAGAATTGTTCAGGCAATAAACAGCATTATGGGAGCAAACATTAATGTTTTAGTCTGAATCTGCTAAGCGCCTTCAAAGCAAAGATCCTCTTTGTCTCTTACTGCGGCGACAAGTGTCATGGGTCACATCACAGGGCAGTTCTCTATCCTAGGGTGGTTCCTGGTCTCCTGCAGCATAAACTGAACATGAAGGTTCATCTGCAGCCTCTGCAGTGCTCCAGCTGCTACATGCAGACATCTGGTCCATCAACCAGATCAAAGACCAAAGTATTCTCTTCTCCTCAAATCTCTGACTTATCACACCAACTATTTTGCAATATAAGTACTCTCAGGATGTTACTTGCTAGTACCTCATGCCCTATGCCAGCTATCTTCTACGTGTATACTCTAGAATGATATATATTCTTAAACTAAATTGGGAAAGGTAATGATACCTAATGATTTCAATGAAAAGAAGTGGTTCTTTCATAGTTTTATCTGATGGACAGTACTTTGGAAACATACATATGGATTGCATGCATGCATTTCATTGAATGTAGTAGCTACTCTTTGAGAGCAGTTCTAGAAACCAAAATGGTACCACTGATAAGGGTGTAATTTTTCTTCGTGTCACTCAAAGGCTACCCAAAAATTAAGATCAAGTTGCTGAAACATTGCTCTTAGTTTAGTTAATCATTACTCAAATCCAGACTCTGAGAAAATATTAAAAATCTTATAACAACTCCCCTGGAAAAGTGATAACGTAAGACTTGAGACTTTTAGCAGTGATTTTGCTGATGAATATTATTTGCTTGCTTGATTTAGGGCTGAATTTAACAGTCCAAATGAGTGAACACATCATTGTGTTAGTTATTTCTTAACCTACAAAGCAAAAAGATGATCCTCATGTCTGAATAATCAAATAATTGCTGACGAGGTTTTGCCATTTCCTGAAGCAGTCTCAGGATAAAATGGTTTGAGGGTTTCTGTGATTGAAACTTCCCTAACCTAATTGGGACTGAAGAACAGAAGCCTATGTTTCTTGTGCTGTAAAATTCAATTTCCTGGTGGTTAAACAAAAAGAATTTGGGGATCCAGAGCCTTTGGTGGACCAGTACCTCGTCTACAGAACACTTGCAGCTTATTGTCGTTCTTGCTTTTCTTTTTTTTGTTCCTAGATGTCTATTTGTAATGCAGCTAAACTGATGATGGTGATGATTATGGGTTTTATTATAAAGCACGTTTTAATGCCATTCTCTGTGTGGCAGTACAGAGATGTGGAGTGACTACTCTGTTGCAGTGCC
This sequence comes from Certhia americana, assembly GCA_018697195.1. NCBI lineage: Eukaryota > Metazoa > Chordata > Aves > Passeriformes > Certhiidae > Certhia > Certhia americana. The sequence continues at coordinate 22,550,752 of CM031859.1, forward strand.
CACCCATCCCAATTTGCTGACTTACTCCTCTGGCCTGGTGATGATCTTTGGCTGACTTTCACTCTTACTTGTCCTTTTCAAATGTTTCAACTCTGAAACATTTCTGAACAGGCAAATACCCAGGGTCAGAAAGGGGATCTCTGCCTCTAGAACTGATGTGAACAGACCCACAAGAGGTGTTTACACCATCCCATCTTCCTACTCTTGCATGGCACTGCCTTTGCTACAAGTGCTTGCTCTCGAGGCTGTGCTCCCAGGATTTCCTTTGCTGCAGATTGAGTAAAAGGCAAGAATTGTGTCTGTCTGCTGTTATATGAAGCAGAAGCACAGTGTGGATCATTGCCAATGTAGGATCAGTGTCTCAACGGGAATAAACAAAAATGTCAGTGAGGGAAAAAACAAATTTAAGTTTCCAAAATATTTTGAGTTTTACTTTTGGATCTCACAGAAAAAAAAAAAACCCAAACTGAAATTACAGGTAGGTTTAGTCCATTGTTATTTGGACAATGTTCCAGGCTGCAAATGTGAGCCTTTCTTTTATTACAAAAATTTCTCAGCTTGCTGTTCCTGTGAGTGACCAGACATATCTTTGTATGGTTTAGTCTCCCACTTTGTAAACTATACTACTTAATTAAACATCCTATTTTTCATTTCAACAGAAGATATTTTTCAGATATATTCATGAAATTATGCCCACTGAGACAGGCCTTTGTGAAAAAATTTGTTGACATATAGTAATGCAGCTGGAGAATAAACTCTGCCTTGTGGAAATCACTTCAGACTGCTACCCCTTTCTCACCACTTCTATATTGGTTTGGTGGACCCAATTCTTTTGATGGAGTTTTTAAAACAGTTTGTGTGAAAAGAGAGTTTAAGCTCTTTTGTGGCAGAGAGTATTTTCAAAGTGTGCTTATCATCCATAAGAAAAACTGAGGTGGAACAGGTAGAACTGTTATGCACTCATTCAATTTGTTCATCAGGTATCAGTAAACAGTATTTTTAAATAGCTCCCTTTATAAAATCTGTGGCTGTTACCAAACTATCAAACAATTTTCCCTTACGTTATTTTGAAGTAATATTTTGAATGGGTATTTTCTTTCCAATATCCAGGTCAAATTTCTATTCCGAAGAAAGGTTTTCACAGGGTAAATACAGAAATGCCAGGGGAAGAGATTTCTGGAGCACAGCTCCATTCTTCTGCAATTAATGGTGAGTTTGTGCAAGTCACTCCATGATTTCCACAGCACTACTCTTGAGATATCCCTCATGTATGATAGAAAAGCCCAAAGGCTGGTCCCTTGGGTGGGTTCAGGCAAGTGAGCTTGACTTGTTGCTCCATCATTTGGTCTGGAAATCTCCCTACCTGTTTGGCTTAGCCTATATATCCACAAAATTAAGTTAATCAGACTGAACAAATTACTCTGATAAATGGTTTTGAAATAGATGTCTCACAATCACTGTATTATAATTGGGGAAAATTAAGCTATTAAGCCTGCCAGAGCCTGACTCTCTGTACAATCATTAGAGAGTAGTAGTCATAATGTGTAATACAAATTATTATCTTTGATGTCACACCTACTTCTGTCTCTCTTGACTTTCTGTAGTAGCTACAACAAAGTTAGAAGCCACAGAAAGTGGTCTGAGAAGGAGCTTGTGTTATACTCCATCAGACTCTACCTTCTTACACAACAGAAGGGCACACAGCCCATGGGCTGAGGAGCTGCAGCTGCTTTTATTTCCATGCATTTACAGTAAAAAATTAAGCAACATAAAGTTAAAGGATATTGAATTAACATACAAATGTTTTCATTACTGAAATAATATTATTTTATATTTCCTTTTGAGGGGCCCAATTACAGAGTGAGAACACTAAAGAGCTTAATGCACAAATATCACCTCTAATGAGAATGACCTGTTCTACCTTGTGCAGGGCAGATTACAATTCTCTATACAATACCACAAATTAGTTCCCATAACTGTTCAACTGTTCACTTTTAACTGTGAAAAAAATAATTCAATCTCTGCATGCAGTGGAAAATGAAGTGACTTCTAACCTCTCCACCCTTCAGCTATTGCTGAAGTAGGCAACCTGAATAATATATATATACCTAAGGGATAAAAAGGATATAAAAATGGATTAAGGGAATGGGATTCCTGAGACCTGTATGTGTATAATTAAGCATTTGGCTGTAGCATTAGCATTGAAGTTACTTAAGAATCATGAATGTCATCCAAGTGCTCTGTGTAGCCAGGGAAGAAAGTCAGGGGCCCTCAAAGGAAGAGTAGTCCAATCTTTCTGGACTGCATTTGCTGAAAGTATTGACTTCTCCTTGCCAATTATAGAGGGAGCCCGAATCCCTAGTTGGAACGAGACTCTGGTGGTTAAATAATGCAAGTCATAACACACAAAATACTGCACTAAGGGAGAAAATGCAAAATGTGAGATATTGCACCTCTGTGACTAGTTCTAACTGCAGACCTTTTCAGTGGGTAAAATGCATTTACATTTCACTCAGAGATTCAGACAAATATTTGCAAGAAGCAGCCTGCACCCAGTTAATTCTGTAACATTGAAGTCTGAATACTTTCCAAAAACCTTTCCTTGAAGTCTTAACACAACTTTGGCTGGCTTTAGAAAAATTAAAAAACACTGACCAGCCTAAACCATACAGTAATTTTTTTTTTCTATTGTAGCTGTCATGTACATGAGATGAGAACTCTAAACCATAAAAATCTCATAGGAAGCCAGGTTAAGAAGAAGAATTTGATTCAGGATATCTGCCTGATGGTAAAAACCATACTGCAAATTGTTTCATAAATCCCACTGCCAAAAATCTAACTCAGTGTCCTTGATTCATATGCTAATAAATGTGCATTACTTAGGCTGCAAAGGGAGTTATCATCAAAAAATGTTTAATGAAATCAAATCCCAAGAAGAATTCAGGGCACAGAGGCAAAACAGTTAAGTTTTAAAATATGGCCTTTCACGTGTGTGAAGATTTTGAAGCTATTTTCTGCTTGAAAAACATGAGATAAAATCTGCTGATGTCTCTACAATAAAATCTCAGAATAATCCTTGACTTAGTGTGTCATTGAAAGATACAAGGAACTCTTTCACCAGATGTTATGAATGGCCATCTACAGATGAACATGCTCAGAAGAAACTCAGTATTCATCAGCTTTTTCTTAGTTTTATATTTTAAAATATAGCTTACTGTTCAAAAAACCAGTTAGATTTCTCCGTTTCATTCAGCATCATTGCAAATCATCCCATTGGATAAGATTGCTTTAATAGAAGGAGTCTTTCACAATAAATGAATAAATAAATAGATCTAAACCTATGTGCATATATTCAAATAAATTTGCAAATAAATAGAACCATGGAAGTTGGAAAAGTATTATTCCAGCTTTCGGTGTAAAAATGTGATTATGTAAAAAATCTTGACTGGATTTAAAGACATTCACATTCTCAGGAGGAAACAGGCCATCAGGCATCTTTGGGCTGATACAACTCTGTTAACAAGATGTGATGTGGGCAGAATCAGAACCATATAAAAGTTCAAGAGGCTGTTCCTGTAAGTTTGAATTTGATCTCGTTTTAGAAACAATATCAAAAAGTGATAAATCAAACAAAATTTGTCCAAACTTCTAATATGCCTACCTAATTATGCATCTTCAGCCTGGTTTTGGCTTTGGCAAATTATATCAAAGACTTTATAGATCCAAATAATTTAAAAGATTTCTTTCTGCACTTTAAATTGAAAAATGATTTGTGGGAAGATAAGGATTTACTTCCATCACTGTGGAACTTTGAGGCTAAGTTGTGGGGTTTGTATGGAAGAGGAAGCTAGAAATACAGAAGACTTACCCAGTTCTTGTGAGATACAATAAAATTTGGCTTGACCCAAAACTGTTGAAATTTTGTCTTAAATTGTAGAGTTATCATATATTTCCTATTGAGGAGTTTTGTTGTGCTTAATATTTAAAGAAGTAATTGGCAGTAATTATCTGTAAGTATACCAGCTGCTGTGGGAACTGAGATTAGTTCAGCTCCAATATTTTTTTTTTGGACTTGAATTTGTAAGGTATCAAACACAGTCAGTCTGAAAGTTTTATAAATGTAGAAAAAACCCCATGACAAGCTGCAGGTAGACAAGGAACCACTGAGCAGGGTGTGATGAATCTGTTTGATGAATATGCACTAGCTATATGTGAGCAGTGAATCTACAATAGAATAAGATTCACTAAAATCCCTCTTTGTTCCCAACAGAACTGAATCAATATCTTTTACCTCAATTCATCAAAAATGTAGCATTTTTTCAGATTTTGTCAAAAAAATAGTATAGTTGGTCATTTCAGTGTTTTGTTTGGTAGAAATGAAGCACCTTTTGCAAATTTGATAAGAAAAAAGATCACAATGTTCTGCTGAAATTTATTAGCCCACTTTTAACTATCCATGACTGTACAATCTATAACTTGTTAGATAAAATACTTTTGTGGTGACATACTTTAAAAGCTTCCATTTGCCTAAAACATGTATGAAAGCCACTTTCCACTTCAAAAAAGTAAGAAACGGTTGCCCCTACAACTGGTCCTACACTTGTAAATAGTTTTCAAAAATAGCTGCATGTACAATTAAGATCCAGAAACTGAAAAAATGGCCCAAAATTACTCTGCTAAAACCCGTCACCTTAAAGAAATGTTGTAACTTGAGAGCTAGGCCAATTGCTGGTGTAGTTTTTAATATATTTTATTAGCAGTCCTTCTCTAAGATAGGCCAAACCCCTCTTTCTTCAAAAATTCACCATACTAAGTATCTTCCAGTACGTTACTGGATTAAATGGAATGTTTATTCCATTTGTGGAAATTCTGGTGGTTTGATCACTGCTTTCATTTTCTTATATTGGAGAACTTGAACTTGGGACAGTTTTGTGAAAAAAAGTGAGCACTGTTCTACTATTAAAGCCAGGCAGGACCAAGGCCCTGCTCAGCTCCTTGTTTTCCTTGCTGTGGAATACTTAATTCAGTCTCTCCTCCTGGGGCTGCTCCAGCATCCATACCACCTGTGCTTGTATTATATGGTATGCCACACCTGCTGCATGTATGCAGTGCACTCAGAAATGTCTCATTTAGGGTTTGTGTGTGCATATACATAACACATGGAACACACAGTAACTGATACCTTATTCAGAGACCAGAATATGGCCTTCTTGCAGCCTGGAAAAGTGGCTTAATGATGAGTCCAGGAATCCATCTCTTCCTTAGCGAATGTTTCACTGGCTGTGTAAGATGGAGAAGCTCAGGAGAAGCTAGGGCCCTCTGCATTTGAATTCCTACATAAACAAAACTTACCTGATTGTACTAAGATGACAGAATCAGTGCAACAGGAAAGTCTCAGAAAGTTCTTGTGTTTTTTGTTTGTAGTTCTGCATTTGGGGCCACTTGTCAAGTCATCTGACCTCTACATCTCTCCATCCTATATCCAGGGTTTATATTACACTCTCAACTGAAACATTTCCTTCAGACATTTGATCAAAAACAATGGATTCATTACTTCAGGGAAAAAAAGAGTTACTTCTCCTTTGGAAAATAAAATTTGAAACAGCTTCCAGTTTTCCAACAGTTGGAATTTCTAGCACATAAGCCACCTAAGTCACTTTTTGGTGAGGAGCCTAACAGAAAAAGGAAACTCCATGGGAGTGGGGCCCAGAAAAACAGTGTTAGATCCCATTTTATGTTTATTTGATTCTAGGTGGAGTACTGCTCCACACTGTAATTGCAGTAATATGTGAAAAAGGAAAATAATTCTAATTGATAAGATCCAAGTCTGCTCCAATAGACAGAATAAAATTAACATTTTAAAATCAATAGGGAGAATGCTCCAAAACAAAAATCATAGTAACAAGCTGTTCCCCATAGCAGAGCTTAAGGTACTTTGATACATATGAAGTGCTATTGGAGTTGATGTTTATTAAAAGAAGTCTGAAAATTACATTGCATCAAGTAGTGAAGGAAGAGTTATTCCTACCACTGACATATATATGGGTTTTTTTCCTCCTTTTAATTACTTTTGTCAAAATTGATAGCTAATTTAGCTCACATATGTATGATTTGCAATACAGATCTCAAATCTGATTCTTATTACTGAAAAAGAAAATGTTTCATTGCTGTTTTATGTTTTTTATTTTTAGGTGAAATTTTCTACATTATTGCTTACTCCTCCTGCATAGCTCTCATCCTAGGAATAGTCCTGTTGACTCTCCTAAAGATCAGGTAATTTGATAGGAGTATTAATCACTGGTTCTAGGAAATGGAAAAAACAGAAAATAAAACGTTTTGACTTAGTTAAAAGGTGGACATTGTGATTGTCTTTAAAAACAGTCCAGCATGCCCCAGTGATGGAAAGAACTGACATTGCAGGTGTCAGCAGGGAAGAGTGAAATATGATATGTATCTACAATGCCCTCCATTCATGCAGAGATCCCAGGCTTTGGGAGGTTTCATTTCCTGTCCCATGGCAGGGGAAGGTGAAATCTGAATTCAAAAATTCTGTGAGACTATGTTCCTAGCCCCATAGCAGGCTGGGGTAATGCAAAAAGGAAATGAGAATATTCAGCATTATAACATATTTAAAAACTAAATTGTGAATGCTGCTATTGTAGTTAATATTCTTGCCAAATGCTATTTTTGCTCATAGGAGTCTGTAAACACCCACCATCCCTGCCATCCTTTCCCTTTCTCCCCTCTCTCCCTCCCTCCCTCCCTCCCTCTGTATGAGAAACTGCCCATACACCAATGCTTGGTAAGAAAACAGAAATGTGCATTCACTTAGTTAAATGAACATGGCCTTTTCTTTAAATGATACATTTTCTTGGACCAAATTAAATGGCCAGATTTCAAGAATTACACTGTCAGATGATAGGTAACAGAACATGATGTAGCAGGAGCTATATATAGTGGGAGGGATATTGAGTCAAATTTCATTATTAAATTCTGAGGCAGATCAAAGAGGAATTGTAGAAAAATGCAAAAGGCAAGTCAAGGATATATGGGAACAGAGGCTTTCTGTTTAAGTTTGCAGTTACAGGACTATCAGCATATAAAGAAAATTCAGATTCAAAGAATACAGAAAATGGAAGAAAGAAGAATGCATTAAGAAGGGGATTATTTTATACCACAGTGTTCATCATAAAAAGAGGAGAATTTTGCCACTGATTTCAATTAAGCCAAAGTTCAAGCCAAAAGCTGTATAGTTTATTGTTAAATACATGCACATTCTTTGTTTTCAGAGCCTGCAGAACAAAATATGAGTCAAGAAGTCCCTTGCCAGACCATTCTTCTGAAACATTTATGGCCCATTATAAAAGTCACAGATGAACTACTCTGTTGCTTATGTTTTTTAAGGCTATTCCTGCAAGCCAGCCTGTTGTACATATGTGATAATAAAATAAATATTAGAGAAACTACTATAAATTATGGAATTTTGTAGTTAAGCATACAAAATATTTTTTCTGTTTATTAGTTTATTTTAAGCCTTTCAAAAGCTGAAAAAAAAAGGGGTAAAACATGGTAAAATGGTGCTCTCTCTTATTTGTGTAAATTCACTGATCTGTCCTGAGTTGTACATTTTCTACATTTTTAAATGTACATGACACTGGTATAAATGCCGTATCAACAATGACAGTCTTTGAAGCCCACCCTTTCTGATCTCAACTCATCTGGAAGAAATTAAAAAAATCCACTCAGAACATTTTAGAGACCTGATAAAGAGCACATATGTGGCACTTTTGTACACCAGGCTCCCAAGTACCAAGTACCTGAAGCAGCAGTCACTTTTAAGCTTTTAAGCAGTCATTTTTAAGCTGCCTGTTGTTTGATGGTGGAGAACTTGCAAGGGAGGAGGAGATCAGTATTACAGCCCCCTTCAGAACTAAAGTGACTCTCTGGAATAATGCTTTGACTCCAAAATGTTGTTGCTGAAAATGTTTTTAATTTCTCCTCCAATATGCTTTTAAAAGAAATGAGTGAGGTTTACCACTTTGAATACAATAACTTTAGAAAGCATTTTTTGGTCTGAATGCCCAGTGGAGAAAGTCACTTGCTTGGGGCTGAAGTGCCTGCTCCTCCAGAGAGAAGCTATGACCCATCTGATCATCTGTTTCCTATTCATTGTCTCTAGGCAAGACCCGAAGTGCCTAATTGTCCCCTTGCACTGTACTGGGAGACATGGTCCCTAGACACCATTCTGGATCCCACTTTGTGGCTATGAACTCTGGATTTCTCTCTATAGCTGAGTTGTTTTGCTAGATTTAAGCTTCTATTTACTCCCAGTGAGTTGTCTTTGTTAAATCTTTGTAACAATCTGGTTCTAGTGAGCACAGAATAATGGACTGCCATTTCTTATTCAACTGTTAACATGAATAGCACATGTATTGCGTTGTTATAATAGCATCTGATTAATTAACTTTATTTTGAATGTGATTAGTTTTAATTTTATTTGAATGATTACTAAATGTAACTTACCTCCAGTTTTGACCATGAGATGACTTATCTAGTGCCGCAACTAGTGCTAGATGACAGATCTAGGACAAAAAATTAATGTGATCAGAAAAGCAAGAATCTCTACTTTCAATGTGACTCTTGCTCCTGTATTTGGTAGCTTGCAAAATTATTACTGTAGAGCAAAATCTTAAATGTACAGTTCTGTTCGGGAGAGGCTTAGACATCTTAAACAATTATTACAACATGGACTTTCTCTGTCTTTATTATCTGCACAAACCACAGAAAGGCCTTTTTTCTTTTGCAAAGTTCTGTCATTACTAAACAGCATTTGGACAAAAATACAGAAACAGAAAAGTGAAGTTAGTTTGTTAATTAAAAAGATCTCCTTTAGCAGTCCAGCAATTTGCAGCATCGTGGCTTAACTCTCACCAAAGTGAGATATTCATATTCTTAATTTTAAAACTGCAAAGTGGGAAGACTTCAAACTCAAAATACTGTTGAGAATATGTTGGATAAAAATATTTCATTATACAGGAAATATACTTCTGACATGAAACCTGTGCTGGTTCTCAGTCTGACTTCAAAAACCAGTGAACCCTTCATGTCACACAATTTGAGGAGATCTATTTAAATTCAGATTTAATTAAATCTCAGTCAACAACTAAAAATTACCTTCTGTCATAGAAATTTTTTGTTTTCTAATTATCTTATATTTAGACACTAGAAAACCAATTCATATACGTGCTTAAACACACACATACACTCACAAACAAGTATGTAAAATGTATTTGAAACTGAGGGTAAGTTACTCTGGGAGACAGCAAGATATTTAGTGGCTTGTGTTGTTCTGCAATTTTACAGGCTCTCTCCTAAGAGATGAGTTAAATGCTTAATGGGAAAAGTACATTCCCTCCACTCTACATGTAAAAAGTAGTCTGTCAATTGTATTTAGGTGTTAGTTATCAAATAAAGGAATTTCTGCTGGGATGATCTGTATTCCTGTGATCCTGATTATATTCTAACTACTTCAAAGTTTCCTGAACAGAGAATCACAGAACCAGTTAGTTTGGAAAAGATCTTTAAGATCTTTGAGTCCAACCATGATGGAAGAAAAAACAGTATTTTGTAAGAGCTTCATTATTAAAATATTTTCCCCTGAAGTATGACATCTCCATCCAATACCCAGACAAGGAAAATAAAGTTTCACTGATGACAGGATTCCCTGGACACATGTCAGTTTGGGTAAGGATCTAGCATTTCTCCTCTTTCCACTGGAACTGGGACATCTCAAAGTGAAGAAATGAAGGCTGATTGTGCTAGAGGGAGAAAGCATGATTTTTTTGCCTTACAGCACTCTGATCTGAAAGGAAGAATGCTGGGTTCCAGTATTTCCTTTGAAGATTGTTAATGCATTTTATCTAACAATTGTTTCATATTAAATGGGTGAAGAATTTTGAGACAAGTACACAGGACTAGCTCTTCCTTATGCAGTATGAAGCTACAAGGCTGTAGAGCCCAAGTGTCTACTTCTGTCATGCCACAGTGAGTCTTGAATTCTTCAAGAGGAAAATTTTTCCCTGGCTGTGTCACCTGCTTGTGAGTCAAAAGAATGAGCATGGATAGGTATGGGCTTAGCCTTTTGAGGCTGTTGTGGGAATCACATCCCAGTACTCTGAGCTAGATATCAGACCAAGCTAGGAGCACAGAAGATGGATGGAAGAAGCACCAACACCGGAAGATGGTGTCAAAAAATAGTGAACACCATTCAGTTGTTTTAAAAAATGACTGTGGCTGTCCTTCCACCAAGGAAAATACTATCTCTTACGTTAAAGCTGGTGAAGATAACTGTAGCTCATGTTGAGGCACTTCAAGTGTAGCATGGGGTAGGGAATTTTGCTGTTGACTTTGCCAAGAAAGTTCCCTCATCAGCATTTTGGTTTTTCAGACCACATGCTGAAGTCATTCAGTCTCCCATGAAGTGTGTAGGGAATCTTAGACATCACTCAGATGGCACAGATTTCCATCCTGCATTGGAACATCTCAAGTTAGATAATGCCTCATTGAATTTTTTCAACTCCTACCTCCATTCCTGCCCGTAGCTTTTAATGTTTAGTTAATGGAGGAAAGAAATGTTTCCCAAGTAACTTAAAAGAGATTTGTCTGCTATAAGAACACACACGGAACACCAGATTAAAGGTAATCCTAAGAAAAAGCACTCAAAATGGATTACAAGGTAACAAAGTCAACACAGGCACACACGTCAGTGACAGCTTATATTTGCTAATGCTGTACGCATGAGCTGGTTGTCAGAGCTGCTGAATCTGGCATAATACATGAGTATATCAGTTTCAATAAACAGCGAGACAGATTTTATTTCAGCTTTACATCACATAATGCAAAATCACAAATGCATTTAACCAGGCGGATACCTGACAATTCCTTGACAAACACATGTCTTTGACATTGGTTTCAAAGGACTAAGTTGACTTTGGCTGTAGTCCTTCTGCCTGCTGTGTTATTGCGGCAGTGAAGATCAACACTGCATTATGGCAGGACTGTAGAGAAAAATAATCTTCAAAAATATAACATAATAAAAGAAAAGCATTGATCAGCAAGTCAAGAATTTGAATTCATTTACTTCTTGCCACTCTTATACCTGTTTAGTCACTTTTCTAGATACTTCACAATCAATGAAGAGAACTTAAGGCAGTGTCAGAAATCACAGAAAAATTCAGTGGCAGAAAGTACCAATTTTCTGATATCACAGTAACTAAATGATATTTCTACCCCTTAATACAGACTCTGTGAAAAAATAGGCAGATATTACACATTTTTACATAGATCTTACACTAGCTCTTTGGATAAGTATTATTTCATTTCAACAGCACTGATCCCAAACATAAGAATTTTACCTCACAGATTTGTAGTCTTCATTTTGTGACTCCTTAATACAATAATAAAAGTTTTATGAACTTGAATGACACTATTAAGAGAGGAAAATTAGCCAGGGCCTCTCTAGACTTATTCACAACACTAGAATATTTAGTTCTTATTTCATAAGCTCTGGTTATACATGAAAATGAACCATTAAAGTTCTGGTCCAGAGCCAAGTTGCCCTAATACATAAAAATTTAGACTACAAAGCAAGCTGCTGCTGGAAGGCATTAGAACTTGTATGGGATCTATGTCACTGCTGTGTTCTGGAAGGCACTAAAGAATGACTATGCCCATACTACTGGAACTGATCAACTTCTCCTCCAACAAAGCACACTAGTCATGCCTTTAACAATGTAATATCTTGACTTATAATTTTTATAATGGCACAGTGATAAGAACACCTGTTCATGGAAGGCAAACACCTGGATGCAAGCCCTCCCAGCCAGGGGGCTACTTCAGGGGGAAGTGACAGCAATGTATTCAGCTGGGGACAGTGATAGGGACTAAAAGAGCAGACACCACTAGTGATGGGTCACTCTGAATATAAGCATAAAGGTTTAGAAAGTCAGAAGTACTGGAGAGCCTCATCCCATGCTTTGACATGGTTTGGAAGGGTTATAGTCTCTGCTGTTTTACTATCTGCTGAATTCAATGCTGCCTATATGAGTGATGCATGCTCATGGCATAGCTATTGGATTAGCCTTTGCTATTAAAAGCAATAGATGATTATTTTGTGAAGCCAGAGATTAGGTGTCAGAATGTTCTGCATTGTCAAAATTATGCCAGCCCAGGAAAACAGAGCAGCAGACTTTTATACACCTAAAAATGTTAGTAGGCAGAACATAAGATGTCTTAGGATTCTCAGTCACACTACAAGTAAACAAGGATTTTATAGGGACTGATCACCTGGGTCCACAGACCTAAATTCATCCCAGGTGGCAATTTTGGCACATAAACACTGGGTTGGGGTTTGCTTTTTTTTAATTCTGGCTCTATGTTTCTTTCTCTCTTGTAACAATCCTGACAAACAATCTATTTGTCTGTGACCTCCACCCTAGATTACTATAACTCATGATGTGGTTAAAGCTGAACATGTGGGTAAAGTACAGGCTCCAGATGTGACTGCTCATCTTTTCCAGTGCTCACATCATTACAGAATAACAGACCTGCAATTAAGGCTCTCCACAAGTTTCCAAGTAGTTTCTAAAACAGACACAATAAAGAACTGAGACATTTTAAGTTGATCATCCACGTGATTTAATAGGTACCCAGTTTCATTGCATAGGGAGAAGCAAGAGTCTTAGAACTGCAAACCAGACAGTCCAGATGCTGAGAAGCCTAGGATGCACTGTGCAGAGAGGCATAAATATGGACACTGTCTGTTCAGTTCCTTACCTGGCTGATAATTGAAGGTCTCACCACCACCTTCAAGGAGAAGAACCCTGCTATCTGTTGCAGAGGCACTGACATTCTTTTCTTGGGATTTTTCTGGTTTTAGGAATTCTTAATTTCATTCTACCCAGTGTCACAAACTCATCCAGATTTACTAGAAAGTGTGCTCTTTTTCAGTTCATAATCACAGGAAAAAGCTGAGTTGGAAGGGACCCACAAGGATTATCAAGTCCAGTTCCTGGACCCTGCACAGCACCATCCCCAAGAGTCACACCTTGTGCCTGACAGCATTGTCCAAACACTTCTCAAACCCTGTCAGGCTTGGTGCTGTGACCACTGCCCTGGAGAGCCTGTTCCAGTGCCCAAACACCCTCTGGGGGAAGAACCTTTTCCTGATATCCAACCTACATCTCCCCTGGCACAATCTCAGGACATTCCCTTGGGTCCTCTCATGGCTGTGTATTTAATCTCCTCAGGCTGAGCAGCAAGCTCAGTCTAAGTATAGTTGTTTAGTCTCACATTCAGGTTTACATCACAACTGCTTTTTTTTCAAGGGCTGACTTCACTTTCAGTCTTTGAGAAGCTCAATGTTGCTTATGTTAATTAAACAAGCTTACTCAGAGGGTCTTGGGTGGAAGAAAATTCATCAGGAACTAAATGAAAACTGTGTACTTCAGTTTAAAATGAGCCAATTCTGTGCCTACAGAGAAAACTTAACAGGAGAATTTATTATTAAATAAGAAAGTACTACAGTAAGGTTAGTCACCTTCAGGGGTAAATGGCACATAAAAGGGAGCCTTGAAGATTTTAAATCTGGCACCACGTTCAGGCTTAACCACTAATTATTAGACTGAGTACAGTCTAAGTACTTCTGCAGTTTCTCACCTCTTCATTGGGTCTAATCCATTACAGAATTTTTAAGTCTGTGAATGGTTCAAGAACTGGTTTTACTTAAGTTCATGTTTTGAAATATGAGCTATAGTCACTGCTAAATAGCAAAGCCCCAGCTGAAACACAGAAAAAAGAGGAAAGAGCTTCTCTGTGGTGACCCAACCATGCATCCAGGACAAGAAAATCTGGTTGTTCACACCTTCAGAAGTACTTGAATGTCTTCTTACTAAACTCTGCAGAAAAGATTTAGTATTTTGGAATGATAGGCAAGATATTTCTTGCCTCACCTGAACACATTTCTTTGTTTATCCTTTGACTTTTACCATGAGAAGAATGAAACAAAGTAGCCTATATTTTGGCTATCATTATGGCACAAACAGGATAGAGGTATTATATCAAATTTATAGCTTTGTGTTGCCTGGAATGCAAAGACAACTTAAGTTATGCCAATTCTAAACTACACAACTGGCTAAAAGATATCAGAAAAATTCACTTTGGTAAATTCACAAAGGCAAATTGTGACTCAGCTGTAACTTGGCAGACTTGAGTTCCAGACAAAAAATTATTCAGCCTTTTTCTTTCATCTTACCTTTTGACAAGATTTCACACTTTTGAGGAAAATTGAGAATATGGATGAAGGCCACAATCCAGGGTTTTAGATTTTCATGTCAACAGGCCATGTTCAGAAAAGTATAGATCAAGGTTAAGTACACAGAGAAGTACAGACAGATCCTACACAACCAGCCAGTAAGAGTACTGAAGTTTCAGGCTGAAAAACATTACAGTATCTTCATGGCACTCTTTAACATTTATACATAGGATAAGGCTCTTTGAATTTGTCCATTTGTTCATTATTGATATAAAAATGACAGTGCAGTTCATCGGCATCTTGCTGAACTAAGGCATTTAAAACCCCAGTATCATTACCAGTGGAGCACAAAAAAAAAAAAAAAAAAAAAAAAGTAAGTGGTCTCCTTTGTGTAAGCTAGTCCAGAAAAATACTATTATCTTAAAAAATCTGTGACTTCTGAGTGAGAATATCAATTCATAGCCTATATAATGAAAATTCTAATTGACGAAACCTTGGATGAAAATGTAGCTCCTTCTACACTCCTATGAACCTGAATGACGTTGAAAACCTTCCAGTTTTTATTTGCTTCATATAATTAGGTTTTAATAAGTTGACCAAAAAAGGCAACTACAACAAATTTAACATATGTAACAAATAAAGAAATCTGCAGGAGGATTTGAAGGATCTGGCAGAGTGCCATTCACCACAATGTCTTGGAACAAGATAAAGTCATCCATAATTTAACAGATGCTAAACAAAATTTAAAAAAAGTTCTATTGCTAAAAAATTCTTACGGTGAATTCAGATTTGGCTCCAACACAGTGACTTGATAAACGAAAAGTGAGAATTCAGATAAATAAAATACATAATAGGATGGCCACACACAGTGTGAGATCTCATAAACTACTGAAAGATATCTTGATTAAAATTTAATTATGGACTCACTGCTTATACCTGCTTCTCCTGAAAAAAACTATAAATTCAATTTAAAACATGGTAAAATGTCCTAGTGTTTATACATTTTTCTCATCTACAGAAGTACCAAGTACAGGATTCTGTACCACAGTCATTTATTTCTTACTTACAAATCAGACAATTCCTGACAAGACAGTACAGTACTATAACTCTTCCCATTAAAAAGAAATTATATATTGGTTCTATTTTGCTTCTTTGATGCAATGTTTTTCTTGTTTCTTTTCCTGATGCAAATGTCCTTGGTCAAGGTAAGTGGAAAATGTAATCAAGCTGCAAAAAGAAAAATCCATTTAATTGATAGTTCCAGTACTGAAGGAAGCTTGTGCAACCTTCGAGTTTGTTTTCTTGTTCAAAGCTGTGCAGATGAAGTTTCCAGCTTCCATCACAGCACAGAGATTTACTCCCTAAAAAAAGAGGTGAAAAATGTTAAGAATAATAAATGCACATGTTGAAAATGCTTAGACTCCAAGTTTTTTGCTCCAGGGTCTAATTTTTGCAAACAAAGGGCTTGATTCATGTTATAGGTCAGTAAGAGGCATCAGTAAAGCTACAGTGATTTACGGATAGTTACAGCTTCTAGTTGTTAGAAAGGTTCTACTACTTTGAGAGTGATTTCTTGTCCCATGAGCAGTGGACCAAATACTGGAGTAATATCTTTCAACCCCAAAAGAATCTGGAATAAAGAACTGAGATTACAACTAGAAGTTAGAAGAAAAACATAGTGTCTAAATATGTGCTATACTTATTTATCATCCAACACTATAAAACTTCACACTTGCAAGTCCCCCACTTGCAGATCAGGAAAATGGAGGAAATGCACTTGTACTGATAACAGAGTCCAGGAGAAACAGACTCCTGCATGCTCTTGAACAACTATAATCTCCTTCTTGAAGGAGTCCATTTAAATACAAAATTGCAATTTACCTTGATAGCGCAGCTGAGCAAAAACTCACAAGTGCTTCATCTGCCCATGCTAAAAAACATTTGAGCAACTGTTTTTTAACTACGATACATATCAGTAGTGCTTGATTGCTAAAATTAAATCAGATCACTGATTAAAGAGTGATCACAAAACCACTTCATTATAAGTCTCCTTTATTACTATACTCATATATAGTAGAAGTTTTAAAGTTAGATCATATAATTGACAAAAGTACTTGCTCCAAAGATTGCAATGTAGAAGCCAGAGTCAAGTTCCTGTAGAAGGATGCAAAAGGAGACTTTGAGCTACCAAGACACCAAGCAGTCATTCAAAACTGTGAGAAGGGTGTCACTCTCCATTGAAGAGTACAAGCACCAGAGATTACATGTTCATCACACTTCCAAATTGATGCACTAATATTCAAACCAAAACCTGACTTAAATACTTAATCCTTTAACTGGATCAAGCACTTATTTCCATGTCCTGTGGTAAATTTTGCCTTTTCCATTCTTGGAATTGGCTTAAAATGTTAATGACAAAAGAAATTACTTAGCAGAAATATAACCAAAAACATTTTTAATTTGAAAAAAATGCTAGCACCATCTAAACCACATAGTTACAGACATCCTTTTATAACTATCTCATTTTAATACAGTTATAACAAGGTTAATTTCATCTTATTCTGTTTATCCTTTATGGGTCTTTACTTAGATTTAATTTGTAAAGTGCTATCATACATGACATAATCTAAAAAATTTTAATCCATGTGTCCTTTTTAACAAGGAAGAAATGAGCAACACACCACCATAGATATATTTAGTAGTTAGATTATATAAGATGTCTTATATAAATAAACTCTAAAATAAATAAACTCACAAAACTACACAATAGTCATGTTTTCATCACTGTAACACTGCATAATGTGATATGTGTTGACAAGAAACATACCTTCACAGTTCTCATTCATTAAATAGAATAAATGAATCTCTGCTTTTTATACTGTCTTCCTTTATATAAGTATTGTGAACCAAAGAGGACTACCATGAGGGAACAAAACCCAGCATTCATTAGCATGTCTCAGAGATGGGAATGGGACAGCAGTAGGTGTTTATAAGGTTGTCAACAAAATAATGTTTCTTCAGATAAAGAATGCACTTACTAAGTACATTTTGTAATCACTCCATAGAATTACTCTTTCACACCAAGGAATTAATTTCCCCCAAAAAAACCCAAAGGAAAGTGCCTCTAATATTATCTATAAACTTGGATAGGTTCCTTAAATCACAAAAGGTTCTGCCAGAAGGAAAAATCCTTTAATTCTCATTGACTTCAAAATTACTTCACATTTAGTCTGCCAAAGATTAATTTCATGGGTCACTTCTTGTTTATGTGTTCTGAAGAACAGTGTAGAAAAAGCATCAATTATTATTTTGATGTATCTAGTCAATCTGAACTCAATAATTCATAAATATCACAAAATACTCTCGAGTTGTAAGGGACCCACAAGGACCATCAAGTCCAATTCTTAAGTGAATGGCCCATATGGGGATTAAACCTGTGACCTTGGTTTTATCAGCACCAAGCTCTGATCACCCGAGCTAAAATAATGTATGGTTAAATACTGTCCAACATTGCCTGATACTCATGGTTACTTCAGTCAACTAACTGAAAACTTTTGTGTATAGTTGACGTAAACATGAGAAATTGCTCCTTGCAAATGGACATTAGCAATTATTCTTTCATTTTGTGCCATTATGCAAAAAGGAACATATTAATAGTTGTTCTTCAATCATGATTTTACAGAATTGGCAATGGTACCCAAAACAACCAACATTATAAAGACAAAAGCTCATACATTATCGTAATAACTTTGAGGGTCCAGGTCTATCATCCAGTAAAACATTCTTTATTTAATGAGCCAGAAAGGATTCAAAAAGCAAAGCTTTGTGTTTTGCTATTGCATAATCTAAAATCTAAAATTAGACAAAAACTAAATAAAACCACCAAACCAAACAAAAGAAGAACTAAGCATTTGATGGTGAGATTGTCTCCATGGGATTTAGTATCAACCTTTAGGACAAGCTGGATTCTTGCTTGGCCACCAGATTGTTAACAGATTAATCAACCTTATCAAGAAGCCTAGGACATGGTATATTTCATATAATCAGACTATTTTTGCTCAATTGCTTCCTTTTGCTATGAGTCAGTTGGAAAGATCAGTGAATATTTTGCCCCAGGAAAGACTATACTGAAAGCCTAAGGTACTGCAAAGTGAAATGCCTGATTTCTCCTCCATACTTCCAATAATTGTGTTGTTTCAAAAGAATAAACATCTTTTTCATGAAGAAAAGCCACCTCAAAGTGTGTACAAATAATTCAAAACAGGTTCCATTTGTACAGTGGACACTTGGGATTGAATATTTTCTAAACATGTGTCTGACATCTACCCTGAACTCCCTAAAAAGCAAATGAGAGCAGATAAATGCTTACAAGTGAACTCTGTAAGGCACTGAATAAGTACCCAGGGAATGTGCAGTTCAGAAGCAAGTTCTGTAATCCTCTCATGTCAAGGAACTCCATTGGCATATACACCACACAGAACTCCAGCCTACAAACAGGGGATAAGTTCCAGTAAGCTCCTTAATAATTCAAATCTTCCTATTTCAGGTTCAGGCATTTAGATTTCTTTCTGTGGTAGTTTAAATGCAAACCATACACTTTGTAGTTTTGGTAGTTCTTTATGTGTTCTCCTTTGAACTTGACTCTCCAAGTCTATGTGTAAATTAAACACAAAGTTACTGCAATGCCTGAATTAGCACGAGCTCATTATGCCACATATCCAGAAAAGTGGGGACCAACAGGAAGACAAAAGAGCACTTTATTGAATAAGGCAATCACTGAGTCCTAGGAATAAAGAATAATTAACATGCCAAGCAAACCAGGGATACTAAATGTGTGCTCCTGAGGTATGGATGCTCACTGGTAAGGTTCATTAAAGCACACCTCAGTGCATATAAGCTGCTCTGCCCTCTCCTTCAAGAACAGGACTGGACATAAAAATGACTATGAAGCCTCCTAGCCAGTAACAAGTTCTGTACAATTTTGAAATATATTAAGTGGATACCTGAGAAATACCAATGTCCTGTGCTTGTGTGCCAAGCACCACAATTTTTTTCAACTTTGAAGCCAGAAAAATTGACAACAAATTAATAAGCACTATAAGCTAAATCAAAAACTGTGACAAAAGCTGAGCTCTCCTCAGTCTTTCCACTGTTGAGATGATCAGCATTCTGAAGCAATGTCTACAGTACCGAATTATTTGTGGTTACTGAGGCAGAGCAATGACACAAAACAGCTGCTTCTAAGTTCCTCATAGCTCCAGATAGGAAGAAGTGGATTATTCAAATTTTGTTAAATACACAAACCATTTCTAGCCTAAATTGCTAATGAAGACAACATCATTCCTGTTATGTGTTAAGCTATTTTCAAGCACTAAGTTTACAAAAACTTCTATGGATTCTGAATATTTTATTGTACAGCACAAGTTATTGTGAGGTACGTATCATATGCTTCCTAGAAATTTTTTTTTTTTTCTTTAAATTCTTAAGTAGAAAGTAAAAATATCTTACTGTGTTGATCCCCAGACCATTCAGCATGTATATCACATCCTCTGTGGCTACATTTCCAGTAGCACCTTTTGCATAGGGACAACCACCAAGTCCTGCAACAGATGAATCTACTACAGCAACTCCCATCTGGAAAATAAAAACACAAAAATGAAGCATCAGCACAGAGTATTATTTATAATTTTTCATAAATGACAGGTCATATTTATTAGTTACCGTGCATAAAATACATATTTCTCCACAAATGGATGTATTTATTGGAGGAAATTCCTTATAATGGCTTTAGTCCTGACATCTTTATAAGGTAAGACTTTTCAAACAGGATATGGAACAAAGAACTAATGGTCCATTACATGTGATTTTGGCAGATAAGATGATTGCTGTTTTATAGACAGAGGTTTAAGTCTTTTTTTCTCTTTCTTTCAACTTGGTGTTTTTAAATAACCTGCATCTAGTATGAAAGGTTTTCATGCAAAAGAACTATCAATGAAAATTCTCCATAGATATATCTGGGTTCTGAGCTTGGAATATTTTTAAGAGAGTACTTGGTGCACAGTGTTAAGCTTTCTCATTTAAACTAGACTTAAATTAAGACTTGAAAAAACCCTCAGCTGTGGTAAATTCACAATTGTTTGCTTTTTTATTTTCTTCTTGCTGCATTCAAATGTTTTCTTTCTTCTATGATCTATCTATATGATACACTCTTCATATTCATGATAAAAAGTAGTAAACCAGTTACCAACTTCATCCAGGAGATAACATTGTATTTCCTATGGGATAAAGTCTTCCCCAGGAGACTGATAAGGGAGGGGACAAAAAACTGAGCCAGTGACTTCCACTAATATGTTTAGTGAGCTTTTGCACCCTCTTCTTTCTATGATTTGATTTTAATATAAAGCTGAAACTGGAAAGCAATCTTTTTCTATTACATGTTGGGTATATGATCCAGGACACTGGGTCTCCCTTGTCAGAGAAGGCTCTTCAGTCTTCCCCTTGCCTCTGAAGGCATTCAAGCTCTTCAGATAATCAGAAGCAGGTAAGGGAATTAGGCAGAACAATTGTTAGGTCTTCAAAGACCCAAGCTCCTCTCTGCCTTAAGCGCACTACAGGGTTCCTTTCCCCATAGGGGTAATTTAGACAGACATACACCAAAACTGTAAGACAGGTCAGGCAGACTGAAACTCAGGACAGAAGTTCCTGTGCAGAGATAAATATTCAAAACCCTGACTTTGGGTACAGAAAGATTCAGAGGTTAAACCATGCCAGTTACCCACATATGCAAGTCAGGAAGTTTGGCTTAGAGGCCTGACTGCCCAGATGTCTGATCTCCCTTCTGAGGAACCTACCTGTCCCTGCAGGCTGGTCTGGGACCATGAGCTTCTCCTTCACAGACATGCACACAGCTAGCTGGCAAGGGCTGCAAATGATACATCTCGCATGTTGCAGTTGCTAAGTCTCCTTTACAAATATACCCATTAGTTAGTTTTTTAGTTCTGAAATAAAGTACCCTAATGTGTTTTTTTTTTTTTTTTTATTTGCTTCTATTTTTAACAGTGCATTCCATAGTATTATTATTTGCCTTACAGGTTCTTTGAATTTCCAACATCTCTGGAGAGCAATAATAAAGAATGAAGTGTTGTCCCAGGTCCTATTCTTGGATAGAGAGTATTATCTTGAACTAGGTAGCTGCTCAAAACCTGTAATAAAGACCTCAAAGGAGTCGAGGTGCATAACTGTGACAGGCAAGAGAGTACTATTCAATATTGCTCACACAATGAGAGTCTTCAAAAAGAGGTACTGTACTTCAAAGTACACTAATCTGTGACTTATGGAGTGAATCACCAAATTGCACGTTTCACATTTCAGTCACTTGTCACACTCTTTGTTTGTGTAAGTCACCAGTCAGAGAATGTGTTCTATGACACATCTGTGTCCAGTACACAGAGGATATGCATTCATGACAGCTGGAAATTCTATTTCTTTTTATACTAGCTGCTAAGATTTATACATTTACTCTAGAAGTCATTGCTCCAAGCTCCACAGTGGCAGCTTTCAGCTTGCAAGTGTCCATGAAGAGACACATTAGGCTTCTTATTGGAAAGATTTAGGGTATAGTGAAAGTCTGCAGAAAAGAGTGTCTAATGTACAGGTTGATATGGGCATGATCCCACTACTATGTCTGCTCTCTCAGGCTGATTTTAAGATTTCCATCAGAAATTATTGTTTCAGAGATGAAAAGTTAAATAAAAGTGTCTTTCATGAAGGTTTTCCCAGTCTGAAAAGATTTGTCATAACTGCTAGAGCATTCTTCTTCATGTATTCATTTGCAGTAATTTTTAACAGCAGGATAAAACTATAGGCAAATAATGGAGTGTGCTACATCATGGCTATTAAATTCCCAAGGAATACCAGCAGACTCAGTAACAGCTTCAGTAACATATAAACAGTCACTTTCTAATCCCAGAAAATTATCTCAGTAAATTCTTGTCCTTTTGCACAAATAGGAATAAGGTATCAACTAAATGGTATTTGGTAAAAAACAGCAAAAAACTCAGTAGCCTGCTCCAGTCCTTTACAGGGCACTCACTGTAAGTATTCTTGTAAAAACAAGAATATCCTCCAGCATTAAAAGGGTGTGTTTTCTAAAGGCATTGAATATATATGCATATTCATTCTTGATATCCTTGTACAAACACTAGTGATGCCATCATAATTCTGAATTTTCAGGGCAAATCTCGCAGCAGTGGGGTACAGTGTTGCTTATAATTGTTGAAAGTGTTGGTGACCTTATGGGTGGATACGGGATATACAGAGACTTGAAGGTAACATGAAATACCTGTCTTTGTCTAACCACATTCTTGTATTCCCTGGCAGCCTTGTTTGAGTTATTCAAAGTATCCTCACTGGAAGCTGGAGCAAGCTCAGACAATTTATCTTATAGTAAAGGCAAGAGCATATAAAACCCTGATGCCTTCTGCTGGCTAAGCAGTGGGAGCAGGAATTTCCGCAAGATGGACAGTTAAAATTGCTCTCTCCTTTAAATCATAGACTATTTTGGCTAAATATATAAAAAAAGAGAAGATCTAATAGCACCTTTACATTGGTAGCATCCTTGTGTGGATGGCTTTAACCCTAGTACAGGACACTTAATCCATTACTTCCCAGAAACAGTGTATAAACATAAAGTCTCTAAAATTGTATCTCCATCAGGATATATTTGCTATTTGAACATTTAGCCAGTGTCAGACAAGGTCTTAACATGATATATGTAACACTGCAACCCTGACTGACCTCCAAATCTGACAGTTCTTCAAATTGGTGGTCTTAATACGCAGTAAGCAGGTGTCTCTCCTTTAAGATAATGTCTTTTAAAGCTCTCTTCACAATGATTTTGGTAGGCTATCTACTATTTCAGCAACAGGGTCAGCTGCATCTGTCTGCTCTTGCATGTTGTACAGACAGTTATAATGTTTGCTGACTCAAGTGCATAATCACTCCAGTTCATCTTCAGTGTGGCCCCATTCAAAAAAACCTTTAAATAATCCATACTTTAAGCTCCAACCTAACTGTGCTAAAAACAAATGTTGGAAAACATCCCTCAGCACAGCTACTAACTAATTTAGGGGTTTATATTACAGCCCAACCTGTCCAAGCACAGAGTTTCAATTAGCACCTAATAAATAACTCCTCTGCACATTTGAGCAGCTACAAAGCTCTTTTGCTTTTGCAGCCATTAAAAGCACAAGGAGAACTAAAGTTAAACCTAAAAATGGACAAAATATGTAAATTAAGGTCTTTTCCTTCATCACATCTCCCATATTTGTCAGACTTTTACAGGAGATAATGAGTTTCAACCCTTTTAGCAATCCAAGCTTGCAAAAAATTCACTGTCAATATGACGTCCACAGTCTCACTGTCAGTTCCTGACAGGCACTAAATTGTGCTGACATTTATGTGAAGTTGTCCTGCAACTATTTCATAGGATATGTCCTAGATGAGCTCTAACTGAGCTGCTTACATATGGACATGTGTGGGGGTGAACAATGGCTTGGATTCCAGGACAACTATAGCACTTCAATATTTTTTGACACTTTTTGATAATCACAAAATTCCTGACAGTGGTTCCTGAACACCTTCCAAACTTTAGCTTTGGCTAGCTTTAGCTTATTCTCTAGAGAAGGCAAAGGACTTTTTGCTCCTGTCCCATGCTAACTTCCTAGTTCCCCAATGAGAAAGCAGGAATTAAATTCATCACCTTTGTCAAACAGCCAATTTTAACAGGAAACCATTATTGCCAGTGAATAATAAATGCTTCATGTTTCTCAGTTTGCTTTACTAGCTCCCCATAACTTCTTGTTGGGACAGTCAGTCTCCGTCCTTGCTGATCTTTAAACCTGGTTTGTCTGGCAGAAGTTTAACTTTATTTCTCTCTTAAAAATGGCAAGGTCAGCATCAGTAACTCCAGGAAAGTATGTGGTATAAATCAGAAGCTATAAATCAGGTTTTTCGTAAATTTGGCTCCTTCTGACCTATGAGATTTTGAAAGCATAATATCAAAGATACAAGGTATGCATTAAACAAGAAAAGACTTGTGCCACGAAGTCAAGGGGCCACAGTGCTGTGAAATTCAGTGCCTAATGTCTTAAAGATAGGTGCATGTAGATACAGCAAAGAATGGTTGTATTAATTCAGCACTTGTTCAATGAAGGGAGAAGGCAGGGAGGAAGAAGTAAGATACGTCAAGCCAAAATCTGCCCACACAAAAGGCAGTACAAGACTAATGCTATTTAATCCTACAGCCCCTGCAGTCAGTGCCTAGCTGGCATTCTTGGATGAGTGTGGTTCTGCCATATTACTGTGTCCCTCTCTGGCAGCAGTCTGCTACCTACTACTACTCCTACTGCCACTGGCAGAAACACCCTCTCCTGTAGAGAGACAGAGAGGTAACCACAGAAACAGAAATAACTATGCCAGCAATGCTTTGTAAGTTTCAGTGCCTAAAAAGGCCCTTCCCTAATTTACATTGTCAAGTTGTCTAAAATCAGAGTTTTCCATTCTCCTGTATATCAATAAAATAAATTTATGTAAATAAATATTTTCTTGGTATTTAAGAAAGTAAAAGCATAATTTTCTATGTATAAGGCAATAAAATGGGATAACAACTCTCTGTGGAAGTTCCTGAAAGTTATCTGCATTTCCTTCCTGCTTCTTTTATCTCTGCTTTTGCTAAAAGCTAACACATCACAAAACTGCTTTTCAGAGTTAACACCATACCTACTGACCACAGGGTGTCACTGTTACATTAAAATCTCTAATTTCCCAGTTCTCGTCGTTTGAAAATTAATATATTCATCGAGGGGAAGAAAAATCGTTTTCTTTCAAAACATATTGAGATGCAAGCAATTTGTGGGAAGACGTGCCACATAAAATAGGTTAATACTGCATTCCTTTAACTTACTGTACACATCTTTTCATATTGCTACTGACACATTTATTATAAGCAAAGCTGGCAATGACATCCAGAGTTAGCTCCCTAACACTTTCCGTCATAAAGCCCCGTTTTCAGTTGTTTATTACTTTGTCAGCCTTTAACTGCTGGAACTTATATTTTCCATACCTTGTCTCTGCCTCAGACTGGATTGTTTTGAAAGTTTTAGTGAAAAATGGGCTTGGCCACTTCCGGGAACAAGTTTTGTGGAAGAAAAACACTCTGTTACATTAAAATTCAATATGTTTTACATGAGTTTCTTGGAGATATTTTTGTAGTTTTGCACTCTCAGATTTGGCACAGAAGGGATACTGATCTTAAGAGATCACAGTCTGGACTTAGTTTAGGAAAGTTCCACCTTATTTCCACCTTATTGTCAGGAACTGGTCAGTCTGGGAGTTAAAATGCCCAAGTCAAGAGAGCAGTATCTGACCGTGATTTTTTCTTAACCTCAACAAAGAATTGTGAAGCAATTTCTCTGAGACTGAGTTGGAAAATCTGTGTCTCTGACTAACAATGTATCACCCACACAAAAAGCCTGAGCACTGAGGTCTGTGTTGCAGATCTGGTTCTTCAGAAAACATTCATGGATGTTCAGGGGGAATCAATCCTATTCAACATGAGACTGGCTTTGAGATTTTGAAACACTAATAAAAATCTTAGGCCGTAACACAATTAATGAAGCAGATGTTCACAAATGATTATTCCTATTGCATATGCATATTCCTTTTAGGAATATGTGTACTCTTTTATTTAAAAACACTGGGATTAGCTGGTGTGGGGCTGTGCTTAACTGATTTCTCCTTTGCTAAGGATCACAAAGCTGCAGGGGGAGCAGGAGGCATGCCAAGGCCTTGTTGGAACCATGAAGATGCAATGATCATCAGAACAGTAAGTGACTTTCCAGCCTCCTTTCCTTCCCTCCCCAGACAAGTCAGGGCATTGCCAGATGCTGCTTCTGACTCAAAGTAAGTAGCTACTGGCCCGGATGCTCTTCAAGAGAACCTGTGATGTTTTAACAATTTATCTGCTTAATATGTCAGGAAATAACCTAATCTATAAACACAAGGAGCTGGTGACTGTTATGGTCCAATGAAGAAAGAAAAAAAAATATCTACTTACTTCTATGGATGGCTCACAGAGGATAAGCTGAGTAGACATATACCCACTAAAATAAAATGGTTGAATTATCATAATATGGGACATCAGCTGAGAACAAACTGAATGAAGGACAAAACAGGTAAAAATCAATGTTTGAGATGCAGGCTGCACAGTTCACTTCTCTGTGAGCCCCTATACTGAAAAGAGCAGAGGACTACTATGAAGAATCAGGGAAAGGCACTGATTTGAAAGTTCTAGTATTTGAAGTGTATGTGGCAAATGTGGAACATGTGAATCTATCAATAAAAATGGCAAATCTGACCCAAGCATGACAGTATTTGAAAAGTCCCCTTTTTACTGTATCTGCATCTTAGAAACTACAAATTATTTCGATCTTGTTTATTTGTCCTCACTAGCTTCTGCCAGCTCCCAACCCTTCTAGTTACTGGAAGACCAATTTGTGTTGACTCACTCCTCGGGATAAACTGGGTGACCAAATTGGTCCTGGAGGTGTAATTTCTCTCATTTCTGATAAACAGAACACTTGCAGCATTATGCACTAAGTGGCAGTGGATGCTACTTCGTAACAATGTGAACAAACAAAATGGATGGATGGCAGAAAACATCTATTGTTTGAAAATAAATTTGCAGCAATGACAGTATTCATAAAAATGCAGGGAAAGTACAGGAGAACTATTTTCATTCCACAGTAGCATTATCATATATCAGGATCAGGGGAGCTAAAGGAACAAAATAACAGCATTTAAAATGCCATCTGACTTCAATTCAGCCTGAGCCTTCATGCATTGTTACAATTTCTCAGATTATTTTAGAATGCACTACAAGGATATGTAGAATTTTGAATCCCAGTTTGTCTCTACATAATCTGTAGTATCTTTTGCATATTATATTAATATACATAATAGATGCTTTGTACTTGGAATACATAATAATATATTTTTATAGTGGTTATTTTCTAATGCGAGAGATTCCTTTTCTTATTTCTGGAGATAAATCTCTCAACAGAAATGAACAATTGTGTATCCTACTCAAGCTGAAGAGATACATATCTCCATCATCCATTATCACTCCATATTAGATTTAGAGTCAACTAAAGATAATTTATATAGTTAATGCTGCTAAATAAAAACTGCACTTTTTATTCAGACTTAACTACTATTTCAAATCTTTCTTAATTCTCTTTTCAGAATCCCCTGAGTGAAACAATACCTTATTCTACTTTAGTATGCAGGATATATGGAAGTTCAGACTCTGCTCACCAATATTCATTGACAAACCACACTCAGCATAAAGGAAAGTGGAATTCCAAGATGTATGGTAAACTAACCTTAGAAAAAAACTCCTGGCATTCGTTACATCTTCTGGATTGCACAGGTGCACATCCATCTTCTCCCATATATGGAAAATAATAACTGCATCCTCCATTCAAATGCTTTTAACTTATTTACAGCTAGACTGGAGACAATATTTATCATCACAAAGTATAAAGCCAAATGTCCTTTTTCTTCAGGAGCACCAAAGATTAACAGATTAGAATGTTTTCCACATGTCCACTTTACTGTCAAGAGAATATTAAAGAAGTTTTCCAGCTTCCGCAGCTCAGCCAGATGTCAATGGATCCCACAGTGAAGCAAAATTGGCAGAGTAGCCTTCTCATGACCCCAGCATTGTTTTATCAAGGATCAGTTTAAAAGTATAAAGGGCCATTTCTTGCTGAGATCTGTAATGTTTTTCAGCCCTTTTCCCCTGCAATTACACAAAAGTGCTGACTTTGTTGAACTACTGATATGCAGTAGTATTTCTTATGACTTCTCTCACACTGTGCTGTAATTGCTGTTTATGTTGGCACAAGAAAAGTACCACGTCTTGTTTCCACTGTACATTTCCGGACTCTGGTTTCAGTAACATCAGTGTAGGATATTGTACTGGGCATGTGTTTTGTTGTGTAAACATTAAATGGTAATTTACCCTGTCAATCTCCACAGTATGACTTCTAATTACCAGAGATTGAGGGCCTTCAGATGGACATTTTACAAAATATTTACAGCAGCTATCCTTTTTTTTTTTTTTTTTTCCTTCACTGGTGTTTTGAAAATCATTGCAACAGTGAAAAATACAACTCCATTAAATTCTGGAAAACAAAATCTGAAAACAAATGTACTAATTCTTGTGCACCTCATATTCCAGAGTAACTAAAGACTAGTTTCCCAATTAGTTAAGCAAAAATCATGGCAATATTACAGTAAACATGATAGTATAGTAAAGTACCAGATATTTCTGTTTGCTTGCAATTTGATTATTCCCTTAATATTTTTTTAACAAGAAAAAAAAAATTACTTCTTTTGGCTTTTTTCTTTTCTTAAAATTCATTCTTGCTAAATAGCCTGTGAACTTGCAAATGGCTGTGCACATCCTTATTTGATTCAAGACTCAGACAAATGTACTTAACAAATGGGACCACTGTAGTCTTGTTGGAAAATCTACTGCAAAGATTCAGAACCAAGGAACAATCTCCCTTTAAGAGCTATGGAATATATGTTTTAGTCATTCATCTGTATAATTTCAAGGAAGTAGCACTTTATATTTTGTGCAAAAATACAGTGTCTTGAGTAGAATTCCAGGATAGGATTATACAGTGTCAATAATTACAGTTACATGGACAAAAAAGATGCAATCAAATAGGGCATTTTTTGGGCCACCCTAGGCAGAGAGAATTTTTATTTCAAATAATGTTTTCATCACAACTTTCATAATAATGCAAGAACCCTTTTTTTTTTAAAGTGTGATAGTTTCCCATCTTCTACTGTTCCATTATAATTGGATCAACTTTATAATGGTCACCACATTACCTGACCTTAGCATGTTACACTGCCTCCCCTTCAAATACATTGACTAATTAAACGGTAGTACTAAGGTGGGGAGCCACGAAATGTAAAATGTCTTGAAAATATTTTTCTTTTATTCTGATGGAAGTTCCTTTTCATAAGAAGATATTTGTAATGGTCTATCCAATGTATCTGCCAGCAGTAAAGTCAGAACACTTCTTTTGTTTAAAAAGACATTCAACTTAGCATGTTATATAACATTTTGCATGTTATATTGATCTGCTAAATCTACTTTTATTTTGTTTACTTAGTTTATTCTTTAGAGGAAAAATACTCCATCAAGTTAAAAAATATTTCCTACTGTTGCAACCCTTAGTGCAAGAAAAATTTAACTGCTATGAACACAGAATAGAGAAAAAAAAAGTTTTTTTCTCTTAAGTGTTTACTTTATGCATTTGCATGGACTCTGTTAAACAAATCACATCATTTGCTTCTGGCACAATTACCACATATCATTTGCACTAAGCAACAAAGAAGAAAAAAGTAAATAGGCAAACATGCAAGCTGGCAAAATTATAGAGTGCATAACACTACCATTCATTTATGTTTAAAAATTATTAAAAAGTTTTTATTTCTGAATGCATGGCTGTTTCAATTCATAGAACAATATTTCAAAAGAAAAGAAAAAGATAAATAACAAATGATTTGACTCAGGAGACTGTTTCTGTGTTGCTTCTATACAGCGCTGAAAGAAAAAATGATTGTCATACTTTAGGTACTACATCAGATTTGGTTTCTGACTTAGCTGAAGAGTCATCTTCAATTTATTCCACTTTTTGAAATGCTTACTTGTTCTCCCAAGCTACAAAGATCCACCCAACACTCATTTGGAGGGAGTTCAGAACTCCAGCCTTCTGGTCGCAGTTATCTACAGATTTTCTGCAGTTTAATTTACCTTAGAAAACACCCTAAAATCTTATTTAAAGCCATATGATGCATCTCAGAATAGGAAATAACTCTCATTGTTTGCTAGATGATAATTAAATCCCTTCTGAGGAGCTGTAAATATGCAAGGATGGCCAGAGGTTTAGTTCCACCCCCTCAGCACAGCTGTCTGTAGAGCTGCCCAAAAAGGAAGGAAGCATCATCCTGTAAACACTTCACTTCCCTACTGGAGACCCTGGGATTTGTCACTTCCCAAGTCTGTTCCAGCCATGGTAAACTCCTCTGATCCTTGCTTAGGTCTGAAATTCAGATTCCATCCAATATCCTCTTTTTCAGGCAAAAACTAGAATACACACACTCACAAACAATGAAAGATCATGAAAACAATAATTTTCAAGAGGAAAGCATTGTAGTAATTCTGTCCTTTTTTTACAGTTGCTATTAAACTTTAAAAAAAACTACTTTAGGGTAAAAAGGGAAAGGGAATCATTCCCATCAAGTAGAAAAATTAACATGTCTAAAATCCATTTGTCTTCTTCTAGCTGATGTGTACAGATTAATGTTCCATGTGATTATAGGGAGAATTTCTAAAAACAAGTCAATCATCACTTATAGAAATAACTTATTTTTAAAAGAAGAATGTAAACTAAATGACAAATTAAATTCTGAAAAAAAAAAAAAAAGGTTTTAAAGATACTTAAAATAATTGTATCCTGACCAAACTTTTGAAACTTTTCTTTCTCAAATCTTTTAAGAATTATGTTGAAATATTGTATTTTATTTCTTTCACTGCTTCACATACCTTTTTAGTGTCCAGCTTATAAGATCAAATCCTCAGAGACATCAGTACCATTCTAACAGCTGGCCAGAGGCTCTGAAATATCATCTCCAGAGATATCCTTAGATGTCATTATGGAATGCCATTTGTGGAATGCCACAAATGCTACTAGGAATGACAGTAGAAATCCCTCTTTTGTGTGGCTAATGCACAGGAAGTTGTACTCTTTTGGGGCTATATATATGACCAAAAACCTGAATTGGCATCAAGACTGGAATTCAATTGTGTAACTCTTGTACAATCCTTGGCACAGCTTTGACATGGGGCAGACAGAGCTCCACCAAGCAATTTCTGGAACAGTCTAGAAACTAGCACCCTTTAGGGACTATCCATAGTTATCAGTCTGGATTTTTGGGGGGTAAGAGTTTGGTTTTCAGAATGCAGGATTTACACAGCAATTTGCCATAGTGCCAACTGAGGCATAATTGAGGCCCGGATGTGCTGAGCATTGCAACCCTTTAAAGGAGTGATATAGCAACTGCAGGAATGCAAACCCTATTGAGACATACAACCTCAGCTCTAAAACTACCATGGCAGCTAATGAGATAGCAATTGAGGAAAAAATGCATGTTGTGGAAGAAGTGCTGAGAAGAAAGAATGGAATGGGTTTGCACAGATGGGCTCTGAGATAAGCCAGTCCAGGACTGTATTTGTAGAAATCCCACTTCATTTGTTGTGAAAGTTGGAAGGTGTGGGAAAGACAAGCAAGACACCATCGAACTAAAAGGGACAAGTAAACTGTGGAGAATGACCTTGTCTTCCTGTGGATGAAAGAGTGCTTATGTAACGCTGAATAAGGCACAAGAAACAATCTTCAGACCAACGAAAATTCTTTATTTTCCAGTCATCTAGATAATCAAGACTCATTTTTAGGAACTGAATCAAACACTGTTGTAAAATAACAGTTATCAGTTCAATTTCTGATTGCTACAGGCAGCCATCTCATTAAACCTACAGCCAGTTACTATCAATCATGCAAAAAAACACCCCAAAATACTACCTTTTATGCATGCAATCCAAGGCACAATAGAAATATGCATGGGGAATTTGACACCAGTGTGTCCTCACCATACTTTTTATACATGCTGAAGATCAGTGATTTCAGGTTTTTAGTGCTGTATTTTCACAGCTTCTAAAAGTACTAAATATTTATTTTAAATATGGCTTAGCATTTTGAAAACTATTTTATACTAATTTGTTCTATAAACACCTGAAACCTTTTTTTTTTTTTTTTTTTTTTTTTTAAGCCTTCTTACATTTCCAGCATTTGGAAGTAATTTGTTTCTAGTCCAAAAAAATGAATGTCTGTCTCTAAAAAAAAGAGCTGGATTTCTGCCCATTCCACTTCAGAACTGGATGATGCTGACTCTTAGCCATTTAAATAGTCAAGTTAAACAAGACGCAGTTGGGATAATAAAAGGAGGTTTGTAAAGAGACTATTGCTCTGGCTATGTGGACTTGAAACTATCAAACAATGACTAGGAAAATAGTGAAAGAGAAAAAAAAAATTAACATAAGTACCAGGGAAAACATTCTGGTTAGGTGAATGCAGGAGCACAATATCTATACACATCATTCTTTCCTCTTGCCAGTGAACTGCCAGCAGGATATTTACTCTGCTTAAGCACTGACAAAGGCAAAAAATGGCAAAAAGGCATTACAAAGCAGAACAAAGCGAAGGAGATGTTGACACTAAGAGGCTGTGTGGAGTACTATCCTAAAAACTAACTATAATCTGCTAATTTTGTATCTAAATTATACTCTATGCTATTTTGTGTGGCTTCGTTTGCAGCTGCTAAGTAAGCTTCATATAATCTGGAAAAAGGTGAAAAAACCCACAATTGTCATCTCACATCTTATTAATATTAGTTTCTTTCCCTTTTGCAAACTGTGGTTCCAGATATGACAACTAAAGATGCAGCAGAACAGAACCTCATGAAGACTAGAGAACTATTTAAAGTAAATTCTCTGAATCTGCTTATATTTGCATAGGAAGAAGTGCATTCACAAGAGGACAAAGATGCACAGTAATGAAAGCAACATAAGAAATTTATTTTAGATACTGATCAGCCACATCAGTATGGCCTTAATGGTTGCAGATTTAATGAATCAGAAAATGATCATGAAGCTTAAATTGGAATGTACCACTGACACTGCAAAATGTAATGTGTAAACAAATGCCGCTTAAAAGGGGAACTCACAAATTAAAGCATTTAAGACGTGATTAGGCAGGGTGCAATAAAATAGCATTCCAAGAAAAAGAAGTAGAAGCATGCAAGGAGGACACAAACGCAGAAAAAGAATATTTGGGCCAAATAATATTTTTCAAATAAATAGACAGCTTCAGTACTATTTTTATAGAAATTATCTTTGCTTTTAAGATAGAAAACTAAAATTACTTCAGATTTTATTTGTATAGCTGCTGCAATGATTTTCCATTCATATTCCATTTAGACATAGAGTGATAAGTATGTATGAATTTGCACAGACATAAAGATGCACAGATTTGCATGTGAAAATCAAATTATTTAAAATATTTTAGAAGACAGCTGAGGTTCAACTGTAAGCCGAAAGAAAATCATGTCTACTGTTCCAAGTCAGCTCTAGTGAGGTAATTTGAAGATGAGAATAATCTGTACCTGATGAAGGCTCTCTTTGTTTAGTATCCTGAAAGACTTAGACTTGAGGTTTATTGGTTCAGTAACTAGGTCTGAAAGCTTCTGAAATCCAAACAGCATTTACAGGCAGCTAAAACAATGTACATTTCTATTATTCATTAATCCTTTATAGTATGCTAAGTTTCATTTCAAATAAAAACCAAAACCCACAAAACCATATATACAGGCTACCTATTGGTATGTTCACGAAAACAATCTTTGCCTCAGGAACTATCACTGCTATTTCAATATACAATAACAAATATATTCCACTTCCTATCCTAAAATGTTCAAGCAATAAGAACCTTGAAAAAAGGTCCACCATTTAGATTTTTTCCCAATTGTACTGTAACAATTTGTAATCATAGCAATGATTAATTTATTTGTGGACTCTCAGACTATCAAGTTTTTCTGAAGCATAAGGATAGGGGTCAAAAACTTCCAGTTCCTGTGAAATTGCATACTGTGCACATTCTGCAAAAAGCAGCAGAAAGCAATAAAAATACAGTTGCTAATTCTTTTGTACTGATCTGAGAGAAGAATAAATCTACGGTTGCTAAGTCTTTTGTACTGATCTGAGAAAAGAGCAGGAGTGGTGCTTCCTGTTCATTTGCTTACTTCCTTATTTTGCTGATATTACAGAAAAAAAAAAAAAAAAAAAAAAAAAAAAAGACAAAATACTGGAAAACATCTGTCAGATTTTCAGCATGAATGCCTATGTTTTCATTTTCTTCCCATATGTAGGTCTGATTTAACCATTTGTGCAGTATGTTTTTTCACTTACAATAGTAACTAGCTGACTGCTCACAGCAGCATTATTATTTCATCAAATGGAAGTATTTTCTTCCATTTTTTCAAAGTAGACACCCTCTTTTTAAGCTTTCTTCAGAGGAGGAAAATGAATACTTTGCAGCCTGCTACCTTTGAATAATTTACCTGCCATTTTCCCCCTAACTTATCTGCTTTCAAATAGAGTTTTATTCACCTGTCTTGTTAGCTTTCAATCTCAATCAATTCTACTCATATGCTTTCCTAATACCACATACTTCTTTGTCTCCAACATCTGCTATTTTAATTGCTAGCTTTAGCTAAGTGCTATGTGTTTCCACAGGGAAGGGGGAATAAAAGGAAACAGAAACAACAAGGCAAATTGATGTTTTCTAAAGAATTTTATTTTACTGCCAACATTTTGCCTAGCTTGCTAACAAGTAATTCAAAGTACTGTTTATACTTTCAAACCCAGAAAATACCTAGTAAGTTCCCAGGATAATTGAATTAGAAAAATCCAAAAACAGAAATCTAGGAATACCCTTTTTTAAAAGAACTGACACATTGCAATCAAGTCTCTTACTTTACCTAAAGTTTTGTGTATCCCATTGTTTTATGTTTGATCACAAATATTTTCTTTTGCATGCTTTAGAATACTACACAGATTTCCACTTACAAATTGTGCTAGCTATCCTGCTTCTCACAATGGAACTCTACACAAATTTGAAAACATTTAATTTCTACAAGTTAGAACAATTGCCCTTAACATGAGCGTTACAGTATTGCAAATCAATCATTTAAGCAGGAAAACCTAGGACCCACAAGCCAATATATTCACAACTCTGCTGATGGGTGCTTTCCAGCTTGAAGAAGTTCCGTTTCATAAGTGCATTTGTTTCCTGCCATTTAGCCAACTTTCCACTCATTACATGCGTCCACACCTTATTATGAACTTCCAGTGCAGAACACTGTAAATTGTTTTCTAAAAAATTAAAGCATATGATGGCCATTGTACATCCTTTGTCTTCTTTGGCAGTGATTGCCTCAAAGAATTCCAGCAAAATACTGAGGCATGACCACCCCTTCCTGAATTCTGTAAAGCTACTCTCAGTCAAGCTGAATTTTTTTGTAATGTTTCCCTATCTGAACCTTGAAATTAGTTTCTGGAGATCTCAGTTAAGTCTTCCGCAGTTTTCAGGCATATATTTGTAAACAGCAGAAGAAAGCAAACTTGTGAGGTCTGCTGAAGTCTTTCCATTTCCATGCTTTCCTCAAAATAGGAATGCAAACATATTAAAATTTTATTCAATATCCCCAAATATGTGCATGCTTCATATGGCAAGTCTTCCTACGCTCACATTGTGCTTCATAATGTCTTCAGAGTACCAGGCTGTGCAGGATAAAAGAAATGGAAGGTTAAGGGGCTCAGATAAATTGATTAGGCATATATGTATTTTGATAATTTGCTCACTCATATACCTTAGCTTTTTTAATCTAAAAAGTATATTCTACACAAAACTTGAAGTCCATTCTGGTTTTACTTTTCAGTTTTAAAAATTAAGTTTTAAATCTTCATAAAAACCATCTGTACTTGTCTGATGATCTTCCTCTGTTTTTTCCCTAGCACTGCACAAAGTAAAAGAGATAAGCCTTATGTCTGATTTACAAATAAAATTTTAAAAAAGCCATGAGTACAGTGCCATGTCAAATTAGGAAAGGACAAGCCATGATATATGTTATGGCTACTGTCTCCTGTACCTCCTTAATTCCATAGAGCACCTCCCTATTTGCTAAGAAAAACAGTTTGTAAGACAGTGTTGAAATTTTAACTGAATTGTCATAATTATTTTTCGCTCTGTTAAAATTTAGTTCAGATATAAATAATTTAATTGACAGATACTGAGTGCCCCAGTACACTGCTGAAAACCACCCAAAATAGTATAATTTAATGCATTAATGAAGCAAGAATTTTGGCAGGTCAATATAAGTTCATTTTGTCAGTTACTATAGAACTCCCCAAACCCAGTATTTTTTTGATATGTGTAGCAACAGACAAATCTGGCTGGACTGGCTTCCTCACCTAAAAATTTCATATTTATTTATGTTATAGGAGAAATTCCTACTACAATGAGAACATGCAAGGCTTCACACTTTTTCAGTTACTTATCTATCTTTGCCTTAAAACAGAAGTGTCAATTCATTGTACTGTACTACAGCTCTGGATGATTGTCCTTATCAGGGAAATAAAAAGACAGTGTTGCTTACAAATGAAGAATGGTAAGTTGCTGTTTGAGGTTTTTTCTTTCTTATCAGTACATAAAGTTCATGAAAACTAAATTAAGATATTGTGCTTATAACTTTTAACAACATATTTTCCTAAAACTGTACTTAAGAAAATGATCCAGTTGCTTATTTTTAAATCAAGAGTTTAACTGCATACACATTTGTATGTATAATTAAGTAAAAAGGTAATAAATTACCAAAAGAAACCTTAAACAATTTATGTGCAACTACTATAATCATGCATTTTCCTTTCTCCCATTCAGCCTTCCACCACTTCTATCCATATCTTCATGCCATTTTACCATTATTTCATTTTATCATTCCTCTATTCTATTCAACTACCTAAATTGCTTGGCTTCTAGCTGTAAGTACTAGTCATTCACTGAGATAAGCTAGGACAAGCCCTCATCCTTGTAGATATCTACTAAAATATGCCAGACAAATCCAAGATGAAAGAACTGGCTGCAGGATACACATGTTAATTGAATTTTCTAGTACAGAAGTGTATTATAAAATTCTTACATATGAGGTATTTATTTGGAAATTCATCACTATGGGCATTACAGGTATATTCATTTATGTCAGTCACAGTCATGCAGATCTGAAAACTTAAGAGGAAAATGTCAGCGAACGTAATCCAGCACCTGAGAGAGATGTTTAAGTGCTGTCAGACTCCAAAACCAATTTCTCAGGCTTTCCTGAGTCTTTTTTTTTTTACCAACAGAGCTTCAAGTGGAGAATTGTTAGGGCTTTGTGTACACCCAGACCCCAGGAAATGCTTTCTGTATTTAATTGAGTAGAAATATTTTGCCTCTGCAAGACAAAACCTCCAGCTGAGCTCCAAGATCAAAGCACATGAGTGAGACCTCCCAACTCCCAGCACCCACTCCACTACCTGCCACTAAAAGCCATCCTTAAAGCTCAATTTATTGGTTGCCAGTCCCTTCTCTAAAGACTCGACTGTCCTAAAAAGCAGCAAGAAGAGGCTGCTCTAAAAGAAGGTAAGCAAGGAGCCCAGAGTCATTGGTAGCGAGGCAGTGGTAGCAACATCACCAGAAAAACAAAGCCAAAAAAAGCTGATCCAGAGAGTCAAGACTGGAATCAGGTCTGGACACAATAACCAGGATCAGACAAGATCAAGACAAGCGAGGTCTGAGGGTAAGTCAGTAAGTCAAGCCAGCAGGTGAGAATGAGAATCAGGGAGGCACAAGACGGCACAAGCTCAATTGTAATTTACGCTGCTGCAGAGTAGCTCAGGCAAGGGCCAGGCACTAGAGCTTCAGGTTTAAAGCCACTTCCAGATGGAGAGAGAACCTGCACTGAGGATCCTTAGCAGCAAGCAGCTCCTGGACAAGACATCTCAGCAACAAGCTGACCTCTAACCTACCTGAAAGGGGCCGTGACAGCTTGTGACTTCAAGCAAGCTCAATAGCTATAAAAACCAAATCTTGTATTCGAAAAAAAAAAAAAAAAAAACAAAAAACGGACAAGACAGACAGCTTCATCTAGGAGATGGTTTTGGGTGGAAAATTCACCTCATCTAATGTTTTGCATGGAAATTCATGAAAATCACAGAGGAGGGAATTTTAAACACAGGGGTTTTTTAGTCACTTAACTTAGGCTCTACCATTTTATGCTGCTGGCTGTTGTGAGCTCTATTCCTGTAAAAAATGATTCTTTTAGATTAATAAACCATGAACTTCA
This sequence comes from Certhia americana, assembly GCA_018697195.1. NCBI lineage: Eukaryota > Metazoa > Chordata > Aves > Passeriformes > Certhiidae > Certhia > Certhia americana. The sequence goes on from CM031859.1 coordinate 22,589,198, forward strand.
GCATCTACTTTCATATTTCTCTTCTGCTTCTGGCAGTTAAAACAACCAGGTCAATTCTGAGTGCCTTCGAATGAACCTAGATTTTACTACTTAAGTAAATTGGATGCACAAAAATAAGCAGTTTAGTTAGGGTCTCCAGCATACACCAAGATACTAGAATCAATTCAGTGAAATGATGCAGAGAAAAGGTCAGCAGTCAGCTATTCTTATTTGGATTTACTTTTCTCTTAATTTTATTTCATCTTTAAATTTAAATTTCATCTTTAAAATTCAAGGATCTTAAAGAAATTCATAAAATTTTATTAAATATTTTAAGCTATCTAAAAGGGGATATAATATAATGTTTGTAATAAAAACCTGTGCTCTCAAATCTGGATTTTGCAGTCTGAATCTTGAAAGTTTAATTAAAGGCTTGCTAAATTCTGTTTCTGGTACTAAAGTGGGGATTTTATTTCAAAATTCCTGCTTTCTGGAAAAAGAAAGAACTAATAAAATGAAGTTTCATTTGGCATGTAATCAATTTCATTCATCTCATTGTGTGCAATAAGGTGAATATGATTACACAAGGTGGTAAATATCCTTGGTCTTTCTAAGTCATTAGAGTTTTATACTTGTTTTAAGTTAGAATTTGATCCTCATAGTGTAGGAATCAGTTAATTTTAATGAATTAGGATAGCAATTTGATTTTGATACAATTCTATGGAACTATCATGCAATTGTTTCCTTTATTCAGGCACCACAGCCAGATAAATATCCTCTTTGCCTCTTAGCATACCCTTTCTCATGTTTGAATATATGTTACAAAGACAGACAAATCTACTTCTGGCAACTACAAGCTTTATAGGAAAACAGTTCTTCAACACTTCCATTAAACACTTTCCCTTCCATACCCATTCTGTACACACAACAGGAGTCAATTGTCAATGAAATTCAAATCTCCTTAGATCAGTGGCCTACTTTACCAGGGCCTCTCCAGAAAGAGGTTTCCTGACCCCTCTTTTTACCCTTCCTTGGAGGTCTGTAACAATTTCCTATAAATGTTTTACTATTTCTGTTAGCTACACTATGTGTTTGTCACATTAGCTAATCCACACATGTAATTTTATTCAAAATACCATAACCTCCAACTAGATCTCCACATAATTTCCCATCTTCTGAATTGTCTCTGGTAATTTCTATACTTTGGTAGTTTAATATTAAGCCATGTAACCAAGAGCCAGTCATGCTTTACTCTAAATGTTTACTGGCTTGTCTTGAAACATCACTTCACGTTCCTCACATTTTTACAGAGATTCTTCTCATAAAATAAAGTAAATTTCCTTTCTATCTGTATTATTCGCTTCAGCAATTCAAAAAATTACTTATACTTTAAAAGTTGGCTTATCTCTCTCCCATCTTTCACTACATATCTTTTTGCTAAAACAACACACATAAAACTGAATACTAAAATTGCAGGACTACTGCCCTGCTAATTTCTTATACAGATCTGGCCTGTCAGTTCTAGACAACTTTGGATCAGCCCCAAATGAAAGAAAATATTCTGGGTAGTATAATCCTGCATGAAACAATGTGATCTGTATAAAAAATCACTTACTGAATCACCAGCAACTCTTCAACTCCTAGGAGATCTCCCATTGAAGCAATGCCTGAATTAGTGCAGAGTGATTTGTGGCTTTCCAGCTGTCATTCATTAATTCTTAGGAAATACAATATACAATACAACAGTACTCAGCCTGGGGTTGTTCAGCAATGTCTTAGGAAGAGTGTAATTTGTCTGCTGAATGTTCTTTAAACTTGTTTTCAAACAATAAATGTAGCCTATTATTTCTATGACCCCCCAAACACATTTCATTCTTGCTGAAATATTGTGTCGGTCACGCAGACCCATAAAGGGGGAAGAGAAAGGAATTGTGTTTGAGAAGAGTTTGGTTTAGGAAACAGCAGCTGAGTTGAAGACAAGGGGTTTTATTCCAGTGCTGTGCCATTCCTGTATCTTTGGCAGAAAAGAAAGCACAGGCAAGCCTGACAGCAAGAACTAGAAGTAACCTGGGCACTGTGATCCACTGGCTTTAGCACTTCACCACACAGCTGCAATTTAGAAGGAGTCCCTGTTTTTGAAGGAGTATTGCTTTAGAAGGAGTTATAATTCGCCGCTAGCTGTCTTAGGTTTTTGACCAGAGACAAGAGAAGACACTGTTAGGTGCAGGATCTGTTTGAGGACCCAAAACCCAGGGGACCTCCTTTTAAGTGAGCCAAGGAGCTGCTTGAACAAAGCCAGTCAGAGAGACTCTGTAATGCCTGCTTCATCAAGGACTTCTGGCAAACTCTGTGACAAGTTCAGCTCAGCCAAAACCACTGCACCTTTAGACAAGTACTGTAGGAGACCTCAACAACAGAGGGAAGTTTTCTGGTGGGTCTCAGGAACCCCTGCCTTCCCAGAAATCTGAGAAGGTTGCACAGGAATTTCCCTTTAAGTCTTCTGCACTCTTGAATTTGCATGTCAGTTATCCTAAACTTCACATTAGGTACCTAAGGGGGTTTTTTTACCTTTAGCACTTACACAGTTGTGTAAAGTTGGTTTAAAAACTAAACAAAAAGATAGGAGCAAGAAATAAACATGAGACAAGAATCACAACAAATACTAGAGTTAACAAAGCATAGCCATTGTTCAGTGTTTAGTAGGCACCATGACAGCAATTATTTTTAGGAAGGATTTGAAAAACAATGCTTCAAGTATTTTTATGGCCAACTCCTCCCATGCTCAGGGGTTTTCATGCTTTTAGCTATTGCATCTGCAACTGAAGCTAACTGTGAAATTAGCAATTTATTTATCCCATGGTACATACACACACATTTGCAACAGTGAAAGTGAGTAAGGGTGAATAGTGAATGCTATGAGTAAAAGTTAGAACCTTTCTTATCAGATTTTGTCTGTATACTCCCTATTAAATCAAATACCTGCGGATTCCCATATTGAAACCTTCCTTGTTCCTTCTTGTGGCGTACACCACTAATGCTGTTAACACAATTGTATCTAAATAACATAATCTAAGCTCTGCCAAATTAACAAGTCAGACATAGGAAACTTTGACCTTCAAAATGACTGCTTGAATTGAAAGGAAACAGAAGACGCCATTAGGTATAAAATAGAAGAAAGGCCTACAACTTGTAAATAGCTTTTGATTCTGTAATGTTTAGTAAAAGTAGGTCTCTTTAGGAAGGCACATGCATATTAAGCTATTTCTCAGGACTATATCTTTACAAAGTAAACTACATTAGAACCTGCAGTCTGTTTCCTGCATTGTGTCCTATTCTGAAAAATATATCAACATAAGGGAAAAAATCTCTTATGGAAATTAACTCTGATTATTTAGGCACAGATTTGAATGCTGAGTAAATAAGATATAAAGTTGTTGCTAATTTTACTTGGAAGGCATAACTGATAAAAAAGAATAATGAAGGCATATGAATAGTGATAAAATTATCTACACTATTCTGTGTACATAACTCAATATTTTGGATTTATCCATAATATAATCAAGATGTAATTATTCATTATTCCATTTTATTTTTAGAGACATCTATAAAGATGGAATTTTAGTTTAGTGGAAAACAAACATACAGCTGCTCGTAAGAAAACTGGAATCTGAGCTATCCGAAAAAATTATTTAACATCCCTCCTTCATCTAATGTTAATGAAATGTAATAATCATCACTGATTCTTAGTGACTTTGTACGGAATTGAAGATAATTAATAGATGAGGTTTGACATTTCCTGGTAAAAGCAACAGCAACAATATCAGTAGGCAATCTGATATGTGAGCAATACTTTCCTAAAGTTTAGTGAGTGTCTTTTTGCTCTTCCAATTATTTCTTTAATGACAGGACTTTTTAAAATTGCACATTGAATTAAAATAAGAATACTATTATTGTATATATAAAATGAGAAACTGAGTCACCTGTATGGCTGTGAGGATATTGGCTAACGCCTGGCCATACGTGTCATGACAGTGAACAGCAAGAGCACTCAAAGGAACTTCTTTCATAACAGCTTCCAGCATTTTTTTCATACTTCCAGGTGTCCCCACACCAATTGTATCTCCAAGAGAGATTTCATAACAGCCCATACTGTACAGCCGCTTAGATACCTGATTAGAAACAGAATAACACCAAGAGGTCAAGATGAAAGAATATGAAACAGGGTCAAGAACATACATTATAAAGGATATACTTCTGTACAGGTTTTATGTTTTGACCTACTGAGGTGGATCTATTTATCAGACACCCTACATTCATTCTTGAAAACTACTATCGAAGAGAAACATCCCACAGATCCTCTTACTTTAAAATTATAGTTCTGCTACATTCTGTATGTGGAATACCTAACCAAGTCAAATCCATCAAAAACTTGCTTTCTGACTCTCTCACAGAATTCAAATGAGCAAAATTTTAACATTATGAATTAAGTTTCAGTCAAGCCCTTTCCTAACATTTTCTTTCTCTGGGGACTTCCCAGCTGTTTGGTTTTCTCCATGTACTTTTCAGCTTACAAGTTGTGTAGGGTAAAGATCTGTCCTTTTCTTTGCATATTACATGAAGCCAACAGAGTTAATAAATAACTAACAAAAAGCCTGATTTTTCTTTCTCTTGGCACAATCAATGAAAACTGAAATTTTAACATGCTGCAGTCAACATTAATTTTTCAATATTAATTTTGTTTGCTTTTCAGGAAATCAGACATTAAAATACTAACAAAGAAAATCTGCAACTTAATTAACATTCTAGTCCTTACATTTTAAAAATTTTCTTATTATCAAACAAAACCATATACAAATAGGTCTTACTTTTCTAAGCAGAGCCCTAAATATTTCAGGAATTACATCTTTGAGGAGTTCTTTTCTTTGCATGAGTGAAAACTGAGGTCTGGCTTCATAACTTTTGCATGGAGAGAAATACATTCAGAAGCACAAAATCATGTTTTCACTGAAAATATTGCTTCAGGAGTAGAATTCAGGATCGTTCCATCTTATTTTTGTTGGATTTATTTGGAAAGTTGCCACCTTATTTTCAGCTGCTCAATATGTTTGTCCCGTATAGGATTCCCCACTGTGTATGAAAGATCCCAAAAGACCACTCCACTGGAACAAAATCCCAGTTTAGAAACTAACTGTTTAGAAATGAAAAAATACTACCCTTTTCCAAAAAGACATCTTAAGTCACACTGCAGTCTGCTGCTAAAACAATTCCAGAACTTCATCAGTGGGATTGCTGTGAGCATGTCTGAGGAAGTGGACAAAGTGCTGCACCAGCAGTCTCCGAAGTGCTGGATTAATATTGCTGTTCACTTAATTCAAAGAACAGCTGAAAAAGAACTTCAAATAGTCTGAACCATCCTGTTTAAGGCATGGAAGTGCTATGACTATTGCAAATGTGGTAAAACTGTGCGTTAAAGCAGATTCCCTGGTTCATATACACATAAATTCAACATACATTTTAAGAAAGGGACATTCACCGGAATGCAAAGGGGATTCATCTTACAGCATATTTTTATATCATCAACACATGGCAGGCATTTTAACTAGACTACTGTTTTAAGAAAAAAGGGGTCATCTGCAGTTAGTGAAGTATACCATTCAGTTAAATCCCAAACCTTAGTATTTCTTTGAGATCAGGGCAAAGAAAGGTACTGAGTTTTCCCCTGTTCTTTTTAATATATGATTCAAAGCTTTTCTACATGAGTATTTTAGTTGTAACTTGGACTATATAAACTGCTAGAAATCATATTACATTCATTTCTTTTTCATGCTCTGTCCTTAGATCTTTCAACTCCTGAATGCTGAGTTCTGAAAGACGGAAGAAGAGAGAGTGAAACTTGTTAACAAGCTGAGCATCATCACTGACTTGTCATGATCTAAAAGTAATCCTTAAAAAGAGATCTATATTTATTTTAAAAAGAATAAGCACGCTTGGAAGCTGAATGGGAGTTTTGTGTACTGAATGTTCTATTCTACCGTAGTACAAGGCAGCTTGTTAGTTATAGTTTTGTAAGTTTTCAATGTGAATTTTTGGGAGGAGAGTGTGGGAGAAGAGAACACATTGTTTTTTCTATGTAATCAGGATGTGATTACGAGCTTGCAGCTTTGTTGATGGAACAGGGTTATGTTCTGCACCACTGAGCAGTTTTGCTATGCATGAGTCTTGTGCTACTCCCCTGGGAACACTGCCTTTAGACCAAGCATTGATCAAAATGAGAATTGGGGAACCAGCACTCCAACCTCTTAGGCATGTGAACAGTCCTACTCCTGGAAACAATACCTAAAACTATATTCTTATATTGAATACAAAAGCTGATAATCCAGTTATAGATTATTTTAAGCAACTAACAATCTAAAAACCCTGCAGTTCTTGTGCTGTAAAGGAAACTAATGATACAACAATATTCAAACAAGAGTAGGTACATTTTCTATAGTTTGATCAGAATGTGTCCTGGATAATATTTAATTTAATGAATTCACTGCTTTAGGTTAAAAGGAAGCTAAGCAAAGAAATAAGCAGGCAGAAATACAAAAACAACCAAACACATGATGGAATTAAATGATAATGGATTATGCAACTGGCTTCGAGGATGTTATACAGTATATCCAATGACTTTCAAGCCTTATCTGCCTAAAGTTGAAATTCTCAAACGACAAAATGATAAATGGTTGTGCACTGATTTCTTTTCAAGAATCAGCAGAGTAATAAGATAAGACTAGGCAATTTATTCTAGGATATGAAAACTCTCTGTTCATTTGTTTGTTTGTTTTAAATAAACAACCATACAAATACACCTGATAGATTACAGAAGCCTGAAGGCATCTGAATTTTGCACTCTCTAGATAACTGTGTAAAGCAGTTATGTATCTAGTATGCCAGAAATTAATGTCATTTGCAACAATCTGTAATAAAGTATGTATAAATAATAAAATAATTCTGAAATAAACTACCTCTTCTAATTGCTTTTGCTTCAGTTAAAAATCTTCTGCTTAAAAAAATGTTAAAATGATCACTGTTACTGACTGCAGGAGAAACTGCCTAAATCTTTCAATCATAGCTGCTGATTGCAAAACACAGTCAAGGGAGTCAAAATGCTTCCATCCCAAAGAGATGATGATCAGAGCAACAGCTCTCTGAAAGCAACTCAGCCACTAATTTTGGTAATGCTGATACTGCACATGTATTTACATAAAATCCATCAGATGCTTTTATATATACATCAGTGCCTGCTGAACCAGGGATGGAATTAATAAATTTAATGCGGTAGTTCTTAATCATGAACACAGTGGTATACAGGTATGCAAGAATACACAAGGATGAAGATAGAAAATAAAATAGCTGTGCGAGTAAAAGTTGGTCTGGAACATTAAATACCAATCCCACTGGCAAACTGAGAAGTAAACTCTTCTATGCAAGGAGAAACAGTAAAAAACAAGGAACACATGGAAATAAGCATGTTGGGAAATGTGGTAACCAGTATGTCATCACTGCTCTAACAAAAGCTGTGTCATTTCTAACCTTCACCTCATATCCAAGCAAATAAATTTAGAAATACTGAGTACCTTTCAAATAAGCTTTTTTTTTTTTTTTCCCCAAAGACTCTGAGTATGTGTGGATGCTGTGGGAGAAGTATTATCACAAATTCCATCTGGAGTGTATACTAGAAGAAGATGCAGGAGAACAGGACCTAAAAACCACCCACACAGAACATAATATATCAGACAAATGTCAACTAGCTGCTAGCACGACAAATTAAAAAATAATGGTTTGGATATTCTGCTAGATCAACAAAAATAGGTGATTAAGTGTAACAGAGAAGAAAAGTCTGTCGCTAGGTGGAAGGCCAGCATGTTCTGCCTCAAGCCTCTTGAAATTTTACTCCACTTTCTTTTTTTCCTGTCTATTTAAGCTTTGATGCCATCTTTGCCTTCCTGCAAAATTTTACACTTTTGTTTAACTCATCTCTCTTCAAGAAAAAAAGCTGGATTAAGATAGCTTCATCCTTATCCTTTATTCTAAATGGGAAAAAAGGGCAAGGAGGGAAGGTGCAACTTATTCCATCATCGAACTAGAGCAATTTAAGAAATCATATTGGGGGTGAGTTTTGGTTCGTGTGTCAATCACATGACCCTCACCAGATGCACAATGACAACACAGTGGGCTTATTCCAGCATAAAATAGATTAAAAAGCAAGAAGCTGTGCTGGAAACCCTCTTGTACAACATAGTCCATTGACGTAGGTGGTTGAGTCGATTTCCTTAAGTAACTTCTTACCTGCTGGCTAGACAAAATAGTGCATAATGTTTTTTCTCATGACTGATAACAATCAAAATATGCTATTTTTCTCATATTTGACCGTATATGGTTGTAAGATTATGCATCAAGTTTTAGCATTAGCTAGGTTTTTTGTTTGTTTTCCTTAAATTTTATCCATTAAAGATATTTTTATGATTAAGTAGAGAAAATCACTTATAGACATTTTCAAATGTATTTTTGATTTATTAAAAAGACAGAAATTCCCTCTTACTTCTGCCACTTTATCTGGTACAACATTTCCTTCATATGGGCATCCCAAGGCACAGGACACATACCTATAACAAAAAAACCACAACGTTCTGTTTTAGATATAGATATAGATATATAGATATATAGATATATGTATGTATTCATACATGTTACATAAATAAATAGGTTAAATATAATTTTGAATATATAAACCAGTCAATGTAGAATAAAGCTTAGAATGAAAAGTTAAAATGACATCAGGTGAAAACAGGAAGTTTATCAATTTTCCTTTCAGATCACAGAACAGCATAGCTTTATTTATGCATATGCAATATATGTCATGAGCTGTAAAGGACTGGCAATGCGGCCAATTGTACAATGTTGTAGGAGACTTGGTTTTAATTTGTATTTCCTTCTGAAGTTGCCATAGCCAGCTCAAACTTTGCCTTTCCTTGCCCTCACGTGGTATTCAGAGGAAGATATCACTTTCTTCCTTGTACTACCTACCCAGATCATAGTGAGAAATAATGAACACAGACTGCTTCTGACAACCCCACCATCTCATCAGAACTGTAACGAGGACATAATTCATCAAAACTGTGGTGAATGAGAAAGCTTTCATGCTCTCTCTCTCTGTACTGGCATTTCTGTCCCAGTGTCCCAGAAGATTTATAGCTCCATTGCAAGCTGGAATTTAGGTATGCCTTAGGACAAGAAGAAACTGAGAAGCCAAACTGTGTCCCTCAGCAGCTATTGGCTCACAAAGAACAAAAACTGAAACCCACAACCAAACTTCCATTGTTCAGCCCTAATGCTCTATTAGCATAGAATTCAGTTTAAATTTCCTCTTTTTAATGACAATTAAGACCCATGAAATTCTAATTAAACTTCTAATTGTTTATCTTAAATTGATCAAGAATATGATTAAACTAATCAGAAACATCCAGTCAAAATCAAAAGTGTGACTGTAAAAGGATTTACAACAGATTCAGAAGCCTGCAGAGTCCCAGTCCCAGTGGGAGGTTGCTCAACTGCTTAATAGGAGAACAAGAGCCTTCATCGATCTCCCATCATTCCCTTTCGCTCAACACTGAGGAATATAATGTAAAATTATACACTGTATAATGCAAAAGGGATTGAACAGATGCCAGTTCGTATGTAGTCAAGGTCCGTGGGGTAAAGGACGTATTGTTTCTTTGCAGTTGAAGGAGAAACTGATTGATAGAATGTGAAATTAGGATCAGTAACAGGCAAAAACAAATTGCAAAAAGTCCATATTTTAATGCACAGTGTATATTCCATCCCTTATATGAAGGTGTGGTACTGGCTCACTAGAAATAACAGTAAGAATGAAGCAAACCTTAAATCCAAAAAGAGCTTGATTAGCTCTGACAAAGAAATGGAAATGAATTTTGTTTCCACAAAAGCGGTTGGGTCCATTACATACTGCTCATAATTTGAATCCAGATGCCTACTAGGCATGATTTCACTTATCTATATGTCATTTTGAAAACCAGGTTTTTGAAACGTGGCCACAGAATTCATTAACTATCAGCCCAAATTTAGATATCACTGTTTCAATTCTGAAATTCTGAATTTTCATATCTATATTAAAGATAAAAATGTAGCTACTGTTAACAGTTAAAGTGTCCTGATTTTCAGTGATACATAACTCAAAAGCAATTCAGGATAATTTCCTTAATTTTTTTTATGCATACAGTTTTTCAAATGAAACTAAGCATGAAGAATTTCATACCCAAAGGATTGCTTTTTACATAATACTACAGTGCCTAGAGCTACATATACCTATTGGAATTATTTTCAATATCAGCCACAGCACTTTTTATGAAGTGATTAAGAACAGTTCTAAATACTAAGTAAATGCAAAACATATAGTACACATGTGCACGTGTTTCCTTTACTTACATATCTTTACAGGTTCCTAATGGCTGCATGTGTCAGATCAAGAAGACATGCATTTGGTAGTGATAATGTGGCATGAATGGCATCTGGAATGGAGTAGGGCAAACAAAAGTAAAAGCAGGCCAAAAGGTTTCTAGAGAACAACAGAATACTCCCTGTGGTTCACACCAGAGAGCAGAAACTTGCCTGAGCTCACATTATTCAGCTGGGCCTGCTGGGTATGAAAGTATGTGGTGACCTGAGGAATCTGCCTACTACAATACACAAATCTGTTTGAGATTATGAACTCTCTGCATACTTACACCATTGCGACTAGACTGACATTTTAAATAAGGAAAATATGGTAGATATAATCTATCTGGGCATCTGATATTCAATATTAAACTGGAGAAAATAGGGATTACTGAAAGAATTTGACAGGAAAAGAACTTCCTACCAGAGAGACAACAATGTCCTGTGGAGAATGAAAAAACAAATTTTTCAGTAGAGTTCATCAAGAATGAGCTTGGCAGAATTTTATCTAATATTTTCACTTATTGAGTTGGACTAAAAAGAAGAGATGTGGTGATAACATTAAATTTGAAAATTAAATATTTTAAATGCAGCTATAAAAGAGTGAAGTGCACTCCAGACATATATCATGATAAGCATTTTTAATAGAGGACATAATACAGTGGACAGAATCACAAAGTAAGCTGAGCTGGAAGAGACTCATAAGGATCATTGAGTCCAGCTCCTGGACCCTGCACAGGACCATCCTCAAGAGTCACATCATGTGCCCAAGAGTTCTGTCCAAACACTTCTCAAATGCTGCCAGGCTTGGTGCTGTGACCACTGCCCTGGAGAGCCTGTTCCAGTGCCCAAACACCCTCTGGGGGAAGAACCTTTTTCTCATATTCAGCCTAAACCTCCCCTGACACAACTTCTGGCCATTCCCTTGGGTCTCTGGTCAAAACAGACAATAGATCAGTGCCTGCCCCTCCTCTTCCCTCACAAGAAGCTGTAACTGCAGTGAGGTCTGCCCTCAGTCTCCTCCAGGCTGAACAGACCAAGTACCCTCAGCCATTCCTCATACAGCTTCCCCTCAAGGCCTTCACCATCTTTGTTTTCTTTCTTTGAATGCTCACAAATATCTTTCCTATATTGCAACACCCAAAACTGCATACAATATTCAAAGTGAAGCCACACCAGTGCAGAGCAGAGTGGGACAAACCCCTCCCTTGCCCAACTGGTGATGCTGGGTCTGGTGCCCCCAGGGCTGGCCCTTCTGGCTGCCAGGGCACTGCTCACTCATTTTCAACTTGTCATTGACCAGAACCCATTTTCTATGGCACTGCTTTTCAGACTCTCATTCCCCAGTCTGTCCGTACATAGAGGGTTGCCCCATCCCAGGTGCAGAATCTGGCACATTCCCTTCAAGTGGTTGGTGATTGCCCAGACCTCTAACTTGTCCATGTCTCTCTGCAGGGCCTCCCTGCTTTTGAGGGAGTTGACAGCTCCTCACAGTTTTGTATCATTTGCAAACTTGCTTAGTATCCCTTCCAATCCTGTGTCCAAGTCTTTTATGAAGATGTTGAAGAACACAGGGCCTTAGATGAAGCCCTGTGGAATTCTTTTTTAAAAGGTCTTGCAGTATGCCCATAGGAAATGAGATACAATTTGAGTCAGTTGCAGAAAACTACATGCAAGCTGGAACATATGCAGGCAAGCACTGAGTAATGCTAGCAGGGATAAAGAGAGCCTAGCATGAAAAAGGAGAAACCATGCATGTCTGTGTGAAAGAGCAAAGACAGTCATGTGTCTGGTCTGAGTATTTGCCAGGATATCTAGAATTAAGGCAGTGCTGAGTGGGATGTGTTGTAATTGCATTTTTGTGTTTCCAAACCATTAAGTGGACATGTGAGGAAATAGGTTTCAATACAAAGGTAGATCAGTTATCTGCAGATAAATTTGGCTGTTATATTTTCTTTTTATTTTTGGGTATGAAAGAAGCCATAGGGCATTAAAATCACAGGAGAATACAACCAAATCAGAGCCCCATGACCACCACTCATGTGACTCCAACCTGGGAAACAACTTTAAAGAACAATTCTGCAGAACTGCTTGGAAAGAAGAAAAGTACCAAGACAGAGCCACAAAGAGCCACAGAAGACACAAGTTAAAGGAATAGTCTGGTCAACTGCAGCAAACACTACTGACAAATCAAGAAGAATGAGGATAGACTACTGTTTCCGAGATCTTGTCATCAGGGAGTTTGGTGAGAGTTGTTGCAGTTTTAAGCAAGGAACAGAAGCCAAAGTGTAGGAGTTATAGGAGGGAATCACAGAAGAGGGTCTCCAGACAGTAATTATAAACAGCGCCTTCAATGAGCTTAGGAATGAAGAAGAGATAGGCGATGAGATATGATACAAAGAACCAAGCAGGGTGAAAGGTGCAATTTTTAAGAGGCAAATGCTTGCTTATATTGCAAGTGGAAAAGAGCCAGAGGACAGAGAGAGGTTAAGAAAGAGAATAAGGGAGGGAAGAAATAAGAGGGAGAACAGAACTTGGGGTCACTGGGGCAAGTGGAGGGGGTACAGATGGAAAATAGAGAAGAAACTTCTGCTGCTCTGACAGTGGAGGAGAAAGGACAGAAAGAAGAGAATATGGTATCTATTTTTCTTAGGAGAAAAAGCAAGATCCTATGTGAAGAAAAGCAGCAGAGGAAAGAGGAGAGTTTGAGCAATAAATTACAGAGGGAACCAGGATTTAATTTGTGAATTCAATTAAGTTGGGGAATACAGCTGTTTTCTAAAAAGATAGCAGGAGACTGAAAGAAAAAAATATACCATAATGAAAAAGACTGTCCCAGACTCAGAATATTAACCAGAGACACTCCACAGTATGAGAGCAGAAGCAAATATCTGGGAGTTCACAAAGTGGAATTTGCAATGGAAGTGTTTAATTCTAAGTATGTGCTCAAATCTTTGCTGAATCAAGGCCAAATATAGCTTAACTACATCTTCAGCACACAAAAAAAGAAAACAACCCATGAAGACAGAGATGGAAAGAAGGACTTGCAAGTGAACACACTGATACAGCTGCTTTAGCAACACACAGGTATACGCTGTTTTGTTCACTCTGATTTTGAGAAATCAGAATTCCTCCCTTTAAGAAAAGGTGATAAAAAGAAGTTTTCTACTTGTTTCACCTGGCAGAGTTAACCCAGTCTCTTATCTGTCTGCAGATTTCACTGTGTATCATTCAGTCTTTTACGAAATTGTTTCCTATGGATATAAAACAAAAACAAAAAACTCACAACAACTTTACTGTGTAATATTTTGCAGAAAAATGCTGAACAGCCTCTGGAGATGGGGAGGGAGAAGGAAGAGGGTTTTTAATTTCTTCCAGTATACCAAAACCAAATTTCAGTGTTCCACAAATGGTATAGACAGTACAAGGTCCCCATGATCAAGGTCACTAGGAATGGTGATAATCACATCAGCCCAGTGCCTGTGAAGTGAAGGATATAAAACCACAAACTGAGTAAATGAGCAAACATTTCTTAACCAAAGTGTACTAAAAGGAAAACGAATCCAAGCAGAAACTGAACTCCATGTTGTAATCAGCCCTTTGTCAACTTGTTTCAGCAGGAGTCCCAGAGCCAGACCCACAGCTGCTACCACAGCTGGAAGCATGAAGCCTCCTGAGAAGGCAGTTGCAGACTCAGATGCTGCTGTTTCCTGTTTATTATTATAGTGTAAGTTTGCATATAATTTACCATGTTCACTGCAGATGTATTTATTTTTATTGGATGTTTGTGCTAAAATGTACATGCCTATCATTTGGTGAATTAATAATATTAAGGTTGATCTATTCTGTCTCTCTTGCAAAGAAAACCATTTGCTAAAAATAGGGAATCTTTACTGTAGGAGAGAGAAAACAAAGAAGAGAAGAGAGAGAGAAAGGAGATTCTTCCAGAAATAGATTCTCCTGCCAAATCCAAAATGTTTAAATAAGGCCAGGATATATTTTCCCCATTTGATTTTAAAAACAACCGAAAAAGCCCCCAAACACCCTCCCTCCTTCCCCCCCTCAAAAAAAAAAAAAAAAAGAAATAAAAAAGAAACTCTCTCTCCATGCCTTTAGTGCTCAGTTACAAGTAATTTGTTTCATTTTCTCAGTGAATACTACAGAAAAAATATTTGTGAATATTTTTAAATGCCAAAAAAATAAAAAATGTTAAATTGTGAACTAGAAAATAGTTACTTCTTTAAAAAATAACCAAATCATTACAATAATGAAGGGCCACTTAACTATTTAAGTTTCAATAACTCTCTCAAGTTACCTATGAAGCTACCAGTAACACACTAGCAAACATATCACATTGTTACCTTATAATTTCATACTAACATTTCACATCTGATTTACGCTACCGTTTAAGAAGACAAGGGAAGAATTTTTATTTCCCACAGGGATCCCTCTTTTTTTTTTTTTTTTTTTTTTTTTTTAAAGCAGCTCTTCTGGCCTGCTATTAATATTTACTCTCTGTAGGTACAAAAACAATGGGTAAAAGTTGGTATAAATGTTTTTCTCAGGAAAACTTCCACATAGTACAATCATCTAGTATGATAGAGTCAGTACAATGGTTCTAAGATCCTTTCTTAACCCAGTACAGAGAAATTCACTAAGTCCCCACATCCCAGCAATCTCGGGCTTCTTAAATTTCTCCAGGGCAATGATTCCAGCTGGCTTAATACTGTGTAAACCTGTATATTTGTTTACCATTCACATACAAAAACGTGTTTCTCCCAAGTCTATTAAGAGCTCATCTCCATTTTGTTGTTTCTATAACCCCAAATATGGGCTCACTTATAGTAACATTGAAGGTGTTACACTGGTTTTACTATCTAGAAGAGCAATAATACTATAAATCACTATATTCTCAAAATAATTGTGACTATGCTAAACTACACAGTGTAGTCTTCAAAATGGGCAGTCTAAAGCAATGTGAAAAACCATGTATTTGAACTCTAAGTATTCCAGAATAATATCAGAAAAAATGAGTTCTGAGTTTGTCTATTTGTAAGACACACACCGCTTTGAACCATATGTATTTGTGGAAAAATGAATCATTGAGTTTATCCTATGGTATTTCTAATTACACCTAAAAGATTCATTACTTATGGATGGTAAGGCCATCCAAATACCTCATCTTAAGTTACTCTAGGACTGTAATAAAAGAAGGAAAAAACAACATTGTTGAACTGAATTACAAATATCTGATTACCTTGATAATCTGGAGTTTTAGACAATCAGAATGTGTCCTTATAAACAAAACAGTTTTCACTACTTGTTTCTAAAAAAGTCAGTTGTTTAGGTCTTGATTATATTTTGTTTAATGTGTATTAGCATCAAAGTGAACCAATAATTATTTCCTATAATCAACAACCTGTAAGCTTCATTATAGTGTAATATAAAAGCTGGTAATTGCAATAATAATAATAATAATAATAATAATAATAATAATAATAATAATAA
>CM031859.1:22605191-22830117 GCA_018697195.1 Certhia americana
AATAATAATAATAATAATAATAATAATAATAATAATAATAATAATAATTCACAACATAGTTTGCTTGTTATTTGTCATGCAAAAAATATTGCTATATTTCAAGTATTTAAATTCTGTAGAAACACAGATGTAATCCAAATAGTGATACATTTCAAAATGCTTTTATATACTGTGAACTGCACAACTCTTTCATAAAAGGCATAGGCATAGGACATAAACAAAGGAATTACACAGAGCAGTTCAGAATTAATGTTTGATTAAACAAGTCCTTTAATTTATGAAGCAGAAGCTTTATAAGGAAATGTCTCCAAGGTATTCTACAGCAAAATTTGCCTCTGTTTTTTTCACACTGAACCTCTAAACATTTGCATACAAATTCACATTTGAACAAATGGCCTTAAAAGAGCGATTCACACCTGAAAATTTTTCATGTCTGCAACATAAATACAGCTTTTAATTGCTGACCATGGAGAAATGGTTTTTTTAGTGGAGGAAGACAATTACAACCTTTCAGGCTTATATCCCTGGTTCATTTTTTATTAGGAATAAGGCAGTCCTATATAGTATCGAATGTTTTCTCTGTTTTGGAAAACAGAGAAAAATACCAGTCTTTAATTCCTTTACTGTTATATTGTACTAATTCCAATTCATCCCTATATTTTTAAATGTTGGAATACATTAACTTAGAAGAATCCAGTTTAATGGAATACATTAACTTGGAAGAAACCAGCTTATTCAGAATTTACTTAACATTTTCTTCATATGTACATTCATGATAAACAAGTTAAAGGATAATCCAAGTGGCTACTTTCAATTACCATTTCTCACCATTTTTTACCAATCCTGGCTGTTAAGACTTAATTTTTAATCACTGAATAAGTTATGATATTTTCAACAGCACCTGAATTATGCATTGCAAGGTGCAAATTTAAAACCAGCACGATTTTGTGTCACTTTACATGTAAAACACTCTTGGTAGCAATTAGCTGACCACACAGTTCATAACTGATTTGGCTCAGTGTCCTGACAGAGTATGTCCCAAATGTTATTGTAAAGTTTTTAAGCGAGTACTAAAAGAACTCCCAAACTAACCCAAAACCCCAAACAAAAACCAACACAACCCCACCCCTTTATGATGCTAATAAATGGTCTAACTTCTAAGACCACATGCAACATTTCAATTCTTCATAAACATTTGAACTGATTTAGTAAACATTTAGAAAACTGTGGACTGTGCTACAGATTTTAAATGTGACAGCTGACAACATAAATTTTCTGGATGATGATGGAGTCAATGTTAGTGCAGCTGTAGTAACAGTAAGACATGCGAAAGCTTAAAGTTTAGTTTCAACTGTTTGAGTGCATTTTTCATAGGATTCAAGGATTGCCAATGATTTATGGTCACTACATAAATTGTAAATTGCCAGTAAAAATAGGAAATACAATTTGAACCCCTTAAAATTATTTTTGGAAGTATTTTTCAACTGCTCAAATAAGGAGTTAGGGCAAGGCACTAAATTATCCATTTCCTGCAAATAAATAACGCTTTAAACAATAATAGTGCTTTAGAAAGGAAACAATCCCTGTATTGAAATGAACACAGATACAGTTTATGCATATTATTATTTTCATTACTTTAGTAATTCTAGCAAAATATTTAGCCTGCAAAATTTGTGTTAGGATTTAACATGTGTAGTCCTGGGAGTTTGCTTGAGGAAGGGCTGCAGGTTTTGGCTATGGTTCTTTAAATCAGCCAGTGTCTAAAACAGTGATTAAAAACTAAGTCCACAGAGTAAAAGTCTTTCTCTATATAATCAACAGCTTCATTTTGTGACACTTTGCAGCACCAAGCCTATTAATACATTTCTTCTATCTCTTGTAATTTACACAAATTACAAGGTCCTAATCCTTTGCCTATGCAGAGGTAGGGTGGCATTCGTTTGTTCTTACTCCTGATATCAGAGATAGTCATCCACAGCCTATCCTTAGGCAGGCCACATATAGAATGACCAACACTGGATGGACATAAACTCCTTTGCAGCCAAAAGGGTAGATCATCCAGAGAGTGTTTCATCTTATCCTATGGCAGGTACTTTTAAAAAGTACATACAGGAAACCACAGCAAGAAAGTTGCCTAATTCCCTCTAGTAACTACTAGAAAATTTAGGATAAAAAGCTCAGACTTGTTGTGTGGTCATGCTTATATGTGCCTCATGTTACAACAATTGTGAAAAACAATATAAAATTATTGTCAGTAAATAACAGCCACACAACGAAAACCCTGAAACTAATCTTCTTGAATTGAGTAACAACCAGTCAAACCATGAGGGCCTATTCAAAACACTG
Organism: Certhia americana; assembly: GCA_018697195.1. Taxonomy (NCBI): domain Eukaryota; kingdom Metazoa; phylum Chordata; class Aves; order Passeriformes; family Certhiidae; genus Certhia; species Certhia americana. Next base: position 22,607,538 of record CM031859.1, read on the forward strand.
AATATCAAAAAAACTTGCCACAAACCCTTGACTGTCTCAGCACTTAAAAAAATTGCATGGAATCAGGATATCAAAATGACGTTTATTATATCTGTCACTAAAAGCAGCTTCTTTAGCAGCAACTAAATATGGGATCATAAATCACAGACTTTAGTTCTTTTTTGATTGTTTTATGTCCAGGCAAAAGTCACCTGGATTGAACTGAATACTTCCGTGAAATTTCAGTTTAAAATTTACTTTCTGATTATCTTTTAATTTTTTCATTGAAGAAGAGAAACACAGTGTTCTAGCTCATTAAATACAATGAAAAACTCCAAAAGTCTTGAAAATGTACTGCAATATTTGGGAACTAATGAACTACTTTCTCTCAAGTACTAATGAATTCCCTGTAGTAGTGCAGGCTTTTCTACCAAAGAAAATCATAGTTTAGTTTTCTAGAATTAAGTCTGAAAAGTCAGATTGCTTCCATAACCTCTCTCCTTACATGAAATGTCGTAAACATATTTACCTGCTTCTTGGATTTGGCATTTAAAACTGATCCTTCTTCTTTAAGTTTATTTTTACCTTTTTTAACTAGTTAAAGCTGTAAGTCCACCTTCTAGACCTTTTTTCAACTGATGAGAAATCTACTATGAAACAAAGAAGTCCTTGTGAGTCCTCTATTTCCATATTCAGGCTTCTGCTATGTTTCCTGGTCTTCAGAATTCTATTCAAGAAAATACACTGGAGCTTTAAGGAAAGTAGTGAAGTATATGGACACTAAACAACCCCTTTTGATTATTATTTCTGAGCAATCATTGTGTCTCAATGCTTCCCATTGACTCCTGTAACTCTGAAAATCATGACTCATGCAAACCATGAGGACTGCACCTGAGTATGAACAGGGAGGGACAAAATATCACAGTACTTTGTAACTATTCCCTTTAAAACGTATTTGTCTAGGGTCTGATTCATAGAACTATTTTATTTCTCATTAATTACTATTTTGACTCCTCAAAATCTTCCTGGGATGGATTTTTTGAAAGTGCACTCAAAATCCAAATGCATGGGGTTAACACGTTCTCTTTTATCTTCTAACTTATTATAGTGTTCAAAACCTTCTTTCCAATATTTTCATATACTGAAATCCATGTTCTGTGGATGCTGAGAATTATTGTCCCAGAAAGGGTTTTTTGTTATGAAATAAGGTTCCATATTCTGCAATTTAGATGCTTAGCAGGTTTTTAGCAGATTGGCTACTTTATTATTGAGTTATATTAGATCACCCCTGGAAAAATATCAGCAGCTCTCTCTTAAACTTTTTAAAGTGCAACATTAGTCCATCATCTTACCTCTTGTACCTCAATCAATTTATCAATTAGGATAAATTAATTCTCAAACTAATATAATGTGATGACGATACATGTAACATTCACGTAAATGTAGCTTCCCTTCAATATAAATATCCTCTCTATTTGGATCCTTTACTTCATTATGATCCCACAAATTGAATTATGCTGTTAATGGCTATTTAATTATGAATGAGTCACTTTTCCTAGACCTGTAAGCCTAAGGAAGAAAGCTATAGTAGGAGTGCATTTACATAATTTCCATTCACAATTTTTAATCTGCTCACTTTGTAGCATATCTGATGTTAAGCAATTCTCCGTTGAAGTGTTCTGTAACATACTGTACCTGGCATGACACACTCAATAAATTTTCCTGCATGTACTGTATAAAGTTTATCTTATGTTTGCATATTGCACTGAAATTACAGATACCTGTACTGGATACACAAAGTAAGCATTTTCAAAATATAATCTGACAGTATTTTCCCTGAGTTCAGTTATGTCCTTTCTCTTAATCTCTGTACTGTTCTGTTTGCTTCACTACCTGTTTCTTTTTCTTGATATTCCTCCCTTTTATCTCTTTGCTTTATTTTTGTTCTTTGAATTATTACCTTTTTTTTCTGTGTTGTTGTTCTGTTTTACCATTTTCTGCCTCCTGCTTCTGGCATGTTACAAATGAAATAGACATAATCGGATGGGGGGGAGGGAATGCACCAGGCTGACACGTTTTTAAACAAGTGAAAACCAGTGCACAGAGGACAAGATAAAATATTAAGCTGAAAATCAATCTACAGTACACCACAGGGGCTTCTTCATCACCTACAATTTACATCTTATGGACAAGTTGTAAAGTCCCTTTTTTGACATCCTCTATAATTATCCAAAAACTTCTACAATACATAGGCTTTGAGGATTTCCTGGATGTTTGGTTGCCTATGTTGTACCATTTACTTGAATTTTATTAGTTAAATGCATGAATATGAAACAGAAAACATCTCCTGACATGCCTAGTCATCTGAAAAAAAACCCAGAAAACAGAAGTTTAGTGTAAAAATGTTCAAAAGTGGAAAAGGTTTGTTGCTATATATTTGCAATTTTGTCTGAATTTGACTGAATTGTGATCCTTTAACCACACCTGTCTGGGACCTAAAGTTCAGGCATCCTGAGCTTAATCCTTGTGGAGAACTCAAACTGCTAATCATGTTCTCAGCCCAGAATTTAGTTTTAGAAAAAAAATGTAACAAACAGTGGTGGCAGAGAGCTTTTAAATAACAGACCTCTTATACAAGAAATTGCTCAGGGAGGCAAATTATGATTCTACTGGCAGATTAGCAACTGGAAAAAGTATTTAAACTCTGGTACAAATTACTATTTCTTATTACAACAAATGTCCTTACTTCTTTATTTGATGATTTTTCTCCTGAAATATACCCAGGCTTTTATAAAATATACCCTGAGCTTTATAAACTATCTTGATTAGCTCTTGTGTGTGTGTGAAAACCATAGAAGCACAGTATGGTTTGGGTTGAAAGGGACCTTAAAGATAATCTACTACCACCTCTGAAATGAGCAGGGACACCTCCTTCCAATAGATTAGGTTGCTCAGAACTCCATCTATCTAACCTGGCCTTGAACAACACCTCCATGGATGAAGTATCCACAACCTCTCTGGGCAACCTGTGCCAGTGCCACAACACCCTCACAGTAAAGAACATCTTCCTAGTATCTAACTGAAACCCACTCTTTCATTGTGAAGCTTTTGCCCCTTGTCCTATCATTTCATTTCCTGACGAAGAGCCCCTCTCTTGCTTCCCTGCAGCCCCCTTCAGATACTAGAAGGTTGCTATGAGGACTCCACAAAACCTTCCCTTCTCCAGGCTGAACAGTGTCGACTTTCTCAACCTGACCTTGAGGTGACATGCTCCAGTCCCTCTGCTGGGACTTGTTCAAACAGTTCCATGTCCTTCTTATGCTGGGGAACCAGAACTCTACGCAGCGCTCTAGGTGGCATCTCATCAGAGCAGAGTAGAGCAGCAGAATCCCTTGCTCTGCAGGCCATGAAGCTTTTGATGCAGCCCAAGACACGATTGGCTTTCAGGGCTGTGAGCACACACTGCTGGCTCAGGTTGAGTTTTTTGCCAACCAACACCCACAAATTCTTGGGTTGGACAAGATGACCTCCAGAGCTCGCGCTCAACCTTAACCATAGTGCTGTTCTGTGATCCTCTGGGGCACAGTTATAACTAGAAGTCAGATTTCCCTTTCTCAAGGCAAATGCCCAAAGAACAACACACTGTTGTGAAAAAAAAAAAAAAAAAAGTGTTCAGTAGCATTACCTCATCACTATTTCTGGAGCAAAGAAAGAAACAAGTATTTATTCCCAGACTGGTTTGCAAGTACTTAGTCTCTGAGGTATCTACCTCTACCTATTTTCAAGTCCAGGTATTTTCTAAGCATGATGTCATTTACGCTACTAGTAATCCTCAAGGAATCTCACTGCTGAGTTTTTCCCTGAATCTATGTGAGCCCGTCTGCATTCACAAGGACCTTCACAAATAATCTTAGATAAGTAGTTCTTACCTCTCATGCAAAAGAAAATGGAAATCAAAATCAATGCTGTTCAAGAGTGAGTACCATTCAGGATAATTTTAAGTTAAAAAAATAAATGCTGGACAATTCTAGAGTTTCATGCACTAGAGACTCAAAAATTTTAATGTCTGTGTTTTCAGAATAATTTATATACAGAATACATATTCTCTTAGGAGTAAATTTTTTTCTCACTTTTATACCTTGATACTGTAATGTATGCAGTGATATATTGAGAATTCTACAATAAAATTAAAACTTTGTAGAGTATTTTTTTAAGGTGCCAGTATGAGGAATTCTCAACAGCACAAAAGAAATTTTATTTTGTCACCTGTGATAGTAAAAACTAATTCATAAAATAATCTCATAAACACTACTTTCTGTTTTCAATTTCCACAGGAAAAGTCACCATCAGGAGTTAAAAATATAATCAATATTATCAATATCAAGTAGTTATAAATATAATCAATCCTAAAAATAAAAATCACAGTAAAGACTATTACTACAATTCATCTACAATGTAAAAATTTGGTAATAAACTTTTCTACTTGCACCAAATAACCCCTGTAACAACGACTCAGGTAAATATTACTTCAGAATCTGTATATTTACCCACGCACTGGAATATTCATATTCCTTGCAGATTTAGTGACTTCTTCAAACCTTTCTATGCTTTCTTCAATTGAACAATTAATATTCATTTTGCAAAAAGACTCAGATGCTGCACCAAATACTGAGACTTCTGCAGCTCCTGCTGCAATCTAAAAAACATATTTCAAGAAAACAGAATCATAATACTATATTAAAGTATTAGATTAAGCATTTAATTCTGTACAACATTCTAAAATTTTAAAGTACATTAAATATATCATCTATATCTAAAATATAATTTTAATTCCAATTTTTTTAAGCTATAGCATACAGACATTGAATCAAATTTTTAGATCATTCACTATGGCATATTTTCTCTTCGCAATTTTTTAAACATGTATTTAAAGCAATGAATGATAAAGGAATAAGATGTAGGAATTCACATGAATCAAAAAACAATGATTAATACTTATATTCATGTTTTCAGAAAAGGGAAAGATCATACAACAATTGTCACACTGCCTGTTCCTCCTGAATACCAGGAAGTCATTCTCATGCTTGGGAAAGCTCTCTGCATGCATATGCCTAGAGCTGCAACAATAACCAACAGGGATTCCCCTAGGATCAAGGGCTCCATTGGTCTTGGTGTCACAGTTGATAAGGATAATATGGAAAATGTGTACATGAGAGCCTGCTGAGAGAAGTCTCAGAGCAAACACCAGTCTAGAAAATGTGTAAATGTGGTGACTTCACTGAAGGGGCAATTATCCTGAACTTGTATTTAGTACCTCAGTAAATCAACTAGCATGAGGCATGAAGCAAACCAGAATGCTGAAAGGCAACTGATGGGAGAAGAAAACAATTTAGCTTAGGAGAATAGTTAACTAACTCTCACTCTCTAGTTAGAATAATACTCTTGTTCAATGAAGGAGTATGGAGTTTTTGATTTTACTCTCTGCCTCTGCAGGATAATGTCTAAAATTCAGCAATCCATACAGGGACAAATTTTCTTTCAGAGAGAGGGAAAAAACATCAAGGAGGAATGCAGGAATCATCTATAAATATTTTTTCATTTTTTTTCCCTTCATTATATCACTAAATACAGTATAGAGATAAAGTGCAATTAATTAAACTCATACAAGCTACCATTGAGACAAAGTTGTTGCACTATAATCTGACTGTTGATGGTTAAATCAACAATGCAAAGGATTCTGTTTTAACAGATATTTCAGTATAGGAACTGAATTATAGACTAGACCACGAATAACCACCAAGCAGTATGCTTTCCAAATACAGCTTGTCCTACATCAGAACAAAAGCAGAAGCATTAAAAAATTTCAAGCAAAAAAAAAATTTAAAAAATGTTACTGACATTGTGTATTTTTTAAGAAGACTGAACTGCTCCATTTTCATACTTTTACACACTTCAAGTCTGTAATTTTGACTATTTTGGAAAAACTGAAACAATTTAAACTTTCAAACCCAATCAAAAGGAAATCCAGAATTGCTATAAATCTTTTTCATTTAACTGGGTTCTCCCTCATCCTTCTTCACTGTTTTCCACCAAGACACTCTTCAGAAACTTTTCTAGGGCCAGCAACTTGAAGAGAAAGAACCGTCTTGCCCTTTATATACAAACATAATTTAAAAGAACTTAAAAAGTCTCTGGTCAATGCCTCTACTAAAATATGAGCTTAACATCACTCTGTGAATTTCCCCATTTTTCATCAAGAAAATTGGGAATTTTCAGCAAAAAGAACTATAACTTATTTCTGACATTAAATAGCTAGTCTCTGGTACTGAACTGAAAGTTTCTGAAACATAAAAGAGGTAAATGTGGAGAACACCTATGAAGGCACTTACAGCAGAATGAAAACCTTGAAGATTAGGTGTGAGAACAGGATACTGGACTCCAGGATGCCGCTCAATTCCTTTCATTACTTCTTTGTGATCTGCCATCTAAAATATAAAAATAATTTGTATTGATCAGCTGTTATTGTCTGATTTTATATAGCTAAATAGAAATTGGCTTAGCCTGTTGCTTTGCCTTTATTACTTTTCCAGTTCGTACAAAAAATCTAATGACAAGGGGGTTAAACTGATTTTGTACAAAAACTCTAATTTTTTAATTTTTGACTATTTGTGTTGTAATCTTTTTAGACTTATGTGAATATAGAACTGGGGATAAGACTTCTACAGTGTGTATCTGTAAAAATATAATTTGCATCATAAATTGACAGACTTATGACGATAATAAAATATTACAGAAACTTTAATTTTGCATCACTGAACTTAATAGGTGGAATTAACAGAATAACTGAGATTTCAAAAACATAGAAATCTTGAAAATTTTAGCACTCTGATAAATGCAACTTCACAATGATAAGCATAACTGAACTTGAATTACTCTGATTACACTGTAATCAGAACATTTGAAAAGACTAAACATGTCTATTCTTAAAAATACAGCAAAATGCAGATGTCCACATAGTGCAATGTTTTAATATACTCAGAAGTTTCTTTCTAAAGAAGAAAATACTTCTTTATTATAGCAAAGATCAGAGTACTTGTTTTCCTTAGTCTCCCCTCACAAAAGAAAACCTGCCTTTTTAAGATACTCTTACATTTTTCTCATACATTCAAGATTAAATATTCTCCCTGTACTAATGAAAAGATGAATCAAACATTTATTCATTTAATAAAGGCAGATTCTTTAGATAAGCACATTTTCTTAAAAGAAGCGGGTTGAAAATAAATATTTTTTCAATGGTGTACACTCCTGAAAACAATACAATTAATAAAATGTATCCCTCTTATTTAATGTCTTAAAGATTCTGAGTTTTTAAAAAAGAATAGTGCATTTTAATGCTTTTTAAATTAGCTCTCATAGAAGCAAATCTCTCAAGCAAATTCTATTAAGTTGGACTTCTGTTTCTTTCCACACTGGTGAAAAGCATTTTGAGAAGTACCATGTGAAAAGATAAATGAACTACAGAGCTCTCATTACTCCTTACTTGCAGCAGATACCTTCTTGACAGCTATGCAGTACCACAATTCTAAATACATGGTATTAAATCATACCACACTATTAACTAAGAATACTACTTGCAACCTGGAATCTTCCTGTCACCAGCTTCCTTCTAGGAAAATGAAGGGATTAAAAATATCAGAAAAATCCATGCATTCCTCTTCAAATATAAGCCCAACATGTATCTATACGGAAGTATATATATGGTACAAAAGGTGTTTTATAGCCAGACACAACTCATTTCTTATCAGGAAATAAGTGATAGCACAAAACTTTTGTATTTGCCTCTATGTGAACTAAATTTGTCCGATAATCTCACAAAAAACCTCTGTTAACAGCTTAGATTTTTGAGAACATTTTTTCATTCCTTAATTAAAGTAGTAGCTACATTTCTCAGGGCAAAGAAAGAATGCCTGAAACCAAATGATAAATTAAATGGCAAATGCTGGAACTAAATTCACTCCCCACAATTATGGCCTGTCTTAAAATATACTGGAAAACCAAAGTGACACTTTTTCAACCAGTATAAACCTGCCAGATCCAAATAATATTATATGTATTAAATCTGTACCATTGCTATTTTTCCTGTAAGTAAAATCCCATCTTTGCACATACTGCATGTTATAGGATTTTAAATTGTAATAAAATATTACTTTTCCCAATTTCTTTAAAAATAAGCTTCCTAATAGTAGATATTTATAATTTTTGGCTGCTTATGTTATAGGTGTGGGATCCTGTTTTATATGGCACCTTGCTACTGTAGAACTTTTTATTTTAGATTTTTCAGTAAAAAATAAATCTTTGCCAACAAAAACAATGGATGGGAAACCATAAAAAAAATTTTAAATACTAAAAACAGAAATAAGTGAATGTGTGATCTAAACATAGCTGTAAATTCTATTTCCATGACCTATGAAGAAAGGAAAGAAAGAGCAAAGAAACGACAAAGCCAAGACTGCACCCTGTCAAACAACACAAACTTATCTTTTAAATTTTAAAATAAATTAAATACTAATTAAGCCATTAAAGCAAACTATTCAGTGAATGAATTAGAAATAAGAAGGGATTGCTCATTTTTTTCTAAACTGACAAATCTGTGCTAAATTTGGTACCCGTAATGGCTCACAAGAAAAGGAAATAATTAAACAAGAAAGGAAGAAATATACCTTTGCTTTAGACTTTTTCTTCTAACATTTAAAAAACTACATTATTCTCTGTTGCAGTAACTGACAAAGTGTGATTGCACTTAGAAAAACTTCACGGATTCCCTTTTGGCAGACAAGATATCATTGCCCCTGCATTCATGCCAAATAAATTCTGTATTGTCACTTTTCTTTCCACCTTTCCTATTACCCTTCTTCTAGACTCTTCCCTGGCAACCCTGAGAACATTGAAATAAAGAAAAGGAGTCCCTCAGAGTGTTGTACAATTTGCTTTGCTAACTCATGAATAAGCATGGCTGTACTATGTTTTTCTCAGAGAAAAGCCAAGAATACAGTCCAGGGCCAGAATGTATTCTCAGTTTAAAATGGACAAACTTTATCTACATTTTGTCAGATGTGCAACATCTGTAAGAGCAGCTATGGAAAGGCAGGAGGCTGACAGGGACAGGAGGGAAGGAAGGCAGCAGTAAGGAGTGCTAAGGAGAGCACAGGGAACTGGAGAGGGAGGAAGGAGAAATGAGAACAGGAAAGCAGGTGAAGGGAAATGAAACCATCTTTTTTATTATAGACATTGTTAAAACTGAAGTACTTTCTCAAATTAATTAACTTGTTTTAATTTGTAAATAACTTGCATGCTCCATGTCAAATACATTCAAATGCTTCTGTACAAGCAAGCGTGCAATTCCTTGAAAAATAGTTTAAATTATATAGACAAGTTTTGACTTACTTCCTTATTTGCAGGAGATAATTGCTTTGCACAAATAGGCACTAAAAAGTAAACTTTAGGACTAAGCTTGAATTTGCAGTGTTAAATCTCAAATGGAAACGTGGCACTCTAACACCAATGCAGCTTTGCTGCCAATTCCAGAAAGGCTAGGTTTCTGCTGAATTCTACCAAATTTAAAAATTAATTCTGTAAAAATAATAAGCAAATTATTATTATTCAAAATTTAAGTGTTGTTGATGACAGAATCTTAGAACTCCAAAATAAGCAATGTGCCTAACTACTACTACATATACAGAAGTCCCAAGTTTAGATATTCGAAACACATTTCCAAATGTGGAAAATTACATTTCATTTAGAGAAAAATAAAGTAACATCTAACATCTACTACTTTTCTTTTTTACATCAATGACTACTGGAAGAAGTAGAAAAGAAGTAGAGTAGAAACAACATTAAATTATATTAAAGATGTGTCACCATCCCAAATCTTTAGTTACAACTGAACGTTATATAAATAAATGGAATGGCATTTAAATTGAAATAGTTCTGAACAGAGCTGATCTTACATACCTGAGGCACCCATTTTGATGAAACAAAACTGGTCACTTCTATTGCAGGTAGGCCTGTTTTGGAAAGCTGGTTGATTAACTCAATTTTTATATCAGTTGGCACTATCACCTATGGACATGGAAACATACTTTAGCAAAGTATTTCATATGTAAGAAAATTTTGTAAACGTTTTGAAATGTTCCCTGTACATAATCAGTACCTTTTTCTAAAATGAACTACACTTACACATTTTCCCATAATTCTACTGTTTCCTGTCAGTATGAAGTACAAGGAATACGTAAGGAAGGTACCAGGCAGTATACATGATCTTACTCCATTTTCTGTCCATCACAAAAGGAAGCACTTCCTTGTAACTGGTTATAGATCTGGCATTATTTGTTATTAACCAAACACTGAACTAGCAAGAATTGACAAAGGAAATACTATCAGTGCGACCAGCAAAAAATGGGATGAGAAAAGCTCCACAGCTGGGGCAGAGTAGCTCTATTCTGCTAGCACCACTAACATCTCTGGTATCAGTAACAATGACATATGTGGGCTTATCCTCCTGTCTGTGGAAATAGACGACTATTTCTATACATGTAACCTCTTTCAATCTTCTTTCAAGCTTCCCTACCACCCTGCAGGCAAATAATACTATCAAAAGAGTAATAACTTTCTCATGTGTCTCTTTAGCAGGAAGCATGATAAAAGGTATTACTAGTTTCATAGTGTTTACCAATTATGTCATGACAGAATGTTATTGACTGACAAGACAAATTCCAGTAAGAAGAAATGTTGAGTAACAGAAAGAATAGTTAGCCAAGTATATGAAGAAATTATATGATCTAAAAGCTGGGTAAATAGGAATACACTTTCATTCTAATATAAAGGAAAGTTATCAATATGTAAATAGATATATTTAATAGTAAAAAATGGAAGAAACATAATTAGTAGGATGTACATGTTCTACACAATGAAAAGAACACTAACATCCATGTCAAAGCACACACAAAAATAAAAGAGAAAAGTTACCTTTTCATTTTGTAATCCATCCCTTGGCCCAACTTCTACAATCTTTATGTACTCAGGCAGTCCAGATGCTTGAGGTTCCTGAAATAAAAATCAATACTGAAAAATAAAACAATTAAAGTCACCAAGATCAAAAGGTACAGCTTGTACTTGTCCTTTCATATGAATCTGAGTATAAAGTCATATTGTCAACATTAAGTTTGCTCAGCACATTTAAAATCTGTGAGAACATATTCCACACCTTGACCTAAGGAATATAAGTTAAAAACAGAAGTTAGTGAATGTTCCACTGCTCCTTTGAGGTCACAGAAGTTTATTAAAAATGTATATAGAACCATAAATGAACACTGAGTTCTAAAGTGAGAAATATTTCCATTTCAAAAATCTTTCCAATGAACAATCCAGTCCTCCAAACTTATAACTGAATGTTCTCAATTTAACTTAACAGGTACTTCTCTGTATATGTTTGCAAGACTTGGCTATAAATCTGAAAAGAACATAGCAGTCAAGAAATGCTAAAGAGTTAATTAATAAAAAATGAGTTATTTCTCTGACTGAAGATGAAGGTTTTAGAAAAGGATTTAAAAGAGAACAATGAAAGCCTCTAGTATATAAGAAGAATTTTTCAGGAGTAAGAGCAGCTATGGAAAGGCTGACAGGGACAGGAGGGAAGGAAGGCAGCAGTAAGGTCAAAGGGCTAAGGAGAGCACAGGGAACTGGAGGGGGAGGAAGGAGAAATGAGAACAGGAAAGCAGGTGAAGGGAAATGAAACTTCCTTTTTTATTATTTAGCTGCTCTGTGATTGAATCAAGTTGACAGGTGTGGCAGTAAATGTAAACTGGGCCTATAAGTCCTGAAGCAGTTCAGAGCAGTTGGCTGGATTGAACTCCAAAAGCTGTGTGCCCTTAAAAACACATGCCATGGCTAATTTGGGGCATGCTATCCATGCTCAGGAGTGGACAGGAGAGACACAGGCAGCCTTGCCAGGAGCTCTGGAAAGACCCTGGTTTTTGTTTTGCACTGAGGACAGAAGCCAAACCAGTTCTCCATTCCAGTGTTGAAAGCCTGAGCTGGGATTAGTATGAGCTACCTGCAGGACAGCTGCTCCACTGAACACACCATCTCTCCCAGGAGCTTAACACCACTGGAAGGGTGACACTGTCAGCACAGGAGGACAACTCCTGCCTATGGGAGTAACAGCTGCCCCAGAGAGGAGCCACTCCGTAAATACAGCCTCTAATCTCACAACATCCACAATCAACAGAAAACCCCATATTTTATTCCTCCATGACTAGAATCATAGGTGGTTTCAACCAAATGGTTGCTAATTTCTCCTCAGTAATGGAAAATGAGCATGCCTATGAATACCCTTGGTTTCTCCCTGCATTCTTGGTGCCTGTGGGCAATTCTCTGCAGGACTTGCCAAAATACAATAAATATATTTCAGACCATTTACTGTATATTTATCTGAGCCCGGTAAAAAGAATGGGAAACAGCTGTATAGCATCTATTTGATCACATGCAACATCTGGTAAGTTGAAACTCTGTCAGGCTCTGCTAAGCCCACACTCACTGACAGTATAAACCTACTTAAATGTGAAGGTAAAACCTTCACATCTGCTGCATATTGTTCTTCTTAAGTTATTTTCACAAATATGGCACTGCTTCAGCACTATAGGCATAAATCTGGGTTATTTCATGATTATCAGATCCTTCTTGTTGCAAGACAAATGCCACAGCTGTGCTATGAGTGAAGCTGTGAGTGGAAAATAAAAAGAGAGCTAAAATAGATTATGTGAACCAAAGCATAATTTAGAGCATGAAAAATGTCCATAAAACTTTGAGAGCAAAAGCGTTCATTTTCTAGGCCAAATCTTGTAAATCCTACTTAGTGCCTACTGTGGCAAAATTTTGTGGAAATCAAAAGCTGTACTTTTCTTTTCACAACAGTTCACACAGCCACATCAGGTGATGTCCACAGCCCTTGGAGTTCATAGGGGTCAAAAGTTTGGAGGAGATATTGCAGAAAGGCATTCAAGTATTGGGTTTTATTTTCCGTCTGTGATATTACAGATATACAATCTCTTTGATCCATAGTCCAGGCCTCTCAGCCTCTGATTTTCTCTATATCCTTCCTGTTCACAAGTCAGTCTCAACTTGAATTCACTGTTCATGGAGTGAGAACACCACCAGGAACCACATAGGGAATGACTCCCACATACTGGAAACTCAAGGCAGTACTATAGAAAAATCTGTACACTATTCAAGCTGATGAACTAACAGCATAGAGTAAATTTCTTGGCTCTGAGTCCAGAAGAGTCTTGCTTTGCATTGTATTTCATTCAATTTTATTTATGGTACGTTGATTCCTCCTGTCTTCAATGTCACCCAGTTTCTCCTGTGTGGCATTCAATGTGGTACTGAAAATGTGTCGTGTCCTTCTGTTGTCAGCAGATATTGCCTGTTGTATCCCTCTTGGGAATGTTGGGGTGGAGGAACAGGGGAATTTATAATTGCCACCTTGATATTTTCTTGTGAAAACTTCTGGACTAACATCATTACCTTATTTTAGTACAAAGATATACTGTCTCAAAAAAATTGGATTAGGGCTAGAGAAGAAAGATGCTTTAAAAAAAACCATGGAAGAACTCCACCAGCAATATCTTTCCAATCTAATAAATCTGCTTTCAGCATTATTTCCTATTTCCTCCTCAACCAGTTTCTTATTCATCTGACAAATTCTGTTCTGATCATCCTTCTCCCCAGCATAACTAATAATTTCTCTTGTGCTGCATTGCTGAAGCTCAGATAACAAGCAAGTCAAAGACAGGCAGAATACTTAGGTTCAGGTCCTTGTGTACTATTAATATATTTTACAGTCTATAGCTGCTGGATAGAAGTCAGAAACAAATTGGAGACTTATATAAGAGTATGTGTACATCTTCTGCTAAAGTGACTCCAGCATTTTTCTGTGCTGTGGTCCAAGTTGAAATCAAGAAGTAAAGGAATCTCACCTTTCCTGTGAATGAGTACTCATTAACTAGCTGTTGGGACATTCTTCCAAGAGAGAAATATGTACTTAACAAAGCTGTTGGGAAGAAAAAGGAGACTCCACTTTCTAGGAAGCTTTCTGATCACAGTGCCACACTTACAGAATATCTGGACATTACTTAAATAACATCTGAAGAAATTGCCTGAGCCAAGAGTCACATTGTGTGCCAGGCTCAGTGCCATCTGCACTCACTAGTCAAGCTTCAAATGCACAGAACACACTGAAGTCTGTAAGAACTTAGGCAGAGTTTAAACAATTCTATGTTTACTACCTGGATGGCATCAGACCTCTACCTTGGGCTTCATGAATTGATGGACTAATTTCCCCAAACTAACTGGAACATTTCAAATGTACACCATGTCCTTACACCACGTCCTTGGGTACAAGAAATGATTTTCTGAACCAACAAGGACAACTTAGGGAATTTCAACACCTTTAAATATGGCATTAACAACCCTACAGATAATAACTAGAAAATAGAAATAAATACAAGAAATGAAAACCAGTTTCTATATCTTAAATGAATGAGAAATGGTGAATTTTGCAGAAATACACAAGTACCAATTCTAGTACCATTAAACATGTCAGGTATACAATTTTGTTTCAGAAAAAATATTTACTAAATTGAACTATATTAACTATTTTTATGCAACAATATATGAAAAGTAGTAATGGCAAATACTTAGGGGAGACTGCTTATTGAATAAGGGTCTCTGTTAAAAAGTAATGACCACCAAAGTATCATGTTTTAAATATCAAAAAGGAAATAGCTGACATAAAAGACTAAGAGCCTGGAATATTTGTTTTTCCATGTATCAAGCCTTGCCAAGGGAACACAAAAAGCATGTAAAACCACAAAAAACCCCTGCCTCCCTCAAAACAGAATGCAGCCAAAGAGTATTCTTTAAAGAAATAGAAAAAGGAAAACCAAACCATTTAGCTTGAGACATTGAATGCCAAATTTCTGTATGGAAACATTTTCTCTCAACTATAAATAGCTGCAAATTTAGGTTCATTGCAGAAAACCCTAGTAACTTTTAATTAAAGCAGTATAATCTCCCTAATGTAACAATAAATGTAAACAAATTAAATAAACACACTTTTAAAGCTCTGTCACTACTTCACTACTTCTACTAAAGGTGCTGAGGTTCTTTCAGACTTCTGATTTTTATTCCATGAAGGTCATTCATAAGAGCAGAAACAGCAATTGAAAATATTAGCCAGAACTTCTCAAAGATAACTAAAAAACACAAAAGTAAGAGAGAAGGATCTGGGGGCAGAGGTCTTTTCAATCCTTCTAACCCTGCAAGTTAAAGCTCTGCTTTCCTTTTCCACAAGGTGGTGTTCTGGCACAGAGGACTACTGAACAAAGGTAGGTCCATCTTGTTCAAAGAAGAATTACTCAGGAAAGCAGTTTTCAACGAGAATCAGCAGGGAGGTGGCATTATAGCTCCATAGTGTATATCTGTAGTGACATGGAAAAATGCCCAAAAACTGGGAGAAGGCTCTAAGATAAGTAATATGACTGTTGGAAGGAGAATGAAGAAAAGTAGTCAATCTTCTGAACACATAGATATCTCTACCCTTTAGAAGACATAAAGGAAATAAACAGGAAAAAATTAAAATCTTTGTTCATATAGTTCACACTACTAGAAGGCAGATATAAAACATATTAATTCCCAGCTTAACTAGAGAAAAAATGGAGAAAATTCAAAAAACAGTGGGATGCACCTGAGGAATATCCCTCTGTAAAAATAAACTGAGTATTCCTTTATTCTAGAACTTCTGCTGTATGCTGCTGACATGACCACTGGGAGAACAGTAGCCATGAATGAGCCATGACTAGCAAAAACCCTCAACAGCTGAGAATCTTTCGTCAAATGAAGTTTTCTTATTATATCACTCCATATGCATGACCTAGATGCTAACACAGACATACCACAAAGCACTTACCACTGAGTACAAAATTCCATTGAAATACCAGATGCATTGCAATAAGAGCAATATGTAAGGTAACACTTAGGATTCTCCATATTGTTTCTGATGCTGACTGACTAAGTAAGAAAATGAAATAACAAAACTGATCCTAGGCTATAAACCAGGATGTCAGATAAAACAGTAGCCTAGCACTTAATGAGTAGAAATATTGGGACTTCCTACTTTAAAAAATAATTCAATCAACTGGAGATTGTCCATGGGAGGACAAAGTATAAAATCCAAGTAAATCATTACCGAATAAAATCATTTAAGTGCAGAGTTAACTTATCTGGAATAAACCAAATAAATTGTTGAGGTCAGAAAGCTTGCTTGAGCTTATGAAAGAGTAGTGATTTACATATACCAGGAGATTGTCTGAACTGGAAGAGAACTCACTGTAGGGATTTCTATGCTAAAATAATAGCCCTAATATTTCTACTGTCATTTACATTAACTATTAATTCCAATATAATCTGCTAGTATATTGCTTCTTATTGTTACAGTGTTGTTTACAAAAAAAAGCCATTAATATGAAAACATAAAACATATGATTTTAAACAAAAGGAATTTAACTGAACTATGAGACTTATGCTTATGTTGCTGGAGTGGCCAGTTAATCTAATCCTGTTTACTAAGAGGACTTTAATGGTAAAGGCAAAGGTGATAAAGTACAAAGAATATTAACTAATAAGGAAAAAACTATTACTTTTATTTAAAAATTAGAAATTAAGATTTGGAAAAAAAGAAGTTTTTCAAGTATTCTGATGAGCTGGCAAATCAAAAGGTAATAAATAACATTAACAAGGAATACCCAAAAGACTGAAAAAAAATATTGCTGTGTTAAGAATTGTGGAGGACAGTGGACCCAAGGGAACAGGGCTCAGTATGGTCCCTTTGAGGGACTTGTCCTAAGCAAGGGAAATCTCCTGTGATTAGGATGAGAAGACAGCATATTTCCCGTTATCCCTTGATGTACATTCAAATGTACCCCAGTTCTGCCTCCCCAGCTGGCCTGTTGCCCTCCCCACCCCCTTCTCCCTTATATGTGCATTCCCTAGAATGTTCTCCCTTCCCCACTTTCCCATTGGCCCCATCTTGCCGCAGTGCCCTGTCCCCTGTTTCCCCATTTGATGTTCCTCCCTCCCCAGTCCCCGTATTTAACCCCTGGACTCTCCATTAGTCTTTGTTCGTCGTCCCTGAACCCCTCTGAGTCCTGGACCTAATTAACCGCCTTGGAACTCCACACGGAGACCCTTCCTGCTCCTTTGCTGCTGACCACTTCGCAGCTGCCCAGTGTGAGTGCTGTGAGTGTGAGTTGAGTGCCAGTGTCACCAATCTTCCTTAGGGAGACGTTTTTGGGAAGGTCGCAGCATCACTGTTTCATACCCCACTGCTATCCAGGCTGATGGAGGGTCATGACAAAGAATATCATTCTTACACGAAATTAGAACATTCAAGTCATACTCAACTACACTACTCATGAACACAGTTACAAATTTTAAAAAGCGAAACACCATCTATATATCACTACTCCTTTTGAAAATCCTTTACAATTGGTCTTCCAAAGCTACAGCAGACAAGGTGTTCAGATCAAGGTTAATAAACCTCAGCTAGCATCAGTCCAATGAAGAGGATACTAAGTCATTTCAGAGCATCTCTTTGGAGCAACTGGCATGATCTGTAATCTTCTGCCTGAACTACACCTTAGAAGCAAATCAGACCAACTTAATTCTTGCCTCCTTGTTTTCCCATGACTCCTCTGTAAACAGAGAATTCACACTGCTCCAGACCTGGACCCATGGACTGACTTTGCAGTTTGACCTTGGATCTCTGTCATCACTATGGACCGGCCTGAGGGGCACAGGACAGGGTCACACGGCCCCCTCTGTTTACCACCATTGAACCAAAGTCTGACATGCACTCCCAGCTGTAACCTGGGACCTCTCTTAACACCACAAACTCACCTGATGACCTGCACTCGTGCTTGAACCCCCTCTAGGCCTACCCTCCAGCTTACCACCTCTAGACCTATCCCTCTCACCCCACTTAGCTCCTGAGGAGCTAAGCCTGGTGACCTGCTTGTTACCACCCTCAGGTCCCTCCTCCCAGGAAACTGCTGGCCCTCACTGTCCCCGACAGAGAAATTTCTTATTCTAGAGTTCACTGTAATATCTGAACCTTGTTCCTTAACATCCAATTCAGATATATACCCCTCGAGTATTTCTTTACCCCAAGTCAAACAGGCTGGGATTAGAATGTAGCCTATTTCTTCCTTTCTTTGCCTCTTTCTATCAGTTGCACCTAAAACAAAAGTGGAGTAGCTGTTAGTGCTTAGCACCCTAAGGATAAGCTTTTTTGATGGAGGCCAGAAATATCACACTTTTTAGATTAGAGAAGCAGCACTCATAAAATAAATCTGAACATTAGTGTTTTGTGCATTAACTCCTTCCGATTTATCTCCTTACCCACTGGAGGCTATAGCTATCAGATGCTATGACAGTAATCCCAAAGAATAAAATTTTATTCAAGCAACGAACAAGGGTTTGACATGAAAAAATATACCAAAATCCAACAGTAAAAGACCTCTGTCTGATACACAAACAGAACCATGTTTATAAAAGAGAAAACTTAAGCATAATATGCAATTGTGCTAAATCACCTATCACACAGACAATTCTCACAGTGGTACTAAGTTTGCAAACTAATTTCACAGCACAGTACTTCCCTGGTCTTAGCAAAATGCAATGAGATGTAGCAAAGCAAAGAAAGAACCCCCTCCTATAATAAAGAACATTTCTTTCAGATAAACAAAACAGCACATTTTCTAAACAGCTACAGAGTTAATAAATCAATATAATCTATGTTTGCAGGAGTCTGAGAGAGGGAACAGGAGGAATTCCTCACTTCCCAGACAATTTTCCTTTATTTTAGCTCAGAAAAGATCAACTCTCACATACTTTGGAAGAAACACCTGCTGATTATTTTCTATGACTTGTAGTTTACTCTTTTGCTTACAGTGGATGTACTTAATGGATGGGAACCAGAACCTGCAGCTGCCTCCAGTACACAATTTACCTCATATAACCAACTGAAATGAACTCAGCTTGAACTATGAGCAAACATAAACTGAAAGCCTGGAACTGTTTTGTTTAATTGAAAGGGTAGCCATAGATTTGAATACTGTTTGGAGGTGTCTACTTTCACTTTTATTTTAAAAGCATAAGAATAAAATACAACAACAACAACAACAACAACAACAACAACAACAACAACAACAACAACAACAACAACAACAACAACAATAATAATAATAATAATAATAATAATAATAATAATAATAATAAATTTTTTAATGCATGAGAGGGTGAAAGTTGTTTCCTATTGCACTTTCCATATCCCACTGAAGACTAAACCCATGTTCCTTCTTAGGTTACTACTCACTATCCCCTTCCATGAGGAAGAGCTGAGTTCAGAAGTAGTAAACAAGCTTTAAGATTCTTCACTACTTTTTTACTGTGCTATGGGTTTGGAATGCATTCTTAAACTACTACTCTTAGTCAAACAAATTACATGGGTTACCATACTCATCTTGCAACAATATTATTCTGCATTTCTTTATGGTCTCAGTTTCTCTTCAAACTACATTTTCTTCTTGATCTCTCCATTATTTGAAGAGAACACAAAATGTAACAGTGTTTCTTCCAAAACAGACAAGGCAAGTGTCTATTATGCCAGGCAAGCGTTCTTCTGAGTAGCAGGATATAAAGCCATTAATTGTTAGCCCATGTTCTTTAGCTTTAGACCTGATTATATCCCTGCTTTGTAATTGTTCATATATTGCTTTCAAACCCCAAAACTGTACAAAGCATAGATATGGTGAAATGATAGCACACAACTTA
Source organism: Certhia americana (assembly GCA_018697195.1). Lineage (NCBI taxonomy): Eukaryota > Metazoa > Chordata > Aves > Passeriformes > Certhiidae > Certhia > Certhia americana. Next base: position 22,627,467 of record CM031859.1, read on the forward strand.
ACTGGTGGTGGTACCTCATGTCAGTATAGAGTCACACAGACATCTCCTGTGGTCATGGCTTAGAATTTACCAAATGCAAGCTCCAGTGGGTCAGAAAATTCCACAGGCATACATGGCAGACTAAAAAAACTGCTGTTCTGACAGCTCTTCAAAGAAAGAAATCTCAGGAACTGGAGACCTAGCGTCCAACAGAAGTAGCAGCTAGTTCTAAGAGTAACAGAAAACCATGCCCAATTCTCTGCCATGATGCTGGATGCTCTTAAAAATAAAGAAGTAACATTACAGGACAAACAGAAAAATAAAATCAAGCCCAAAGACTGTTCACTACCTTTGAAAACAATGAAATACCTTCTTTAATACTCATGTCTATATTTTACAAGAATTCATTCATAACCTGACAACAAAAACAAGAGGCCACATTTGTCAAATAATGGTCTCTTGGATGAGACTGAACTGTTCGAATTATCACTGATGACTTGACACCTTCTAAAAAACATTTGTTGATGTTTTCAACAAATGTACAGTACATGGAATAGCAGAGATTTGAATACCCACATTACAACCAACAGTTCATGCAACCTAAAAAAGCAAATAGATGAGCTGTAGTCACAGACAATTTTTGATAATTTGAAAAATAATGATCAAGGAATTGATTAGTAGAGTCAAGTGGTAGCAGAGTCATACAGGCAACCACAGTTAGACTTGTTTAACAGTGAAATCAATAATCAATGGTACTAGAGATCTCTATTATTAACAGGAGGCCAACACAGCCAGTCCCTTCAGCAAAAATTAAAAATGTATTTTCAGGACATGGTGTATACATTACCTTTTCCTACTTCCCTAAATGCTTCCCTTGGCTAACAAGCAGCATTTCACCATTAACCAAGATGATTTACAGCCAACTCACTTTCATCCATATCCCTATCTTGGTCAAAGCCTGGAAAAGCAATTATACCCTGCCATCTGGGCTGGATGAAAAGGATATAGAGAATGGAGATCAACAGCATACTGATGACACTGGAGCCAAAACCTCCCACACTTTCCTTTACTATTATTTATGATAATGGTATTGTGGTGTGTACAGTGTTTTACAGGCAAGACTAGAGAAAGAATTCTAGAAGGGAGAAAGACTGGTGTTTTTCCACACACATTGAAAAAGCAGAGGCATGATCATCATTACAAATCCAACATGTGCAAGTAATTTTCTCTTTAAAATACTTTGGGATATCAGTGGAGGGGAAAATGAATATACTGACAATTCAGCCCATCTATCCTATCAGGTAAGTCTCTCTAACTCATTGTCAATAAAAGTGAGTTATGCACAGATCTTTAAGAATTAAAATTAAAAGCTGAAAGTAAATCAACTATTCTCCATTACTACTGTAATCAAAATCATCTCCTGTGTCCAAAGGCTGGGTCTAAAAGAGCAAGTAAATCATGAGTTTAAGTACAGGTGACTCACCACTATGTTTCCCATAGCTCTCTTTCCAAAAGACACTGCTTAAAATGACAGTATTTTAATGGCTATTTATTTCATCACTGTTGGCAACTCATCCTTCAGGAGAATTTAAAATCTATAAATCTCTTTAAAAAATAAAATCTGTAAAGTGTTACCATAATAACTTCCCAGTAATGGTAAGGAAAATTATAACTTGAACACTACACCGTCCTTGATGTTATAAAAATCTTCCATTTTCACAATGAAATTCGTCAAATGTGAGCATATGTAAAGAATATAATTTTCTTCCTATTTACCTTAAAATATTTAAAGAAATTAAAAACTTTCCTTATATGAAATTTTTAAAATATGTAGATATAAGGTGCTAGTTTTTAAATAAACATTTAAAATAAATTTTGACTTTCTATAAGTTTACTAAAAATACTCATGTAATAATGATATGTCACAGCATCTTCTGAACTGAAATTTCTGATTTATTACAGTTAATAGTAATGTAATAGTAATTTCAGTGCATTCAAATCATGCAAACCTGAAATCATTGAAATGGAACAAGTAGAAGAAAGCATACTTTTACTGCAAAACTATGATAAAGACAAAACCAAATTGGGAATATATCACTTTGGACTGTTTGAGAAGATTAAGGGTTGTCATGACAAAATGAATCATAGTATTTCCCAATTTTTTATTGCTTTCACTTCTAGACTTTGCACATTCAGGAATTTTGGGGGTTTTTTTAAGCCTCCATATTCTGGATAATAAAGTGCTCAACTGATGAGAAAAAAAATTTATGAAGCTGTAAAATTGGTAATAAGACCAGTATTAACCAAGGACAAAAAAATAGAAAAATTATCTAATAGAACTACTATTAGCTGTACTTTCATTTTACTGTGACACATAAACTTAACTGAGGGATTTTTCCAACCACTGACAACAGATAATACTAGTTATGGACTAAATGACAATGCAGCCAGACCACTCATTAAGCTCAAAATGTCCTGAAATGTCCTTAATGATAGGACTCAACTGGACTTTAAAAATCCTGAACTTAAGCATCAACACAGTTTTGTCTACAGGTGTCCTAGGTATCCCTGTACAGTCAATGTATATATTCACATAAAATGTCTTAAGGTTCCCTAAACACAGAACGCAGGACACAGGACCTGTGGCTTTTTGGAAGCCAGAGATAAAGGAGGATATTATAGGGCATCTTAAACGGCATCATCACTGAGACATGGCCGACTGAATGAATCCACTTCTCAGCACTATCAGCAAGGGCCAAAAACATATCCAACAATACAGCCAACAGAAGGGCCACAAGTCAGATGGTTAATTACAGGCACCCTTGTGCATTTGGGATGCATCTGACTTGACCTCTAGCCATTGTGCCAGAGAGCACAAGTCTCCTGTAAATCTTATGCAATAGCTGCCAACCCCATAAGCCATCTCAGCTACCTTAGGGCATCTCACATGGCACCATACAAGAGTGCTTAGGAAATTAAATCAAGTCGTGAATATAAAAAAAAGTGGCAGGGAGACAAGAGAAAATTCTCCTTCACCAGTTGATTCCTCTATGCATAGCCAACAGCCAACTTTAAGCTTTAAGTAGCTTAGCTTTCCATCATCTTTATTCATCCCATTCTAGCAAAAGCGATGTGCCAAGGCCAATGAACTAGCTTATACCCTGTCTTCTCCTTCCCCAATAAAATATTCACGTACACTGCTTTACTTCCTATGAAGCTAGTATATAGTTCTATCCAAATTATGTTTCCAGGGTTTACAAAATTCAGTTGTGATCAGTCGTGGATTCTGTTAAATCTTTCCCCTAATCCCAGTGTTCCACATGATATACCTTCATCACTTACCTTGTTCCTCCATTTCTCACATACTAACACCTATATTTAATCTCATCTTAACTACTTGCATTAAAAGTAAGCCCTAAAGCCACATACAGTTCCTTTCCAGATGCTGCTGTTGAATTATTTCCCTATGGGTTTCACCTAACATTCCAGCAATGTCCTCTGGCACTTCAGTCCACACATCTCATCCATTCAAAGCCTTTAAACTTCTTTTTCCAAGAAACTCATAAACTAACACTTTTATTCCCATACAAAACAGCTAACATCTGTGGACAAAAAAAACCCCACTTAAACAAAGAGGAAATGTCTACCCAGCACAGTTTTTCCACGAGTTTACCTTTTAGCAGTTTTTGCATGTAATAAATCTATGTTTTTGTCACAAGAGCTGCTGAGAATGACTCTCATAAGAATATTTAATCCAAATAAATTCAAACGTAATGCCACAATTGGAGTAACTTCCATTCATTTTTACCAAACTGTAAAATAAATCTCCATTTAACAGAGGAATTATCTAAAAATAATATCAGCTATAACAACATTCCAACAGTAAATATAATTTCCTTCTTATCACCTGCAGCATCTTTTCATCTTTTGCAACATCAGAACTTCATCCCAAATGTTAATCAAAATCTTCACTATTGACATGATACCTAACCTAGTTAGGTTAAGTTCTAAAAGCTAGGGAAAAAAAAAGTATGAGCTGATTACTTCTAACTGTAATAACTTAAGTTTGAAAGGTAACACTTAAAATGGTCCCTAGAAATATTTTTCTGAAATGTAAACCATGCATTTAGCAATTTTCTGATTGCTCTGAAGTGACTGATTAAACTACCAAATAATAAAATATGCATCTGGTTAACAATATTTTATGTAATAAAATTCTTATTATTCGTTGTATGTTACGTCCCTATCAACATATTATGAAACAGGAAAAAATCCTTCATCTCGACTGCACTGCTTCATTTTAAAGTGTGTACACCATTTTGACATTTCTACCCCAAAAGGGTATTCAAGCATACATTAAAACAACAGTAATATTTCCCTTTTGCTGAAAAGAAAAAAAGCTAAATTTGTTTTGCTGAATTTGTTTTACAGGTATTTAGCACAGAATGAAAGTCTTGATTTTGATCCTGCTCTTATCTCAAAAATTTCAGATTAACCAATAAAGCAACTTCTCTCAGAATTTCAACATCCTGATGAGTTTTCCTAAGTGACAGAAAATGGATGGATTAGATAGATAGAGAGAACCTTTTCCTACAAATTTCTGCCTGATTTTTATTCCCGTTCTTAAAAATTACTATTTTTCTGTTCTGGCATTTTCTGAGGTTTAATTAATTGATAAGCCTTACTGAGTGCATAGTACTTCATGACACTGTATGTCAAGGTCCACATCTGCATTATCTTGTGCACCAGCAAACTTTTAAGGTGGCACATTTTGCCCAGCAAGTTCACAATGTCACACAATGTTGTCTTTTTCATACGTCATCAATCTTTTTAAATATACATTTGGGGGAAAAGAAGGATGCTACAGAAAATACTGTACCTTTGTTAAATGAGTGAGTGAGCTGAACAGTTAGAAGAGAATTCATCACAACCTGAAGTGCTAAATAACTATTTTTCTGAAGCCCTACACTATTTCTTTAAACAAAACTTCTACATTGTTTCTTTGAACAAAACTTCTTTCACACTTGACACATTAAAGATTCTCAATAGCCTTTAGTTCCTAAATTTTCAAAGAATCATCACCTTGTTTAAACACCTCAAATATCTATGTAGTGAAAGAAGTTAAGGATGACAAAAACTCAGCTTTAAGCCATCTCTGGACTGTACATACACTGCACCAATTTCTTACTGCATGCTATTCACCTATAAACTGACATTCAAAAACACACTTCCATAAATATGTGAATATTTCAACCCAGGTGTTGCAAGAGTTGAAGCTACCTTTCTCCTCAGAAGCACCAAAAAATAGTCCTATTATTAAAATGTAGAGAAAACAAGTAACTTCCTAGGTACCCAGCATTCCACCTTTAAGCATTCTAGGTATTCAGCATTCCTTCTAAGTGAAAAAAAAAACCCTAAAAGCCACTATAGAGACAACAGTTAACACTATTTATCAGTCACCATATCAGAAAGTTAAAAAGCAGAAAATTTGATTTATTAGGAGCAGTAAATGTTTTGCTTTATGAAAACTTCTCTATCTGATCAGCTGGTACAGTAATCTTCTAAGGTGAGATTTCCTTACCAAAACTAAAGGACAGAAGATCCACAAATTGTAAATAAGATTCTTACTAAAAGATATTCTCATTCATTTCAGCAGGAATTAAATTGAGATCTGATTGATTTTCAGCAATTCACTTACCCTCACTCCCAAAGCAATGAGAAAAGCAAAAAAGCCAAAGCAATGAGAAAAGAATGATCTCAAGCTATATGAATTTTAAAATGATTATTTGACATGTTGGGTGTCTTAAATCAATTCTCCTCCTTGAGCTGGCATGAAAGGAAATGAACATCACTGTGCCCATATTTAGGCTTTGAAGGAGATGGAGGTGGGAAAAGTCAAAATCAATTGGATCACACCAAAAAGCAGATATGGAGTCTGATTAAAAATTTCCCATGCACTTTTTAGTTCCCAAATTTTCAAAGCAAACCCTTTACAGTATTTCCACCTTTATTATAAAATTTTAAACTCACTTAATAATCCCAGTATAGCACAGATCTCTATCAACTAAAAAGCTCCTGTTATCCATCCAGTGTTTACAGGCCAATGGTATAAAAGAACTGAAAGTCAGTGACTCCACTCAGGTCAAACCTACACTTTGTCAGCTTCTTAACTTCTAAAATACCGTTTGGCACCCCTAAAAAAACAATTACTCAGCCTTTTTGGACATTGTCTCTTCAATGTTCTTGAGATCTTACTCTGCAGCATATAAAATACCTGACTGAAAAAGTTGGCATGAGTCTAGTGACTGGATCTTCGGAAAGGGAAACTCCTCTTGACTTCAAAGTACATTTTACAAAGATCTCAGCATTGCACTCTCCCTACTCCAGTTAAATTCAGTGGGAGGGTGCTTTATTTACTGCCTTCAGCATCAGCATGTATCATATATCATTCATCATTTCCAAATTCAACAAGAAAAAACAGTATGCTGATACAAACTTAATAGACTGTTATAATTTAAAATTAAATTATAATCTACTTCATTCTTCTATTTATTTTATTTTTGTAATAACTTGGTACACTTTATATCTTATGGACACTAAGAAAATAAATGTTCCTTGGAATCTGCAACAAAGCAAAAAAAAAAGGTCCCATTCTAGGGACATTCTTGTAATGTATTCACTGAGAAATAGATTCATTTAATGAGTTCTGTATTGACAAGGCCTCTGCATGCAGAAGAGTACAAAAGGGCTGGAAGAATGTAGGACTGGAAACCAAGAATTTCATACTGGTTTACTGATCAAGTATTTGGTATTATGAAAGACAACACAAGGTCAGGATAAAAACACAGAATGAGGTAAGAATTGTGGGTAAAGGAAAGAGAGAAAAAAAGATCTTTGCCCAGTGGAATTAACATACTTTCTCCATAAAGATTTCATTAATTATCTTTCAATAATGCCATCATTTGAAAGAGTTAAGAAACAGACCCTGCAACATAAAGTCCAGGAAAATTACCTTATTTTTTCTCTACTTATATGCAATTTTCATCAGATTAAAAATAATAAAATAATTTTTAAAAAGGTGTCAACAATAATGTATGGTAAGCATTATAGTAAATTAATAAATTTGCAATATTGTAGTCAGAAACTTTTTACAGTACTCTTAACTAGATAAATTAAATTTAAAAATTAAAACAGCCTAAGTAGTTATTTAATGAGAGCCTGCAAATGTTAATTTATTCCTGGAATATATACTTACATGGAGATAAAAAGAACATGAAATACAGTACGTATCACATCAGTTGCTCTGAGGTGTACCTAAAAAAACTCAAATAAAAGAGATATGCTGTTTCCTCCCAGGTTGCATAATACCATATGCCTCATTTTTTATGCTGTAATTTGAATTGAGAATCAAACATAAGTGAGTAAGATGTATGTAATTGTCACATGGACTATGGGTTTTGTTGTTATTCTTGAGTTACTTCAAAAAATAATTTGAGAGGTATCTAGCATGTGTTTAAAACATGACAATCTGTTACAAATTATAAACTAGGAAATTAAAATTGCAAAAACAAGACACTTGTGTGCATCTCCTGATCCAAGAGTGTCATGCAGTGAGGAGATCAGGGAGTCTTTGTGCATTTTCAGTCTGGATACTTAGTCACACAGCATATAAATCATTGCAATCAAGGCTCTGAAACAGAAGTTAACCATCTAAATTAGAGGAGTCAAGGTTTTGCTCAATTATTTTACGTATTTAGCACCTAGCATTTCTGTTCCTCGCCAGTTATCAAAATTTCCAATGGTAATATCCTGGACAACTGTTAATGGTTCTGGATATTGCATTCCATATGACAGCCTAAGTCTGTGACAGAAATCCTACAGCATAACATAGCACACACTAGCATTATTTAGACAGATTACACTTCCTAGAGTTATAGCTACATACAGCAAAATAAGAGACTAGAGTCTTATTTTTGTATTATTTTTGCTTTATTGTTGTAAGTGTTGGTAGCCCTTACCAGATGACATGATTCCTAATATATTCTTATTTTACTATGCCCCTTAGTACACCTAGCTAGTAGTACAGAAATGCAAGGGTTTAAGAAAAAGATGCTTATAATTTAGCTACGTTTAACCACTAACCTCTCGCAGAGTAGGATTCCCCAGTTTCAAGAAGCTGATGAATACTCATGCTGAAGTTGACAACCTGACCTTAACAAAGTATCATAAGCCATGCAATATAATTTTAAAAAACTGGATGTGGAATTGTCTCTGTTTAAAAGTATTTAGATATATTCCTTATTATATAATCTGTAAAAGCTCTGAAAAATGAAATAATTTTCAGTACTATGGACACTACATCATATAATCCTTTTAGTAAACCTAATCATATCCTCATTACTGTGATTACAAACTTCCTAAAGAATTCCACCAATAATAATAAGCTTTTAAAGTTCTACTTTATATTTATTATATGGACCAAGTGTAAGTGTGTGTTTGTGGGTAGCAACATCTTCCTTTATTTTAAGCAGCTAATTTCTCTTCTTCCCACCCTGCCTCCACATCCTCCAGGTTTTAACACTAGATATCAAACAAATTAAGTCATTTTACAATTCACCTCCCTTTTCCCAATCATTCCAGTGGTGCAAGACCTAACTTATCCCAGCTGGAATTCAATTCCTTGACCATGACTAACCAAAACTGAACAGTTTCTTTGCAATGGCATCAACATATCCCTGTTTGACTGGAAATACTTGTTCTACTCTATCTAAGGACCTAACTAGATTTTTTCTAACAGCTATATTGGCATCTCATAGTCATCCTATGATTTGTGAGGATTCCAAAGTTCTTCTTCAATTTCTTCTAACAATAAAGTCAAAGTTTCTAGTTCGGGTTATAGGTCTGAAAGCATCTAATCATTCTGGATCCTTGAATTTCATCCCAGTCTTTTACACTTTAACCATCCAGCTCTTCCCTGCTGTGTCCTTAGCATATTCCAAGTGCATCAAAATTCCATTCTAGCCTACATGAAAACATAACATTAAGTCTGTAGGACAAGACCAATCCCAGTTACTCTCAGACCATCTCTTCTCCAGCAAGAAGGTCCCTGCTAAACCAGAGAACACCAGCAGCAGATAAACACTCTTCCTACTGCTCAGCCTGAGCATTTCACAAAACAGATCACAAAGTACATTACACACTCTGGTCAAATCCTGTGAGTCACCATCTCTGCAGAATCTACAATAGATAAGATACTGCAATATCTACAGACACCTCCTTTCTCCATAGATGCCAGCACATTTTACAGTTCTGATACAAATCCATGTGTTTAACAAATACTCGTGTGATTATAGCTCTTATTTAGTAAAAATAAATCAGACCTTTAATACTAAGTAAATCAGACCTATTAATAAAAACCCATATACATTGGGATAATGCTAAGCAAATGAAGCTGAACTGTACTCCTTGTATGAAGCATTATGGAAGCGTTCTGAAGCAAATTAAGAATATGAAGAAATTAAGCAAATTAAGAAATTAAGAATATGGAGAAAGATGAACACACTGCAACAGGAATGTGGTGTCTCATTGACTAGTCAGGTGTTCAGTAATTTTTTGATACAATACAGTCTAGTCTACATAAGACTGAAATAGGTATTAGTAACTTCTACAAATAAGTTGTAGAAAATTCTGTTTACTGTCTATTTAGCCACCTAGCCAAATTACCTTTTCCTTTTCATCTCTCCTTTTTAATAGCGTTTACTACTCAAATAAATCTATCTTTTAAAGTCAAATATTGTTCTAAAAATGCCACAAAAATGGTTGGCCACATGAAACAGAAAAGGGAAAATAAAGACTAAGACATTCCACTACTCACTTCAGAACCCATTATTTCACCTCCAGTAGAGCTTCAAGGGCTTAAACCTGGACAGGACTACAAATTAGTCAGCACAGTATATAACCAAATTTTTATGTATTTGGGGTTTTTAGACAAAATAGAATGATTTTATTTTTACATGAGCCCTGGCAGTAACATTTACATTTTACTTGCTGGTTAAAGAAAAATCCTGAAAATATTTCAGCAAGTAAATAAACTTTTTATTTTTATCAGCCATGAAAGCATTATTTCTGGGAAACTGTTCTTGCACCTAAACCCCTTTTCCTATTTTATTTCTTAGTGTACCCTCATAAATATCATTATAGTGGTGCTGCCATAACTATCTTGCATGCACTGGTCATAAAAAGAAAAAAAATAGACCAACAAACCTTTTTACAACCACTACTTGAGCCAGTATAGTTTCTAGATTACATAACAAGAAACATTTTTTTTCTTGAACAGGATTGGTATGGAATGCACTCCTACATAAGGAAAACCTTTGTGAGTTGTTTAAGAATCCACGTGAGAAAAATGGAAATTTGAACAGATTCGTGTAAAATCACAGCAAGGTAATGCAGAAGCAAATGTTAAAACATGAACAATGCCCAACTCTGGATTTAATTAGCGCAGCTCACACCCCCATCAATGTGCACAGGGAGGATGTTTGCTGTTAATTCTCATGTTTGCTGTTTACTCTTGAAGTCATCTTTCTGTATCCTTGGAGGAAATAAGAATGGTGATGAAAATGAAAGAAGAGCACTGCAAAAAGAAAGTAAAATGATCCATTACAATAAAGAAAGGCCTTTTTTAAAATCTACTATTTTCTGAGAAGATGTTAATGATTAGTCTTTGACTGCAAACCTGCTCTTGCAAAAGACTTTTCAAATGCTTCATCTGATAGGGGGAGAGAGACTGACACAATCAAGTGGCATATTAAGGTATTTTGAAGGAAACTTTTAAAAAATGTTCAGATCCTTTGAAAGGAAATGATGCACCAAAATGTAGCGAGGACACATGAACAGAATTACAGTGCTTTGCTTCAGGCCTAATACATATAAAAGTCCATTAACTCTGTTTTATTTCTTTACCACAAAAAAAAAAAAATCTTTCCAATTAAAAAAAAAGTTTAATTTTTTCCCCAAAATTTAATGCCGGATGGACACTATTCCCAGGGAAATATGATAGCTGGAAGCTGTACGGGTCTTACCTATATAAACCCTATGTTCACAACAATGCTGCTTTGGTTATTCCATATACGCATCTTTTGAGATATGAGGCTCAGACTATCTGAACCAAAAATAAAATGCTGTCGGTTTTCATACCACGCAGAACATTTTTCATCATCTCTCCACCTCTGAAATCACATTGCTACCTAGTAATTAAATTTCACTTCCAAAGAGTGGAGAAAAAGGGAAGCTGATCCCACTGCTTATCTGAAAACAGATGATGCAACAAGCAAGAGGCGCTCTTAAAAAAGGAAATTAAAAATATATTTAAGTATAAGCGATTATATATATATATAATGACTTTGTTCTACGTTTGGCTTATGTTTTCAAAGGTTTGAAGCACTGACTGATTGCTGGAGCTGGAGTTGGACTGAACGAGCGTTCAGAGAGGATAAGCTTGGTAACTTTCCTTCACTTCTTCTCCTATAAAGCCATGTTTAGAACAGTCATGGCCTGCGGTGTTGATCTGGCAGCCTGCCCGGGCACCTCATCTAACCCACACTCCCTGCAGCCACTGTGGACACCTGCTCACAGCCCGGTGGTGAGCAGCCACCTTCACTGCCCCTCCGCGACAGCCCCGGGCCTGCCTCCGCACCCCTATGGCTGCAGCGACCCTTCCAGCCTCAGGGCAGAGCCGCCGGCACGCCCAACGCGGGTCACCTTGCCATTTTATGCTTTTCACCTAGTGAATAATCACGCGTGGCGAAGACCACTGCTGGGTGGGTTTGCTGCCCCAGCGCCACCCACCTGTGTTCGCACTGCCTGGAACACGGTGTAACAGCGGCCGTGTGCTGAAACACTGACCAGGCACAGCCCAGCGGCACGGGGCAGTGGGGAAGGGCATGCCCGCCTCCCCCGCTGCTGCGGGAAGGACGGGACGGGGGGAGAGGAGAGAGCCAGGCGCTGCGGCAGGCAGGGGCAGCACGGGCAGGGGCAGCACGGGCAGAGGCAGCACGGGCAGAGGCAGCACGGGCAGGGGCAGCACGGGCAAGGGCAGCACGGGCAGAGGCAGCACGGGCAGAGGCAGCAGCAGCGCGGGGCACCTGCCTGAGGGGCCAGGGGGCGGTGAGGGGGCGGTGAGGGGGCGGTGAGGGGGCGGCCGGGGGGCGGCCGGGGGGCGGTGAGGGGGCGGCAGCGCCCCGTCCTCCCCCTGGTGGCGGGCGCGCCCCGTAGGGCCGGCCCCGTCCCATCCCTTGACCCGCGCCGGGCGGTACCTGCGCGGGGTGCGCGGCCGCGGGCGGCTCGGCGATCCACAGCTGCTCCTTGAGGAGGTGCTGGTAGCTGAGGCAGTGCTTCAGCGCGGACGGCACCGTGCCCATGGCTCGCCCGGCAGCCGCCGCCGCCGCCGCAGGGTGGGCGCAGCCTCCCGGCCCGCGCGCGAGCAGCCCCGCGATTGGCGGAGCGCGAGCGCCGCCGCGTCCCCTCCCGCGCGGCTGCGGCGGCCGCCGCCTCACGCCCGCCGGCCCCGGGGCTCGCCTCGTTGCTCTCCTCGCCTCCTGTCCCCCCTCTCCTCCTGCCCCTCTCGCGTTCCCGGTTGAGGAGCCGCGGCAGTGGGTAGCCGCGCTCGCTGCGGGCTCGGCCGGTGCCGCAGCAACCCGCAATCGCACGGCGTGCGTGTGGGAGAAACCGCTGGGGAGCGCCGGGAGGGCAGAGCATGGAGACAGCCAGCTGTCCTGCCACACATCCCCCTGGCTCCCCGCACTGCCCGGGCAAGGCTTTGGGCAGCAGGGGGGCAAGAGGAGCAAGGGAAGAGACAGGGCTGCTTCCAGACCAAGCCTGCGTGTCCTGTTCGGCATCCCGGGGCTGTGCGAACGCTGTCAGATAAACCAGGTCGTGGTCTCTCGGGCGCCCAGGTGACACGAGGCTTCGTGCGCACACTGGCATTTCTGCGTTCCATTCAGGCAGCAAAATCTTAGAGCATAGCAAATGGAATACTGTTCAGGTTTCTACAGCTCTCTCGGCAGCAGCAAGACATATATTGTCTGCTCCCTTACATTCATTGTGTCAGCCAACTTTCCAAACTCCTCTCAAGGAAAAAATGTTTCTGGATCATTCCTTTTCTGGAGTATCAGGGATATTTTGTTAATTTTATTAATCTTTCTGTCGATCATTTTATGCAAAGATTATCAGGTTTACCACCAAGTCTCTGTCTCAGTTGTTCACAATAGACATGATGCTCTCAAAGCCCCATATTTCTTTTGCAGTTTTACATTTCATCCTTCTTTTTCTGTGCATCTAACAATTGTATTTCCGTGGCCATTGTAAACCAAACCTGGATGCTGATTGATTAGCTGGGAAGCTTTTGTTTTTCAAGGATAATCATGGCTTTTCAGAAATCAGATATTTAAAATACAATGTAAGAATTTAAAAATATTACTGGTGGTCATCTCTTCAATTTCTAATCTGGCCACTGAAAAATGCCAGGAAGCTTTTTTACTGACTACTACCTGAAGCAGTTAGTATCTTTTTTGCTTTTTTCCAGCAAAAAAACTTGTGAATTCAACATTCTTTTATTTTCACAGTTCAAAATCCCACTAAACTTTCCTTAAATGTTGGCTCTAGGTACTTGCTTTGGTCTTGTTACCATTATAGTTAAGAATAAAATATAGAGAAGCTGGCAAAAAAATCATACCTTTCTTTTTTGTCTCTCAGTAAGAGTAAGTTTATCAATGATATGGTATATGTGAAGGGAAAGGCACTTTATTAAGAGTAATAATTTTGCTTTCACCTTTCTGTACATTTCATAGCCAGCTGTAAAAAGAACAAAAACTGCAATTGCAAGAAAGTTCAGAGTGTGCCTGTGAATAAAGTGTACCTCTCCTGCCTACCTTGCCTCTTTTAAAGTTACTTCAGTTCCAAAGTTAAATTTCATATGGCCTTTAATCACATCTCTTACAAATACCTCTGAAATTAGCTGCATTGTAATGCTCTGCAGGTAGCTTATTTGTCAAACTGCTATTTTCTCCTATATCTGCTATTAAATCCCTTCTAATGATATTGTTTTTATGTCTGTTACTGGTTTGTTTTTGTAGGGCTTAAAACCTCAGTGAGCTCTTCCAGCCTACATCCAGTGTGGATGTTTACTGTCACAAACTTGCTTCAAAACTCAGATATGCTGAAAAAGAATATCTTTATATGAAATCCCAGTGTTGTTGGGTAGAGAAAGAAAATATAACAGACACATTCTAAAGTAATCCCAAACTGAGTTCTCATGCAACAGTTTCTCATTGTTTATTTTCTGTTCTACCTCTTATTCTCCCTGCAATCAGAATTTGTTTTTCACCTTTGCCAATTTTGCACTGAATTTTTCAACTGGTCCTTCTAATTGTAAGGAGTTGTTTCAAAACCAAGAGATGTATAAATAAAACACATTCATCTGAAGCATGTATGCTTCCTGGGAGAAGGGTGTGATAATTTTTCCTTTTGGAAAAGGCCCTGTGTGTTAAAACCTTTAGAGCTAAAATGGATTGTTATTGCTAAACATGAGTCATGTTGGACAGCACAGAGTGAAAGAAGCTCCAAGAGGATTGTGTTTTAGGCATACACAATCATCTTGATACTCTTCTTTGCTTGCAGAGGCAAGCAAAACTTAACAAAACTTACTGCATCCAACTTTATGAGTTAACATGAAGGCAGATACCCTTGTTCTGTGATAGTACCAGTATATTTACTAATTGAAGGGTTTGCAGGGCCATGTAAAGAATAATGGACACTTCTGGCAGATCTTTCTGTAACAGCACATGGGCCTTTCATGGTCTGGACTTTTATATGCCCTGTGCTATTCCTTATTTTGATTCTGCTTATCTTTTGTTCAACAACGGCATTTTGGAGCAACTTCAGTTTGCTAGAACACATGGAAGGGCTCAGATGTGTTTAGTGCTGTATCAGGATAGTGAGTAGAAACTGCACACAACTGACTTTTGGCTTTCCATCTGTCTCTTAACACTGTTTATCATTCTGATACTCCTCTGAATTTATCATTGTCATTGGCTCACACTGTGTTCTAGTCAAAGGTTTTCAAACGTTTATTAAAAGGAATGCTTTCCACTAAAATAAATAATCTCTCATAGAAGTCATGCCACCAAGCCAACCAGATGGGGAGAGCAGGCATATTTGTGTAATATGCAGAGTAACTCCAAACACTATCCCAAGAGATGTTTCTGTACTCCTTTTTGTTCCTATGCAGTTACACAGGTAGTTGGCAGTCAGATCATTAGGAGTGGAAACATAAAGCTGTTGGACTTCCTGCAGTGTGACACAAAACCTTGTCCAAGAAAGGCTTGGTAAAAATAGGTTGATCGTTTATAAGCATCTAAAAGAAAATAAGAAAGTTGTTTAAAGAGTGATTTGATGACAGCAAGAAGGACAGAATCAGAAGCAAGGGAGCTATTCATACTGATGATAATCCTAAGTGCCAAACTGGCAAGCAGCCAAAGTGCCTACTAGGCAGGGATCAAAGACACATATGGTGAGTCTCAAACAACAAGTAAGCCATAGAATTCTGGCAAGCATTGCAGAAATAATATGCTCCAGCCCTGACAAAGATGAGGACTAAAAAAAAAAAAAAAACAATGGGGCTACCAATACTAGATCATACCTCAGGGAAAGCAAAGCTTTCATCATTTCAGTTTTATTGGAGAAAAATGTAGAAAACTTCTCACATATGGTAGGTCTGGTTGATCTAAATTGATGGGAAGTGTAACACAATGTTAAAAAATATCCTTTACAGTTGTGGCAGTAAATCAGTATTCCATTAGCTGCAGCATCATTCAGAGGCATTCTTCAGAGAGTTAGTAATAGATTTACTTTGCCAAAGTAAAACTACATCCCAGGTGATAGACACCTGGCATTTGAAACAGACACAATCAAGAAGAAAGTCCAAGCTAACATCTTGCCAGATGTTGGAGCCTGTTCTTTTCTATTCTGTTGCTAATTTGGTCAGATGGCAGGGCTTATGACAACTAGATCACAATGTAAAACAAGTAAGCACAAAAAAGGACACATTTTAACTTTATTCTCACTCTACTATGCAGCATCAAATAAGAAAAGAAGAAAATTCTGTGAGTTTAGACCTGGTTTTATAGTTATACACCCATACACAGAGTCATTAAAAAGGGGGCATGTCATAAGCTGTGTTATTTTACATTTGTAGAGGGTGATGACTTTTACACTGGCAAGAATGGTACTTGGCAGCCCTTTGGGTCTTTGGGTGGTCTCCAAAGTACCAGCACTACATAGCTACATAAAATTGCTATGAGGCATATCAAGGATAGCAAAGAATTGTAGCAGAAAGTGGTTATTTATGGGTAAAATTTTCCATTTGGGATATTTCCATAACTGACAGAAATGCTGCTGAACAAAATGTGTCCCTTGTCTGACTCCATCATTTAGACTAATTTCTTTGTCTCAGTGACCTGACCTACCACTCAGCAGTGTCAGGAGAAACTATGAGCCAATTCCTGAATGGATTTTCAAGATGCCATTAAAATATTTAAGAAAATATTTCCTTTTCAGAGCAAGTGTTTTGCCTAGTGTTATACAGACTTTGTTTCCATCTCTTTTTTTCACATCAATGTGCTTAGTATCTTCATCTCCACCCAGTCTTTTCTGCCAATAAATACTGATGTGATTTCTTACAGGGATTATAAGGTGCAATATGCAGTAACCTGTGATTTCCTTCCTCTCTTTATGTTATTAAGAGACAACAAAATAGTACTGATTGTCAGTGAAGCCAATTTTCTTGTTTTTCAAAAAGGTGGCCCTTTAACATCATGTAGGATAAAGAGAAACTATAAATTATTCTTAGGAGATGTTTATTGGATAGAGAAATGCTGGGACAGCTTTTGTGCGGTATCCATTGCTTCTCAAATAGAGAGCATTTATCAGAGTTTAGTCAAAACAGGACAAAATAACCACCTGAAAATTGTACCTGCACTATATTCTGGGAGTAGTGTTTTCCAAACAGGAAAAAAGAGTTAAAGACCTGAACCTGTTATGTTTTCTTAGGGACAAATTCTTCTAATTTATTTTAAATATATATTTCAGTAGCAAATGAACCATCTTCTATAAATCATATGCAATTTCTCAATTTCAGACTTGTCCAGCAGGGAAAATGAATTAGGCATTATCCAAGAAAGCACAAATGTATGTAGATGCTATGAACCCAAAAGATAAATTTACATGTTCATTTTTAATTTTATTTTTCTAATTACTAAGTTAACATGCAAAACATATTTTGTGGGCGTACCAGCATAAGTGTTTGAGGGGCTTTTTGAGGCATTTGCCATAAATACTTTTATGTACTTTTAAAATTACTTGCAATATGTCCCAAATTCCTATGCCTCTGTCATTAAATTGTTCCAGAGCAATTGCAACAGTTTAAATTCTAGTATAGTGACCAGTCTGAAACTAGAATTTTTCTATTTTTTCTTCCACCAACATTACTCAGCTTAGGACAAAAAAATCCTCAGACAATGGAGAAATTTTCTGGTGCAGTATAAACTTCCTTAATTTGGCAACTAAACAGTAAAATGGCAGAGTTATTACTTAAGAGACAAAGCAGAATTTGTGTTTGCACATAAAGGATGTGCTTGCCAAGGTAATTTGCTCATGTTTAATATGGCAGTTTCATGTTTTTCAATTTACTTCATATCATTTTGCCTAAACAATATTCAATTAAAATGTATATCCACAGTAACTGAAAGCAGTTTTTAAATTATCAACACAACAAAAACTTTTGGAAAAAGTACCACTAAATAATGAAAAATAAATTGGAATAATGTGTAATGTAGGATGAAAAACAAGTATCACATGTGCCATAATGCAAAGTAATCTGAGATGATCAAGTAGATGTGTGCATCGTTTTTTCCCATTTCTGTTTGTATTTAACTTCAGAGTCAGATTGAAGTTTTCAGCTGAGTCATATGATCTAAAATCCTCTTTAGTAGTATGCATAAGCAGGACAAAGAACTGTGTTTTTTGGCGTCAATAGAAAGACTGAACCAGGCAAATGAATGCTGTAACTCTAGAGACAAGACTGACATAGGAATTACTGGAATGGTATTGACATTCAGAGATTTTCTTTTTAGCAGATTGGTAGCAGCAGCACTATAGAGTAAAAAAAAACTTGGAAAAAAACAGGTTTTTTACATCTTATTTTTCTATCTTCATTAATACAAGATATAGTCACATAAAAATTGATGTGCACTACTTCATTTTGCATTTGTAACAAAAAAGACATTCTTGAATCTACAGGATTTCTAGCAAATTTTTTCTGTAAACTTCATCTGGGCAGAAAAAAACTATCATGCCTTTAAATTAAAATGCTAATGTCATATTATGAAGCAGAATATATCTTCCTTTTCTTATGTTTAGGACTCACAGTGTTGCTTAAGTAATATTCTGTGAAGCAGCGCAGTGTTCTTTTTCATAACAAGAATTCCATTTGCATGCTATCCCTAATTATTTGTTTCCACAATTTAAAACACAGTTCACCTCCAAAGCAGATGTTTGTATACCAAGATGAGATTTGTTTCACATACTACATCTTGGAGTTTTAAGGTCTATGTGTCAGCTCACAGAATTAGCAGAGAATTGTAAAATTGCTTGGGTTTGGAAAGGATTTTAGAATCATTGAGTTCAGCCGTTAACCCAGCACTGCCAAGTCTATCGCTAAAACATGTCCCTAAGCATCACAATTACTTGACACAAGAACTGGAATTTCCTTAGGAAAATTCATAATTTTCTCATCTTTCTGATTCCAAATAATGACTTTTAGAAGTGTTGGTGTGGTCCTAGTACAACAGGGTGCTAGTTTTGCCTGGGAGGGAGTTAATTGCTTCCATCACAGCTTGTATGGTTCTGTATTTTGGATTTGTGATGTAAGCAGTGTTTATAAGACACCCATGTTTTATTATTTTATTCCTTATCATTATCAAAGCCTTCTCTGTTTCTCCCAGTGGTAGTTTACAAGAGAGCAAAAAGCTGGGACACAGCTGGGACAGCCAACCCCAAAATGACCAACATACTAATAAAAGCTGACAAAGGAGGAAACAGAGTGACATTCAGGGTTATAGCATTTGTCTTCCCAAGTAACAGTTGTATATGATAGAGCCTTGCTTTGCTGCAAGTGGCAGAACACCTGCCTGCCAATAGGAAATGCTGCATTGATTCCTTATTTTTCCTTGCTTGCATACACAGCTTGGCTTTCCCTATTAAACTGTCTTTATCTCAACTCACAAGTTTTCTCACCTTCGTGCTTTTGTTTCTCTTCCCCATCCCGCTGTGGGGAAGTGATTGAGTGTGGGGCTGAACTGTATACCAGGGTTAACTCACAACAAACAGATCCAATCTGCTTGAGACTGCAGAGGAAAAAATAGACTTGGACAGCATTAGTCAAACCTCCTACTTTAGGCACTTGAATTAGGCATTGCAGCATGTATAAGCCTTTAGAGAGATCTAAGCTGCTTGAGCTGCATTTTTTCTGGAGTAAGTGGAGGAGTCTAGGTGTCCACACTACCCTCAGGGAAGCGTTTGCTCCAGTTTAGCGGCAGACTTGCTTTTCCAGTGCAGTGAAAGAAACTTCGGTGTTTTCTAGGCAGGGCAGCATTTGCACATGTTGAACAGGTAGCCACTGAATTTTGGCCAGTAGGAAACATCAAGCACAGAGGATTAACTACAAAGTTCCTGGCTGAGTTTGAGAAGCCTTCAGAGTACTGGACCTACACTTCCCATTTACTAGGAGGGAATCCTAAATGCCAAACCAAATGCTGAAACTGCATCACTGTATAGCTAGGAATTTGAGTGATAAGGAATCAAAAACAATGCATAGAATATTTCATTAAGTTCTGTAGTAATACATTAGTGTTACAGTTCTGACTTTTCTTTGACCTTTATGTATTGTGGGTCCTAGTGCAGAAGATTCTTTAAGATCTATTATTTTCCATGAGGTCAATAGGTAAACAGACTTTTGGACTTAAAACTATTGTGTTTGGGCTTTTTTTTTTGTTTGTTTGTTTGGGGTTTGTGGTTTGGTTTGGTTGGGTTTTTTTCGGGTTTTTTTTGGTAAAACTTTTTGCTCCTTTTCTGCTCATGCAGAACTTCAATTAAAATTTTTGAGGTGTTTTGCACCATGTTAAGGAACATCATTTGATGCAATACCTCAATTATTGTAAATTAGATTTGTTATTCTGAGTTCAAGGAGAGTGCTAATGGAGATTGGAGGTAGTATGAGTTTTTATAATTCTCTTTTAGTGGGTGTTTTGAGGAGCATGAGCGAAGGGGTCACCATGGGGTGCCAGAAGACCCAGCAAGGCAGGAGAGACAGCATTGCAGCCACAGAGGCAGTAGGACTGCTCCAGTGCTTGACAGCCAGGAAGAGGAGCTTCAACTTTCTTTCACAATTGGTCCCAGAGAGACTTTGGCTCTTCAGCCTCATTAGCGTCCATTTCCTGCTCCTTCCCGTAGTGTTGTCACCACATATGTTCATGAGACAATGACCTTGTGTTCCCATTGTAAACACAGTGGTGTTTACCCTTGTTACATCTGGGCCTGATATAGTGACCACTCTATTTAAGCTGCCAAAACTTTTCTGTTACAAAAGTATGCCAAACTGTTTCTGAAAGGACAGAGATCTCCATGTCTTGTTGCAAGAATTTGGAGTTTAGCAGTGGGATAGCCTGGAGTCAGGAACAAGTTTTCTGTTGTCTCAGCGAATATCACTAATTTCTAAAATGTTGAGAAATGTGATTTTCTAGCTATGTTTTACTCTTTTATGTTTGCCAGAGACTAACAACTAAGCAGTTTAATATTCCAGTTGCTCTGAGCAGATTTTGCTCTTGCATGTTACTCCAGCCTGGGAAACAATACTGGACCTACATCTGGAGCCCACATAACTCAATTTCTGCCACTGCTCCACAACAAACACTCTCAAAGAGTAAAACTTAATGAGACACTAAAGAAGAGTTCTGGAATGAAAATAAAACTTCATGCTTTTGGGCTTCAGACAATCTCTTAACTATCAGGGTTTAGAATGAGACCTCCTTAATAGAGAAATAATCCAACATCTGCCTACTGTAAGGGGATTTTGCACCTTTATGTAAAACATCTGGTGCTGGCTACCATCACAGACAGGATGCTGTGCTTCAGAGATTACACATTTGATGCATATGTTTTTTATAGTATGGATAGAAAGTTCATAGAATGCTAATTCAGAAAATGCGAGTTCTAAAGGAATTTGGTTGTACCTGTAGACTATTTTATATCTACTAAAACAATGATTTCCAGCAAGAGATCATTCAGGTAATGTGTATAAGATGCTAATGATGAACATATGAAAATATAACCACACTTGCATGCTTGCCTTGAGATTGACTGTATCCAGACATAAAACATGTTTCCTATCCTGGTTTATCAAAAGAGAATAGAAATATGGTTAGAGAAAGGTAGTCAGAAAAAATATCAACTTTTAAAGGCCTATTATTGAAAAAAGAATGTAAAATATAGCCAGCCCTGGCTAAAAATTTAGCCAGCCCCTAAAATATAGACAGAAGCAGCTAGGAAAATAAGGTAGACAGCGTGCAGGATCACTTGCTGTTCTCAGTTTATCTGTGACAAGATTTTAGGAATTAATATGTTAATTATGAAGAAGTGCATGCATTGTTAAAAACATTGTAAGAAAACCAAGAAAAGATTTTGTTTTTCATAGTTAGATATCTGAACAAATCATTGCTATGGCATTTGAATAATTATATGATACAAAGGGAATTTTTTCAGCCACTCTTAGAGGGAAGAGACGTCAAAGCCAATTCTAGCAGCAGAGGAGTAGGTGAGGATCTCTGAAGCTGGAGGTAAAATTCTAACTAAGGCATGAATTTTTAATTCAAGGGATAAATTTGATGAAGGCTCCACCCATAAAACAATCACATGGAAAAAGCTGAAAAGTTGAAGTGTCCTTTTTGCTGGAAAATGTGTAGCAATCAGCTAAATTAATGAGTACTTCCTGATGAATAATTCACCACCATTATTCTCATTAATCCTCTAGTCTTTCCAGACAGATTTGGGATCATTCTGTAGAAATATAAATCACCTGCTAAGAGCAGTAATTGTTGCATTATATTCAAAATGTGGTTTATCTGAAATGTACAGTCATGAATTATTGTGTAGCTGGTACTATATACAGACATGGAATAAAATAATTCATTAAAGAATTAAAGAAAAATAAAATTTTTATTGTCAGTGTGCCTAAAGGTCCTTATGAAAAATACCAGTGATTTGGTCTTTCTAAAGTACGAATCAAAGTGAGAGTGAATGAAGTCCACAATCAATGAGATGCACATTCAGGATTAATTTGGCATAAAATTAGTGGCCTATTATTCTACATATTCCAACAAAATATGGTGACCTGGCAAAATAGATTAAATAGATTATGCCTTGATTAAATAGGTTGTGTCACTAGTCTGAGAGAAAAAGGGGAGTGAGATATAACTAAATCATATTTCCTAGGAATAATATCTGAGAACAGTGATTCAGTTTTTAAAAACAAACTGCAAATTCTAGCTCCATACCATTAAGTAAACAAATAATTCCTTTGTTTCCTAATACATCATCATGACAAATCAGAAAATTATGACTTTTTAATCAATGTTAAAACTGAATGTGTCACATTTTCCCTTAAAACTTCAAAACAAGGATGTATCACATGCCAGGCAGAACAGTTCAAACACATTACAATGCTCTTATTACAGTACATATTTAGGCAATTGTAAATTTGTAGGGATTGTTTTCTTTGCATAAGATATCTTGGAAGCTATGAGCTCAGCAGAATCCTAAGAAGGACTACTGTCTACATGCATGAAAAGAAAGCTACATGCATGAAAAGAAGGTTTAAAAATATAATAATTATTTACCCAGTTGACACTAGGTGGAATTAGAGACTTCTACTTAGAAGCATATTTAAATTACTATCTGATTTCCTATAGTAATCAATGGATTCCAGATCCTGAGGCTGGTTACTTCCTAACTAGACCTTATAGCTGGTGTAAATTGTATCTTGGTATGGACAGAAAAGGTATCCTAATTCATACATCTGATGTAAACAAAACACATTATGTGCACCAATATGCAATGTTACGTTTTTAATATGGATACTGATCAGGTGATAATTTTAAAGACTTGATTGCTCCCTTTTATGGTGCCATAAAAGAAGCCATTCCGTCCATAGCACTACAAAACATAAGACTATAACATAAGACTGAATAGACGATAACCATGATAACATGAACAACACGTGCTCAGTTGTGATTTCACCTTACAACACAGTGAGGGATGATGTCAGAAGTTAATGTGGATGGATCTGTGGCTGTGATAAAATCAACTTTCTCCTGAAAAATACTGCCCAGCAGTAAAGGATATCCAGGTAACAGGACACCAGACTTCATATGAGATATGAATCAACTTCGATAGTGATTCATCTTTTTTTGGGGGGAGGGGAGAGCCTGGGGGACAAGTAAGCAGATCATCCTATTCTTGGTGTCACTCAGTACTCTGCAGAAGAAAAAGAGCTCGCTAGCAGCTGGTCATTGGGCTGGTTCCCATTCTTAGCCATTACTGGTACACTAGTCCATACAGAGGCGTACCCTCAAAGTCTGTTGTCCTGCCCTGTGCTGCCAAAACACAAGTGCAGTGCAGAAGGAGTTATATTGGCCTCAGAAGAAAGATTTGCCCCCAGGCAAAGGGAAAACAGAGAAAAAAGGAGAAAAAGCACTTCTTTTCCCCCTGCAAAATAAGAAATCCTGAAATCCTTTGTAATGACAAGGTAGTTGGCCTTTGTACAGGTGTTGCATTAAGATCTTGGAGGAAGACAGGTTTCCACATGTTCACTTTTGCTCTACTCTTGCACTACCCCAAGAAGTATTCAGAGAATCACAGAACAATTAGCTTGGAAGAGACCTTTGAGATCATCAAGTCCAACCTATGACCAAAACACCACCTTGTCGACTAGACTGTGACACTGAGTACAACAACCAATGTTTCCTTCAAAACCCCCAGGGATGGTGACTCCACACCTCCCTGAGCAGCCCATTACAATGCCCAGTCACCCTTTCTGTGAAAAACTTCTTCCTAATGTCCACCCTAAACCTCCCTTGGTGCAGCTTAAGACTGTGTTCCCTTGTCCTCTTGCTAGTTGTCTGTGAGAAGAGACCAAACATCAGCTGGCTACAACCTCATTTCAAGCAATTGTAGAGAGTGATAAGGTCTTCCCTGAGCCTCCTTTTCTGAACAGCCCCAGTTCCCTCAGCTGGTCCTCAGAGGATTTGTATTCCAGAACCTACATCAGTCTAGATGCATTTCTCTGAACATGCTTCAGCAGCTTAGCATCCTTGCTGAGCTAAGGGGCCCAGAACTGGACAGTATTCAAGGTGTGGCCTTATCGGTGCCAAGCCAAATGAAAGAATCACTTCCCTAGACCTGCTGGCCATACTATTCTTGATACAGGCCAGTATGTCACTGACCTTCCTGGCCACCTGGACCTACACTGTGTCATGTTCAGTCTGCCATCAATCAGTACCCCCAGGTCCCTTTCTATCTGTTGTCCAGCCACTCTGTCCCCAGCCTGTTGTGCTGCAGGGGATTCTTGTGGCCAAAGTGCAGGACTCAGCACTTAGTCTTGTTAAACCTTATACTGTTGGATTTTGCCCATCTATCCAGCCTGTCCATATCCCTCCCAGTGCCCTCCTACCCTCCAGCAGACTGACATTTCCCCCAGCTTGGTATCATCTGATTATTTGCTAATAGAATTTGTAACAGATGCAAAGCTCATCTTTTTATGAAGCCCACTACACTGTCACCCCTATTTCTTTGCTTATGCCTTCTCAAGAGTAGTCATATAATTTAACACATAAATTTCCTACATGAAACCTCTTCTGCTACACAAGGCTCAAATACATCTTATAATAATATCCATGAAACTATCTGTCCCCAGGATCTTACACTGCTGCCTCTTCCTGCAGTGTTTCATGACTGCTTCATACATAATCAGTAACAGCAATTACTTTGAAAAGAAACAAACTCCCTTTGGACTAGAGTTTGTTCTTGAGAGGCAGGATTATAGTTGCTAATTTTTGTTTATATGGATGTATTCTCAAATACATACACTAGAAGCAGTGCTGCGATGTGATGGATATGCACAAAAAGATTTTGGTCAGATGCAATATCTTTAGTAGTATTTATCAATATTTTTTATCAAGCAACAGATGATCTCTTGGGCACATTAAGCCATCCTAGTCCATCAATTTCTAGCTACAGGGTTAAGGAAGTTAGCTGACAGATTCAGTGTTTGTATGAGCAAACGACACGTCAGGGTTATGAATATTGTTTTGCAGCAGCAAGTTTCTTCACAGAAGGATTTTGTTAATGGAATAAGAAGTTTAAGGTTATAAAAAAAAAAGAAATCTGTTTTGTCTAGTTTTACCAGATTAACTGGTAAAACAAACACAAAACTTGGTTCCTCTGGAATATGATCCTGTAGATTTCCATGTGTTGCTGTTAATTTAATGCTTTGTGTGTACTTTTACAGCTGGATTCATGAGCTGAAGCTGTTAAATTTAATTTCTAGCAAGCTAAATAGCTTATGGTCTAGCTTTATTATTATTCATATTTCTGAACCTTAAACAATAAGACACTGCCTATAGGGATGTTTTAAACCAACACACGATTAATCTGCCCCACGAGAGCATGAGCAAAGGAGCTGCAATATATCCACAGCTGATCCCCCGTGACTTTTTCTCATTATTCCTGCAGTCAAAATAGTATCATTTTAAAATTAGTGTAATAATAGAGAATAAAGCTTGGTGACTAACCTGATGAACTGATTAAAAAACTTAATGAAGCTGAAACATTGAAAACAAGACTGAAAGATAAAGTGGACAGGAAAAAGTCTTCTTGGTATCGTTCTTCAGCTTTGACAGACTCACCTGCTGTGAAAGTAGATAAAGGACATTTCCCACTGAGGTTTAAACTTTTTAGACCTTGATCTGCAAGTCACAGAGTCTGAGGTGGGACTTGCTCTCCAACTGGAATTAATTTCAAATTATTCTGGAATTCTGCAGACCCATACTGGTTTGAATATCTTTATTAATCTTGGCAATAAAATATATTTTCTCAAATGAAGCACCAGTCTTCTATTAAAGCAACCATTCTCTTTTATATTTAAAGTCTACTTAAGTATTTTTCAGCAAAATACCACTTATGCATATTTTGTTATGAAAAATGACAGGCAGACTGCAGTTGTGTTATTCAATGTATGAGTTATGCTCTAAATTACAAGTTTCAATTTGACCCGTTTTGTTTTGGGGAAAGCCTCTGTATGGATGAAACCTCCCGCATGTTGGATGAATGCTTCAGGGACTTGCCACCCAAATTTGAGAGCCCAGCAAAATTGACAGGCTCAGGTCTGTGATAATCCTGGCATGGCCGATCAGAAGCACAGCGGAACAGGAAAGCTGTGCTAGGAATAGTTGCTTAGCATTTCTGCAATATATTTGCTTTTATTAAGATGCAGCTGATTGTGCAACATTGTAAACTGGCCTCTTACTGTAAAGCAAAGTGACAAACCTTACAACAGCTAGCCACCAAAACATGTGAATAATATAAAATTGAAATCTAGTCTGATAGGTGTATGCGTAATTTTAACATAATGAAATGCAACTTTTTGACTGTGCTGCTTAAGGACTCTCTTTTGTGAGGTGCTGAGCACTCTTAAGACATATAATATTTTATAATGAGGAGCTGTACAAGGCAAAAAGAAAGACATTTCAATATGTCATCAGGTCTAATTAACCAAAATAACAGTGCTTGAGTGCATATATCCTATGTACCAAATTTATATGAAAGCTATTGAAACTTAAAAGCATCAAGTCCATAAGTCCCTCAACACCTCCAGTGTTGGAGCAGATTCATTATTATTGTTTTGTTCTATATAACAAGGCTGTTATGCTAGAAAAGCATTAGCTACTGTGTTTAATGTAAAATTTAGAAATCAAAATAAATGCAGGAATTTGTACATAGATCAATAGATACCTATTGATCCCAACTGAATTTTATAAGCGTGTGAGTTAGAAGATGATACATAATGCATATCAATTATGTATGTTAAGTTTAAAGGAATAGTTCTTTCTCAATATGTGTGAAAATGTACTAGATTAGGATTTCCAATGATATATTTCTAGGGAGAAAATTTGCACATGTAAGTGTATACACATACACACACACCACACACACAAGGGAGATGTTATTAATGTTGAGACATGAGCTCGCACATCATTCACATATATTTCTACCAATATTCACATCTTGATGTATCTACATTTACGATATCTAAATTATACACAGGGTACTTGTTAACCCCATGAAAGCAACACCAAGACATAACCAGTGAACCACCCTTTATAAATAATTGCAAGGACCAGTTTCCTTTATGGCTTCTTCACAGTTAGTTCAGTGGGGACTCAGGTTCATAAACATGGATTCCTGATATCTTTAAGCTCTGTAGTTAACCAGACATTTGTGTGAAGCTAACAGACAAAATTAGAGAGGATACTTGCTTTGAATGGGATTGGCAGACATACAGGACCTTGACCTGTGCCTTTATAGAATGGCTGTACATCTGCCTTAGCTGTCTAAGGTTAACAAATAGATAAGCAGTTCTGGGTCCTCTGAATTTTAAGCTATCTCATGTTCTGTCGCAACAACTTCTGTTTTTATTTTCTAATGAACAAGAGACAAAGGAAAGAAAGGGCATTCGTATATATCACTCCACCTTATTTATTCAGCTATGAATTTTGCAAAATGAAGCAAGGTCAAACACCTTTTCTGTTTGATCAGTCCTTTTAATTTCATGTTTCCCATGTGGCAATGGGGAGTGTCAAAATCGGTAATATAGTCCCATAAAGATTTGTTCTACTCATTCTGAGAACCATCCCCAGTGTTTTTGTTCAGCCAGAATTAATGATTTGTTCTTTTGCAATTATGTATTTTGGGCCTGAAAAATTCCATATGGCCACAGTAAGAAGTGATTTTGTTGTGTGCCAGCAGTGTCAAAAACCAAAAAAACCTTACTTTTCCAAATTAAAAAGGATAAACCATAAAAATATTAAACCTATATTTTGATATTTTTTCATCTATTTATATTTTGAAAGGGTATTTTATTTTTATTGTTATTTTCACAACAAAATGCATCCAAAATTCTGAATCTATCCATAACTCCAAAAGCCCAGATTTGAATTACAGCATATCAGCAGGTAGTTCAGAAAACTGGCTTCTTTAAACATTTTAGAATGGCTGGAAATATCATCCGCCAAAAGCACATGAAACGCCTCTTAAACAGATGCAGATCATTGTGCTACAAAGGACACTGAATTCAAGTGCCCTTTAAAACAGTTATCCACCCTTAAAGACAAGCTGAAATGAAAGCCAAAAGACATTCATGAGACTGAAACACCACAGCTTGGACTTACTCAAACTGTGTGCTGAAGAAAACACTGGACTGTAAAAAGTCCAGAGCTGAGCTTCCATTGACCTTTGCTCTGCCATCTTAACTGTGAAGAGTGCAGTGCTTCAGGACTGTAGATAACTATAGTCATGCTTCAAGAAGAGATATTCCAGATTCAAGATACTTGCTAATGTGCATGCAAGAACCAGAAAGGGGAAAAAAAATCAAATCCATGAAGGTAACATATTTCTACTGGGTAATTAAGCAAAATAAAGTGGTTTAGGAATATCACTTCTTTTTGATAACAGAACTTCAAATTCTTTTTTTTTTTTTTTTTTCAACTCCAGACTTTTTTTTTTTTTTTTTTTTTTTTTTTTTTTTGATGGATGTTCTCCTGTGCTGGTTTCACAGAAATATTACAGGAGGCTGAAAGGTGGAAAACCACCATCATTTTTGTCTTCTTTTCTGTAGGTTGAAAGCACAATCTCGAAATCAGTCTTGTTTTTCCAGATCTCATATTGCAAGGAAAAGGAATAACATGCTCTATTTCTAACCACTTTTCCTTCCTTCCTTCTTTGCCCTTTTCCATTCACCAGTTGCAAGAAATTTCTGTATGGCCCCCCCAAGCTCATACCCTGTGGAATTACTAGATTTCCAACTGAGTTTCACCAGCAACAGCAGAAGCAAATCCGTTACCATGATCTCAGGGGAACTACCAAAGTTTTGTCTTGAACTTATGACATAACTAAAGATTTACAGAAAATCCAGAAAAAAAATATCAAATACTACTCCCTCCTAGCTTTATTTTTGATCTTACCAGGTGCAAGATAGAGTCTTATAGATGTATAAATGAACCTGTGTTGTGAATGGCTTTACTAAACTAAAGTTTACCAATTCCTGCAATCACTGCAAATAAAAAGACAATTATAAGGTGGCTTTTTGATTCAAAAGCATAATTTACTTTTTTTTTAAACAACTGTCTTTTCACAGCTCAGATTGTTAAGAACTGCACCAAATCCTTCCTATAACTGTCGATTTCCAGCTGTTAATATTTGCACTCTGCCCACACCTGTGAATGTCTGCAAAGCACTTGTAAGCAAGGTGTGGGACCAGGAGGCCTTCAACTCTTTCTATTGAAGACAGATAGCAGAAAGGATAGCTGGTAAAATGATTAAGTCAAAAGAGAAAAACTTTCTTGCCTTCAACAGGTTAGAAATACAAGTCAGATAACAAGGAAACCAAATGCTCCTCAGGAGAGTCACAGAAGGGTTCACTTGCTCTCACTGACATGAAATGAAGGTAGGAGAGAATGTTGGAGAGTGGGAAATAGGTGATTAGCATTTCAGAAGAGCCAGGAATCCCACTGGAAGGGACACAAGCCACAGATCGTTACATTTATTTTTCAAGGACAAAGAAGAAATGTTGTGAGGTACTTCAGGGAATACACTAAAGAGAAAATACAAGTAATAAGTTGTAACTGGGAGAGAGGGAGAGATGTCTTCCCTACATGGGACAAGCACATACATAGTGCTCAGTCCTGTGAATTCACATTCCTTTTGAGTAGCTCTGTTGAAATCAGTGGCCTCATTCCAGATCAAGGGAGGACATAGACTTCAGTGGGTTTTCAGTTTTCACCTAGGTGTGGATTTAAAGAGTAAGGGGGTGTTGTCAAGTTTGGGGACAGCTGTTTATTTTGTAGTCGGGAAGGTCCTGAAATTTTAAGGTTTTGAATTGTGGAATGATATTAAGAGTGTCCTTCTCTAAAAGAGCCCATTCATGATATGTATCTCATGTCAGAACATCAGTGAAACTGGGTTTGATCCCCTACTAAATTAGCAGAGGGAGATTTTTTTTTCTTTTTAGCAG
The DNA here is from genome assembly GCA_018697195.1 of Certhia americana. Lineage (NCBI taxonomy): Eukaryota > Metazoa > Chordata > Aves > Passeriformes > Certhiidae > Certhia > Certhia americana. Next base: position 22,657,900 of record CM031859.1, read on the forward strand.
AAGGCAGAGCTTTTAAAACCTGCACGGAATCCAGAGGGTTGCCTATATATTTTCCATAAAAATTCTGTGAAGAGAAATTGGAGATATTCTCTTTTCTGTCCTTCCCCAGTGCTACGCCTTCCGTAAATTATGTCACTGTATTTTCGAGAGGCTTTCTTTAGGGTTAGAGGGGGAAGAGCTGAAGCAACTATAGGTGAAGGTAAAGTCAGTACTCAAAGGGAGTGATAAGAGTGTCTGCTTTTAACATTCCTCAGCATCCTATTTCCTTGAACTGAGGCCCCCCAGTACTTATTATAGCAAAGTTGTTCTCTTCCTGTAAGCTATGTGTAAGAGTTTGATTGCTTCACCATACTGAGGGCAAAATACATACTTTGAAGAAAGCACAGTTCATATTTTAAGGTATTTCATCACTCTAGACCACAGCTGGCCAATACCAAAAGAACAATCAAGAGACTAAGGACTGTCAACAAAGAACAGTTCTCTACATCAGAGAATCAGACACATTTGCACTCAATTAACACTTTGCTTAAAAATAGACAAAGATAAGCCCTAAAGAGTGTGGTGCCCAGCAACCCCATCATTATATATACAATAGCAATGCATAGCAGCAGTTATCATCATGCCTTACCACTCCATTTGCTATAACAACAGAAGCATCCACTATCAATTCCTTATCCTGTTTGCATATATTTGGAGATATTATCATAAAACTGTCTCTGTGATATGGTCAAAGGGATGATAATCTAGTTTGTTTTAAAAGTGAAATTCATATAATCTTATTCTTTTCTACTTAAATTCCTTACTAAGTGCTGATTAAGCACAAGCCCCTGTCATGTATAGGTGGGAGAGATAGTTTTGTGTCACTTTTGCTGTTCTTGAGGTTCAGCAGAAACTATTTAGACTGTCGTAGAAGTTAACTCTGCTTCAAAATTACATAAATCTGTGCATAGAACTAAAGATACAGAAATCAGTGGAGTGCAGAAATGCCATGGACTATCACCTCTTCAGAAACAGCCCAGATCTTTTTTTTATAGCTGGAAGTCAGTTGGTATATAGTTTTTCATTCCTTTTCCATCACTATGACATGGAGATTTAGGCGCATAAGAGAATTCAAATCTGCATAGATCAGAACTAATCCAGCAGCTGTTTTGCAGCACCTGAGTAGTGCAAACCAGAGAGAATGAGGCTGAAAAGAAAACTTGTATTATAGCAGGTCACAATTCAGTAAGGGATTCATCCTCACCTCAAATATTTCCATCTGCAAAGCTGGATCTGGAGAAGGCATACAGCATTTACAGAGCACTCAACAAAAGAGTAAACTCTGTCATTTTCCATGGCAGCATTCTAATGAAGGAAAGCACTTGTAGAACAGCAGTAACTTTCCTTTTGCAGAAGTACAGTTCACTTGAGATGGTTCCCACATGGAGAAGAAATGCCTCAGATTTTTTTTAGCATTTACTTGGCAGTTGGGACCTATTTATTACTTCATATACTTGGATGTAATGGCAGTTAACACACAGTTATGATAGGGAAGTGATGTAGGATTCTAAAAGATACAAATTGCAGTACATATTAAACTTCAATTTGCTGCCAATCTCAAGTCCTTCAGCTGTTTTAGGACTGGAGGGCCCTTCCAGAAGTGTGATGGACATGAGCTATATTAGCTGTTGGTCAGATAGATGTTGCTGCTGCTAGATAACTCACTGGGGGAATAATATCAATGTGTTCTCTTTTCTTTGCACTTTCCTGATGCTGTGGAGAAGACATGCATAAATAATTGCAGTTTTTGTGAAAGACCACACATACAATACCTGGCTTCCATGGTCAACTTAAGTGATTTTCAGCATTTCCATTAGTAACAATATGTTCTCTAAATCCTAATAGTTTTACTGATCACAGTGAAAGTTGAGGAAAATAGGACAACTAATTGTAAGATTTAGTGCATGATTAAGACACCTGAATTTATATGCAAAATAATATGCAAAAAAATACATCTACATGCAAGTGTCTCTCCTTCCTCGGCACATGAGCTCCAGTGGCTGCCAGGAAAAACTTAACAAATGCAGTCCTTAGAGATGGAAAAGCCATTCCCAGCTCCAGGCACAAAGAGAATTAAATCACTCTCTAGACTGTGCTGATTAGATAACTGCTATCACACCAGCTTAAACACCCTTATTGGGATTCAGTTTCCTAAGTTTAACATGCCTGCTTACAAAATTTGAGATGCCAGAATCCCCTGGATGCCCATCTAGATGCCCTGAAGGCCCTGTGATATCTGTCAAACATGCCACAGATGTCTTGGACATCCCCGAGCACCTCAAATTAAAATGCTATAAATAGGAAATTATCTTCAGCTTCATCCCTTTAAAAGTTTGGAATGCTTAATTACAGATTAAAGAGACACTTTCTCTCTCGTGATGTTTCAGTTTGAAAACTGAGAGCAGGTTTTTTTCTTTCAAGGAAACCAGAACAATCAAATACTTTCTATTTAGTCCGTAGTCCAGTGGTAGGGATCTACATCCTGCCTGAGCAGAATTGAGCACTTGTATTTAACTGCAGAAGTTCCTTAGCCATCGCTATAATTTTTCCAGGGATAACATGAATCAGCAGGCTGTGGAATTACTGACTTATTTAATCCCAGCCACTGACTTGAAAACATTAAACCAGGCAGTGGAAAACATTAATTAAGCAGGAAAAACTGACAGCTCCTATTCCCTGAGACCTCTGAAGCCTGGCAGTTTAGAAACACTGTTCGATTCAGACCGTTTCAGACAAAGGATGGAATTGAGACCACATTTCTCAACAGTGATAAGTGCATTGTCTACTGTGGAATTCAAAATTAAATCTCTGCTCTCTCTTCATCTTAAGACTGAGTTGTTCTAGTATCACAAATTTTATTTCTTAGCATATCAGACATATACCACAGACTCATATCTTTGAAATCATGAGTTTAAATCCATAGGAATTTTATATACTGCAGTTAGTTGAGTAAGGAGTCAGAAAATCTGTGCTTTAGAGTTAAGCTGGTAAAGAGGCATTTGGGTATACAAATTCCTCTTTAATCTTCATTAGCCCAGTTCTTAAGTAACTGAATAATTTTTCAGGAAGGTCTGGTTATAGAAAAAAAGTTGTTTTAAAATGTTCAAAATGTAAAAAATCTTTTAACCTCAAGTTAGAAGTGAATTATCACATTTTGTATATAAATCTGTTGTGGATTTGATTTTTCTGTCTTGTACCTTAAATCATTATACCGCCTAAGGAAAAAGAAACATCAAAGACAAAACCAAAGCCAAGCATATTACTATTTTATTATTTAGTACTGAAGTATAAAATTGTAAGAAAATGCCACTGAGAGCTGCTGTGATGGACTCAGCTAATCACTCCAGAAATAAATATAGATTGGAAATACAAGGGAATCTGGCAAATAACTGTGGCTATTTTTAGATAATGGCATCCTTCCACTCCTTGAATGATGATACAATAACCTTCAAGTTAGAAACTTACAAGGAACTTGTACTGAATTCTATGCAGCACATATAATATCAAGAAAGGACAGTTCATGGAAACATGGATCTGAAATTTTTCTTTTGTCTTTTAGTATTACCTGCTGGAAAATGGTAAAATGATTTCTTTCTCTTTTTAATTACATTTTTCTTGCCTCTCTCTTTAGAATATTTGTAGTTTTTCAGAAAGATGACAGCAATTAGGATTGCAATGGCAGTCTAATGGTGATAAAGCACATGAAATCTAAGAGTTGCCTTTGTGTTCATGAACACATTTATGCTACTGAAGGGTTTCTCAGTGTTCAAACAATACGCAAATTTAGTGAATTATTTAACTTTTAAATATTTGAAAAAGAAACATTCTGTGCTCCAGGGAAGAGACAAGGATACAGTACATTTGTACTCAGGTTCAAATGATGAGCATGTTTCAGAAAGAGCAAAAAAGGTCTGTTAGCACTCTTAGGCAAGAATGGATTATTTTTTATCTTAATCTGGCATATAGAAAAGCATTTCCTCCTCTTTGATGTGGTATATGCTAAGTGAAAACATCATGCTCTACCCATCAGAATCATGCAAGTGGTCACTCTTTCTTTTGCACTGATGTTACAAAAGGAGATAGCCTGCATGGCTGGAAGGTATCCATGATATTAAACAGTTCATGGGGCTGTGAAGTGCTGAGAGCAATCATGCAGAGCAACAGGCCACAGGAATGCAAATCATCCACAAAGCCAAAAGTGGAGCTAGCAGGTGGCCTCTCCTATTCATCTGATGTCAACACACTGTTCAGATCAAGCCCTTTTAACATCTGGGTAGGACCACTATTGCTTCTAATTAAATATAATACAGCCATTCAATGTTCTTGCATCCATGAAAACCAAGCAGTAAAAAGCATATCTTCTGCACACTGAGGGTCACTCTAGTTGTATAAATAAATAGTACCATTTAACTTAGATTGTGAGGTAGTTTAAATTTCATATACTTTCCACAGACTGCTCAGTTAAAGCCTCTTTGACATTTCAGTGACTGACCATATTTCCATGGAAAATGTTCCTGCTCTTTCAGAGGATTTAGAAGGGGAAAAAAAAGCCTTGTAATTAACTTTTTCTACCTTTGAAACATTTCCACTGTAAAAGATTTTGAACAGAAACATTTGTTCTCAAAATTAGTTTATAGAGAGAATTTAACTGTGTTAACATACAAGCCATGGAAACTGTCATAATATCTAATTAAATTATTACTGACGTTCCAATCAGTAGCAAAAAAACATCTGTAACTGTAATTCTACTACAGAGAAAGTATAATTAAATCTATTCAGTAATGGGTAGCAAGCTATTGCAGGAGTATACGCCAATGCTTTAGAAAGCTGGAATGCTTCAAATATCTTTTACAAGTATAATAAACCTTTTTTTTAAGTGGGAACATGAATATTCTTTTGAAGACCCTTTATTAGGATTTAATTTCAATGCATTTAAGTTCTTCTGTTTGAAACAGACTGGAAAAAATAACTGCCATCATTCAGAGCCCAGGATGGAGAAGCCTGTAAGTGTGTTTTCGTTCTATCTCTATGGAGAGCAGAAGGTAACAGCATGCTTCATTTTGATTTCAGGAGATAAGCAAAATAAAGCACACAGTGGAGTGTTTTCTTGAATAGAAACATTTTCCAGAACTGGAGCCAGAAATGTGTGACAAAGCTGAAGTGCATTATTCTGAAAATTAGGAAAATAGATGACTTAGGAGAAAAGTAATGGGATGTGAAGCATTTAATGTAAGGTCACAAGGTCAACTGTTGGTAATGGACTGAGAGTTTTTATGTGAATGATGGCTGCTGGGTAACTCTGTGTAAAGAGAGATGGATGTCCAGCCCCTAATGGGCAGATGTGGTCACCCCAGAACTCCATCACATCTACCTTTTTCTTTTTCTTCAGTCAGAAAAGGCTACATCCAACTGGAATCTCAATCCATGATGCCCTTTCCCATCTGCACTGAGGTAGACTGTTTGGAAAGATGCTTTGTCTAATCGGTCTACTTTCTAATTATGCTCATAACATGGGTATTTACTCTCCCTCCTCTAAAGCTGAAGTTTTTACTGAAACAACAATTTCTTGGGAAGAGACAACAAAACCAGCAACACATTAAAATTCTGTCTCAGCCACTCTTTATGTCAGGTTGAATTATAAGCAGTATTTTTTCTACTTCCATAGACATGCTATCCATCCATAAAATCCATTTAATTAATTCAGATGCTCAATAGCATATATTGCAAATAAACAATGTCTAGTTTTCATTCATTATTCTGATATAAAAAACCAACCCATATGTGTACTAATAACCTTACCATGTACAAGAAAATGGTACCTCAATAGCACTTTCCGTGCAAACATCAGGTTTCAGCTGCATAATCTCTGTTGTTTTGCAGAAGATTATATACCTAAAAGCCCCATTAAATGCTTTCAGAATTTACGACTATATAGCTTTTCCCAATGTTAAGTTGGTCTAACTGTAAGCAAAAATATGTGGTACAAATACAAAGTTTATTGGCCTGCTGGAATAAAGGAGTTTTAGAGAGTGGTGCTCTTACTGAAGTCATTGGCAAAACTTCCACTGATTCCACCTGTCACAGAATTAAGTGTGGGAGAAATTAGATTTTCTTTCTTTCTTATGGAGTATGGAGTTGAGTTGGGTTGGGTGGGCTTGGGTTGCATTGCATAGGGTTACATTGGGGGTGGTTGCCTGCACTGAAGAGACAGGAGGAGGAGAGAAACTGCTGCTCAGGGCCTTGATATTTCTGAAAAGCTTCAGGGCAGTAGAGATCTGCCTATTCAGCTGATGGCTCTCAAAGAGTAAATACATAACAATAATGCAAATTACTCCATTCTGTTCACCTGACAGCAGATATTAGGCAACAAGAGCCAACAGATTTACCAACTACTTAGTTAAGGAACAGCTATATGTGGTTATGCAGTTCAGATGCCTAGCATTGCAGCATTTTAATGTATGTATTTTAATTTTTTCATTTAAACAGAAAAAGGACACTATAGTTAATTTTGATAATTGCATAAAATTTTTACATTTTTCCACTCTGAAGACATCTGTTTCATATATTATTAAATAATTCTTTTTTGACATAAGGGAATTTAAATATATACTAAAGGAAAGATCTTAATTATAGACATCTATCAGATGTCTATCTTTTGAACATTTTTTTTTTTATCCAGATATGATTTCTATAGTTTGCAATCTAATCTCTTCAACAGACAGAAACACCATCTGAAGTAATCAAAAGAAAGTGAGTGTCTTTAAGTATAGATTTGCAAAATTTTGGAATCTCAGAAAGACAGCAGAGAGAAAAAAGGCTCCAGATTTGCCTTAGTTTGTAACTCTGTTTGGCAACTATATATCAGGATGTTTGTTACATCTTGCAATGAACAGTAGTGGTTTTGAAAATAAATCATTAGAATAATTTTCACAAGCCTTAGGAGTTAATTTTAAAACCCAACTAAAATACTTCTCCTACCAATCTATGTCTTAAAGTCCTAAAGTCACATTAAAAAATTAGTATTTTGGAAGTCCTCTTTAGAGTACAGATATTCCACCTCCTCTTTCAAGAAGGTTCAGCACTTTTCTTGGAAAGATTGGTATCTCTTTGGTTCAATAAAATATGTGGGCTTTCAGATTCATTATGGTGAAGCCTCTTTTTTTATTCATTTATTTTGGAAGTAATTATGTTTTGGAGGTGTTATCTCTGTTAAATACTTTGTGAACTGTTGCACATCTGTCAAATTTATTTTTCAAATATGATACTCTTCAGAGGAATTCTGAGGCATTCATACAGAATTCAGCTGGATTGGAATGCTGTAAGGAAAATGCTACCCAAGTGTATTTTCTACTGCAGTAAGTACTTACTTCAGAATTCAGTTACACCTACAGTAATATATTCCATGTCTGATTATCTGGGAATGTCAAAGACACACAGTGTTTTGACAGAATGACTACAACTCTGCTAAGTAAGTTAATGATTTTGAAGAGGAAATTGGGTGAAAATATTACATGCAGCCACTACATACAGAGGAATTTCTTCCTCTGGTTTACCAAAAAGTGGTATTTGCTTGATAGAAGTGGGAACAAGAAGGTTGGTATCTTTGCTATCTCTATACAAGCTTTCCCACTACAGCTATATGGTTGGAAATATAGCTGAAGAAAAATAAGTAAAAGAATATGATAGTCAGGGCTAGTACTCAGTAAGAGCTAGGCTAATCAAGATCCTTCAGCAGTAGAAACAAGAAAGAAGGAAAACGAGAAAGAAATTGCTTGACAGAAGGATGGGTTGCCTCAGTATTTCATTCTGATTATCATCTCTGTTTTGAGAAGTAGCAATCTTATATTTTTACTGCATTTGATTAGCACTGAATAAGTAAAATAAATAACATTTCTGTTTCCATTTCTTGCCATTTACATCATTCCCTCCAAAGCAGAATTCATTGATTGTGTCTCTTCCTTTTAGCTGCAGTGAGTTCTTTTGATGATATCTTGATGCGCATTAAAGACTGTTTCAGTTTTACTGGTTCATTGACTACTTGAAGACTTCATATTCAGATAAATTCAATTTTACCATCAGTTTGAACTAAATTTTGTTGTTTTATTTAGATGTCAGATTTATGAACCATTTAGGACAGTTCTATTTTTAGTTCCCTTTTTATTATCTTTATTCTATTTATATTAACATTATAATTTTCCAAACCAGTTTTTTTATCAAAATAACATTACTGTTAATATTAAATATATTGCTGCTGTGCACATAAAGAACAAAATATGCAAAATCTGACTGAGAATGTAATTCTTGCTAAATAGTATTATCATTTTATTTATAATTTTGCACCTCTTAATCTTTAGCAGCTTTACTATTCATAACTTACTGTCCTGTCCTTTTGTCTTTATTAAGAGCAAACTAACACATTCCTTTCTTATCTTTCCGGCATCTTGATACAGTGAAACATTTTAAACTTTTAAAAGTTTTACAATGTGTTATATGATAGTTCCCACATAGAACTGCCCATGTCTTATCTTTTTAAAGAGTTTAGAAAACTCTGTATATTTAGCAGATATCCAAAATGAACTTACAGACAAGCTCAGAAGAGATCTCCTACAGATTCCTTAATCTGTGGTTTTCAATAATTCAGGAGAAGGATTTTAGGGGGAGTGGGTATTTACTCGATCAATGGTGTTAGAAATAACAGATGTACTTCAAAACATAGAGCCTGGATGTCTGAAATGCAGGCAGCAAACTTCAAATTAATTGCAGACTGATTTTAACTTTTCTGAATTAATTATATTGTTCAGACTATTTGAATAAAGGAGGATGTCATCGACAGGAAAACTTAGGAAGTTTGTAGTCATTAATGAACCAAGAGACACATATTAGGGAACTCTATTCTCGGAAGGACTGTAGTTCAGAGTTAGGGTTGTGGGGTTTTTTTAATGTAGTTGAAATAGAATGTAGAGCATTCTATTCTATATATTACAGTGAACAACTTCTATCCTAAGATTTCCCCAACACCTCCTTGCCCAAAGCAAGGTTATGTCAGACAGGTAGTTAAAGAAACCTTTCTAATATATTCAGGATACCAAAATCATGTATAAGGGGGAAAAAGAAGTTTGGAAAGAAGCACAAGTGAATATAGAAATGAGTTGTTCTCCAGCTGATCCTCTGCATGAAGCAACATACTGCAGTACATGTGCACTTGGTGTGAGTGATATTCTCTTGCCTGGGCACATTCAGAGAACAGCATGTTGATGTGGCTTCACTACATCTGATTTGCAAGTGTCAGTTTTATGAAATGGAATTCATAACACTGAGTCAAGACTCTGCATTCCCTATAGAATAAATCGAGAAAGACAGCCTCCTTGGGAAGGTGTGGATAACATTAGCCTACATGAGTAGGTGGGACACAGCTAAAGGAGAGCGCTCAGACTTCTGACCCTCACACATACTTCACCTGCTCTTCAATATGGATTCAGATGTTGAAACTGCTGTTCTAAAGCATTACATTTGGGTTTTTTTTGATGCAAATGTTTGGCCTGTTCTTCAGGTGACAGTAGTATTACCACTATTCAGTAGTATTCTGATGCCTACGGTGTGCAGCCAAGGTTCAGGTGATTTGAAACCTTATCTCCTTCAGAAAATGAAACCATTTAGTGACTGTTTTGCTGAAGGTGCACCACTAGACTGCCAAGAACACAAATTGTGGAACCTAAAAGAATTATGTGTCTTAAAATAAGGGTGGAGAGGCACTGGAATATATTGCCTAGAGAAGTTGTAGATGTCCCATGCCTGGAAGTATTCAATACCAGGTTGGAGGAGAATTTGAGCAACCTGGAAGATGTCCCTGCCCATGGCAGGAGGTTTAGAACTAGATTATTTTTAAGGCACTTTCCAATCCAACAGTTCTGTGATTGTATAAATTCTGTGTACATAAGATCAAGAACATGCTTGAATTTTTTTATCTATATGCTTTACATGCATAGAAAGAATAAAGAACATAATCTTGATAGCAAAGATGAAAAATATAATATGTTATTAAATTATGCTGATAGATTTGGCTAGAGAAATATGCTTTAAATCAGTGTTCTGATGCTAATTATTTCTTCAGTGAACTTGACAAACAACCATCATCATTTTCACTTCATGAAGACTTGTTCATGTGTTGTAACAGATTACAAGAATCACTGAGTACACTCCACTTAATTCTATTGACATGGCTAAAATCAGAAAATGTGAGTTCGTGTCAAAGTTCTATTAATTTTCAGATTATTAATATCTTTTGGCTTGTGACTGTCTATGCTAATTTTATGGACAACAGTTTTGTTTAATTAAAATGCTGTAAAGATTCAAATAAAAATGAGTAACTACATCAATTTGTAATACATTAAGATAAAAATATCTATAGTGTTCAGAAAAAAATCTGGCAATAAATTGTTATGCTTTGACTGAAGAATACAGTGTTTGGCTTCAAGATCTTCTTAGCACTTCTCTCATCCAGCTCCTACAAAGTCTTCAAAATATGTAGAATGATATATGGTGTTCTGTTTAATCACTGAGCATATGAATTGATGGGAGTTTTTAGTTGGGAAAAGGGGCTCTGATGTGTATTTTTATGGTCTACACTTCTTTACTCATGTTTAAGCAAACACAAATGAGCCAAACATTGTATATTCTTTTAGTGAAAGAGTATTATAGTCAAGCTGATATTCTTCTCATTTATATAAGCATGGGTGCCTTTTTTCCTGTTTTGGAATCTTCTTGACTAACATAACCCATCTGTGACAGCTGCTGTTGATAAAAGCTTTTTAAAAGCTGCTCTACTTGAAAATATCATGTGCTGTTTTAGGGGTTTTTTTCTTCCTTTCACAACACTAAAAATGATTAGAAATGATTGATTGGCTTTTTAATCCAGTATTTTCAGTATCCAAGTGATTGTGTTCATTACCCACGGAAGGCAATTCTAGTAAGAAGGAACAACCAAACTGAGGATTCTTTAGTAGTTGATTGGAAAATTATATTAGACATCTAATAGCTAATTGAAAAAAAAAGAAAGCAGAGTTCAAGAAAATTTTTTAAAGCAGACACAGTAATAAAATATTACATGTTAAGAAACAGAAAAATGCACATTGTGATAAAGACTTGTAAAAAAAATCTGATTGTGTTTTATAGCAATGCAAACTCCATAGTATTTTCTATATTTATGTTTTATTAAATCATAAATAAAATCACATATTTAAAATATATACTAAAAGAGTGGGAATGCCTTTTGGTCTGGAAATTCCTAAATTTTAAGTATATGAATAAACTATTAGATTACTATTTTTTTATGCATGAAGAAGGTCTGGCTTTTTCATTTTAAAGGAAATTCAATAAATAAATAAATAAATAAATAAGATAAAAGAGAAACAGCCCTTTGATCTCCCACTAAACCAGACAAAGTTTCTTCCACTTGAACAAATGAAGTAACTTGATATCACATTTGGATGGCTCTTCTTCTTTGCTGATTATCACTGGAAGGGATAGGTCACATTGTTAGCATTTGCTGATAGCGGCGTGATAGCGGGGACAAGTGCTGGGCTCTGGATGGAGAAGAGCTGCCTTTGGTGAGTAAGTACCCCTTCTGGACCTCCTGAGCTGCCTTAAGTTTGGCCTCTTCAACAATCAGTCTGAAAATATCATTACTGAATATTGGAGTTTTGCTATAAATACCCTTATTTTTTCCTTCCATGAAGAATCTTTGTCCTGGAGGGATTTTCATACCCTTTTGGTGTGCTTTTCTGGTCAGGTAAGTAGCTAACTAGGCTACTGAACACTGAGAAACATCAAAGGAATGGCTACAATGCACAGGCAGATTTGGAAGAGCAGTGAATTCAGCACATCACAGACAAACAGCTCAGTGCAGTAATTTTAGCACATCACAAATAAAAAATTTTAGGTGCATATTTATTGCACTTATCTGGGGACACTAGACTGACAGTATACTGTAGTATGGATGCAGCCAAGTTATCAGGTGTCAGAGCTACAGGGTGGTTCCTGGACCTTTTAGATCACAGCATGCTGGTCACAAGCATAATGTGGAGCTATCAAATGCATGATGCATTGTGAGATATGTCCTAAGGACTTGTAGGATGGGTGTCAGACACTTGAGTTCTGGCAGCAGTAGAATCTGGAGCCCTGTCAAACAAGGGACACTTACAACCAGTTCATGTTCCTTCAGGTGGCTGTAGCAACAGCAAACAAAGCTGCAGTTACAGGGCAGGTTGCAATTTCCCATGTGTCTCCTTAAATCTCAGCCAGATTTGGACACATTATCAAAGAAAGAGTATTCACCTAGATTAGCAGCTGCCAATATGCCAGCAACTGAGCTGGCAGACACTCCTGCTACTATGAAGGCATTGGTTCTCACCAGATAACTGTGTTTTTTTAATTTGGCAAAAATACTGCTTGTAAAGCAAAGTATTGGTGTCCTTAAATTTCAGGAAACTACTGAAGGGTCTTGCCTGATAATGTCAAATAAATATGCACGTGCCCCTTACAAACTTCTGAATCGGAGGTTGGCTGTTGACTTGAAATATGTCGGATCAAACAGTTCAATTTCGACAACTGGAAATTGGATTTTCTAGTGGAAAGTGTCAGGCAGCTTTAAGTAAACAGAGCTGCTAGCCCTGCTGGTAATAAAAAATTGTACATACAAAAATGCACACACAAGCACTTCCTCAGTAACCTCATTTGTGCCCATGTGTCTGCTCCTGGATAGACTCAGTGGAGCTGGCCAGAGGCAGATGGGCAGAGAATTACAAGAACAAGAATAAACAATCTTGAATCAACCAGAAGATGACACTCCCACCTCTGATGATGTTGCTCATAGGTCGTGGTTGTGCAGCATGTGTGAGTGACAAACTTGAGAGCTATGAGTACTTAGAATGTCTTCATGTGTACACACATGACCAAAGGGCAACAGAAAAGTGGACATCAGTTCTGCTAATAATGAGGGTGGCACCATTCCTTTCTCATCAGCACTAAATCAACCCCTCTGTAACATTCCCTGACTGACGGAATAGCTGTTGAACAGGACAAAATCCTCATGAAGACAGGAGTAAAGAGACACACAGAGTATTTCATTGTGCCCCTTGACATCATTCCCGTTAGGCTAGCTGCCATTAAGAGTGGATAGAAATGTGAACTGTACTTCTTGAAGGGTGGGTGGCCTATTTAATGCCTAGACTAGAGTGTGGTTATTAATGTACCCTCTCAAAACAGAGGAAAACCACTAAAGCTGCATGTTGAGGGAGTTTAGGGGAACTCCCATAGACTGACGGCTTCAGAGAATGCTCTCTAATAAACACAGGTCCCTAAGAAACAAAACAAATGGTAATATATTATGAAAATTAAACCCACATTATTAAAAGAAGAACTTTATGAAAGTACTTGGACTATTTTTCAGGTTTCTTGGCTCACACTTTCCTCCCTGCTGTTCCAAACTTTCCCACAAGCATTGTCACAGCTATAGGATTCGACAGCCCTTCATATACTTTTGAGGTTCTTACAATTTTTTCCCCATTAAAAATTGTACATAGAGCTCTTTACTAGTGCCAGTTTTGTTTTCTTTTAATATAAAAAAAGTAGCTTAAAATGGGAAAACTTCTTTCTTGAAATGAGAAGTAATAGTAAAAAAACACTAATGCAGAAAGAGAAAATACCAAAAATATTCTTCTGTTTCTATTTTGTATCCTTCTTTTTACTGGCTTGCACTTATATTGCTCATTGCAGTTCTCTTTTTGCAGTGGTGGGCTCACCTTTCTCTCCATGACGGCTTTCAATCCCATCACTGATAGCTATGAAGGGGTTAAAAACGGAGAAAAGAAAAATGAAATTTGAACAGTAGTCAGATCCATGGCTCAGAAAACAATTGTTCTCTGCTTTGGGCAATGGGGGATTGAGAAGAAACCAAGTACTAGTTTGGGCTGTCTGAGAAACATGTGGGTTCTGTATGTTGGAACCAATAATTCATTTACTAGTACTTAATTTCTACTATATCACAATTGCTCTGCAAATAGCTAAGCAACAAATAGTATGGGGATATAATTTTAAACTTATTGTAATTTGTAAATAGTGTGAGAGACTGTTCTAATACTATGCTACTCTGATAAATGGGCAAAGAAAGGAAGAAGATTGTCATGTTATAAACTGTTACGTCTATTTCAATTTGTACTGCATTTTGATATCAGAAGGCAGAGTCAAAAGGAGGTATTTTCTGTGCTCTAATTATAAAACAGGATGTTTTTAATTTTTCTTCTTTTTATCTTCTAATATCATGACACAGTTAACTTTTTTGTCCCTTTGTAAAATAAACTATAGACAAGCAATGTTCCCTGGTCTCCTGAAGATATTTAAAACAGCAGTGAACATCTAAACAACGCTCAGGACATTGTCCTCATAAGAGTAACAGCTGTTGTCATGTCATATCTTTCCAGAAAAGAGTGAAGACATTATGTTCAAAGAGATCATGTCCAAACATGAAGTATAACTTTGTATGACTAAATGTGTTAACACTTTAAGATAATTAAAAGTGCTAGAAGAACATTTTAGCAGTAATTTACACTGGTAGGGAGGCGCGGGGTTTTTTTTTCCCCTTGAAAAGTTCGATTTCAATTACCTAAAACTATATATAAATCCTGCTGAGTATATACAATAGCTTCACTTGGTTTTCTTCAAGTTAAATTTTTCACAAAATATCTGGTGTGAAGAACCTTTCTTTATTCTTTTTATCCAGTAGTTCAGGCATTAAAACACTAATCTAGGCAATAGCCAATGAATTTTCTGGATTAAAGGATTTTAAACCCTTACCTTTAAAGACTGGCTTTAAAATTAGAAACCTTGTGGGAGCAAGTGGGTAGACTTAACATCTTCTGTTGAAGCATTGCTGTTTTATACACTTGATCATGCACTGAAACCCAAGGAATGAATAGTTGTGTGAGTAACTTAACTAGAACCAGAATTTATATTACTGAGTCAGGAACATAAATCAGCCCTGTCCTGTGCCTTACTGAGTCTAGGTCCTCAGCCTCCTCCCTCCTGCAGACCAGTCACAAGACCAATATTGCTACTGTCCTGCAGAAACAAAGCTCCTTAGTTTAGACTTGATTGCTTATTCTTATTTGTTGTGATCACCAATTTGGAAACCTCTGGTCTAAGATTTACAGCATTCACCTGGAGGAGAATGACCAAAACTTAAATTTCCTTGGTAATAGAAGGCAGGATAAGGCTGGAGGCTCAATCCTAGTTTGCATGGAGGTATGTTTTCCCCTGGAATATGGGAACATGTTCCTCACTTCTTAACCACTGAAAGTTCTCCTTGTACCTTCCATACTGTGGTTTCTGCCTAATACTTCTTGACCAGTCCTTAACTGACCAAGAAATCAAACTTTTTTCTTCCTCTCTTTATTTCAGATCCTCTCACCAGGCACACTTCTTGAAGTTTAACACTATTCATTCATTCTTCCCAGATAAATCACATCTTCAAGACCTTAGATAATTCACTTTGCTTTCTTTTCTTGTTTGAAATACATCTTTTTTCCTAAAGTGTGAGGCACAAAACTGGGCACAGCAAGACTTGATCAGAATATTTAGGATTCAGAATTATTTAATGAGCCCTTCAGTCTGTTAATCTCACATTAGAAAGACCTTTCTTTATACTTCAGAGACTCATGAAAAATTCTTGCTCTGTACATGAGTTGAGTCCATCTTACAGAGGCTTCAGAACCTTCTCTCCATTCCTGCCACAGCTCCCAGCAAATGCTGAGGGGGTTAATGATTATTTAAACCCAGCTGGCTTTTTCCTACATCTGATAATTCATCCTGTCACAACAACCATGGAATTAAAACAAAATAAAACAGTCATTAACAACCTGGGTTATCCTATGTAATGGTCACTAAGAAGTAAGCAGTCCTTAGACCAGTGACTAATCCAGCCAGTTTTTAGACCTTCCCCTACCCAAAACACAGCTTCAAGTTTCTGTGTTAGCTCAACATAATGTATCCAGGAAATCATCACCCAAATATTTAGGGTGTGAGTAGCAGGCTGTGCAAATAATTGCTTTTTCTATACGACCACAGAACCAGAATATACAATGCAATTCTTATTTCCTCTCTCACTAATCAAAGTAACATTAACTAATTGTTTCTGAGATGTTTTAGGAGTTTAAACAGGAGTTCACAAAGAGTGGCAGTGAGAACCATCACACTGCATTTAACTGAAAGAGGCTTGAAAATCTTCAAAAGAGAAGAAGATAGAGGCCTTGAGTAGGACATCTTTTAATCAAATATCCAAGCTATAATGTTGCATCTTACCTACGGGTGCACTGGCAGTGGCAAGAGAGTTGTGATTGGTGTCTTAGCCTTGCTGTGGACAAAACCATAGAATTTAAAGCATTTGGAAATTTCTCATTGCCAAATTTTGTCTCTATTTTTCACTGGGAAGGAACAAGTGAAATAAAATAAAAATTTTTAAAATGCAAGCCAAATTTGCAACTGTTTTATAAATCACCTCAAATTGTATTTTAGAAAAGGAAATGAAGACTTCTTCAGTAAGGGTAATTGTTATGGGAAGAAAAAGAAATCATCCTGCTTCAGTAGTTAGACAGTTTAAGCAGAGTACTCATCTGAGCCTCTATTCACAGCAAAATACTGGGAAAAAAAGCCTGCAAATTCATCATGACAGTATAATAAAAATTTAGACAATATAAACCACTTTAAACGGCTATAAATAGTAACTTTTACTTAAACTCACATGCGGATGAATTTTTCTTTGAATGGAGGGCAAGAGATTAAAGATGTTCTGCCAAAAAAACAGGATTAAAAGATAGAGTTCAAATGTATATTTAGGGCTGGGAAAGATGAGGGATGGTAATGATTATTTTAGAGCTCCACCAAGCACCTTTGTCCAATTATCCAAATGCTTTCTTTTTCAGAACAGCTTGGAGGAGTCCAGAGCTGCTGGCTGGCCTATGGAGCAGATGCAAGTACTGTTGCTGGAGATTGTTAATCTTATTGTCTTTAAATCTGGTGTTCTGTAGAGTGAGAGAAAAATACAACCACTTATTCCAAAATGTTGAGTGCAGGTGCAAGGGCTACATAAACACACCAAGACTTTGCTTCATAAGAATTTTGAAAATGTATTCTTTTGCTTCGAATTTTTTATTTCCCTCACCTAGACCCCAAACTTGAGATTCCTCTTTCAGAAAAAAAGTTTTGGTAATCTCCCTAAGGGGCCCATTTCCTTGATTGCTTCAACAGTCTCACCCTGGTGCCTATTTTTCTTGAATTCCCTACAACCCTGTATGTGACAGTTTAAACAATCCAAAATATTTTGGTAAATGTGCAGGAATCTTCTTAATGATTATTTTAGCAAATACTTTTTATAAAGCTGATCATCTTCAAATCAAAAACTTTACATGGTACAAGAAAATTCCATCTAAAGGTTGCTGGTAGCATCAGAAGGTCCTCATGGAAAAGATTTAAATGATTACTAAGACAGAAAACCAATAGTAGTAATAGTAGTAATAATAATAATAATAATAATAATAATAATAGGTTTTCCCTCTCTTTTTCAGTATATGTGAGAAAAACTATCAGAATCAAATGTTGGTAGTAGGCCATGCTCCAACATCCTCATTGCTAGAACATGGTGGTTATTTGTGTACTCAAGAATCCTCAGATAGTTCCAGAATCTTGTTGCATTTTTTAATTACATCAGCTTCAAAGTTCAAAACCCACCCCAGGGGATTTCTCTTCAGTACTAGAATAATTAACACAGCGGTAGCTGTACTACTAGAGTGGTTATTATCAACATAATGAGCCAGCCAAGTGTTTGCTTTAACAAACAAAAGGTTTGGGTCAATATAAAATGATTAGATAGGTTCTTTTAATTAACTCTTTTCACTTAGTTAAATCTTTTAATTAAAATCTTTTCAAATGCATAAATAAGCTTTGGCTTTAAAAGTTCCAAACCAAAAAAATTTCCGCTTTTTTTTCTGTGCCCTGAATTCATTGACATTTACTTGTGGTTTCAGTCCTCCTGCTCTGAATGAGTTTACAAGGTCAAAACGTTTCAGCAGATGTACTTACACATCGTGAGCAAGTCACCACTTTGTCTTCTTTTTGATAACCTAAGCAGATTCAGGGGGTTTAGACAATTTCTACAGCTCTCAAATCATGTTGCAGCCTCTCCGGTTTCTCAACATCCTTTGCAAAATGCAAACACCAGAGACGTCTATGATGGTTTTTTAGTATCCATGTCATGGATGAAGTAGAAAGTTAAAAATCTGCTCCCTTGAGTGTCAGGAGAACAGGATAGTAAAAATAATATTGCAGAAAAATCAAAGTATCAAAAGATAATATAAACATAATGGAACTACTCTTCAGCTGAGGAAGAGTATAGATTACCTCATTAGGTAGGAAGATTATGGCTGTGTCTGTGGGCAGTGAAGCAAGTTTTCTGTGAACAAGTTCAGAGTACCCTGCACACCTTTTTAAAGGCAGTATGAAGACTTGTATCTTTTAAACATCACTAATACAGCACTGATTTCAGAAAGGTAGTGCCTCAGTTTCAGAAGCAAACTTACACTGAGTAAGGAAGAAGCAGTTTCTCCAAGTATTGTGATGGTGTGCATGTCAGGTCTCCCTGAGGAACGAAGGTAAAGATACAGAAATGTGAAACTGCCCGTTCTATTTGATCAAACATATCTGCTTCAATCTCTAGATCCCTGTGGATTAGATTCAACACAAAGCATGTGCTGCCTTGAGGGCCCAGTGTGTGCTCACTGGTATTTACGTAATGGAAATGAAGGAGATGGCCTGGAAATCGGCACAGTCTGAAACTACTTGCCGAGGAAGGGGGAAGGGTGCAGTCTTCAGGCACACACTCTTTTGACAAGCCTGCCGTTATCCCATCTCCTGTGGCTCCTTTGGAGAACAGCTGTGGCACAGGCGTAAGAGAAAAAGCAAAGTCTGCCACGAGAAGCAGCCCAGCATTAGCATACCAAATTCTATGTCCCAGTAGCCCCACTACACTGACCTTGCAGACAAACGCCTTACTTCTGCACAGGCAAGTGGACAAGACTCCTAACACTGTTGTCAGCCTTATCTTGATGATGATGATCATGATGACTATTATTAGTAGTGGTGGAGGTTTTTTTCGAACTTTATTTCTACATCCCTTTCTATTTTTTTTTTTTTTTTTTCAGTATCCTCTGCTGTTACAAATGCCTGGAACACCCATTTAGGTACGCTGGAAAAGTCTATCTTCCTGGCATGCCCTGACAGATTAAAAACAGGCTGTTAGAAGAATAAAAATGAAAATATAATTACAAATATATAGTTTCTTTATCATAATTCTTTTGAAGTCATATTGGAAATTGTGCATTTATTAAGAGTGTGGTCCTTACATTCTTGGATCATGATCCCACTATGGTGTCAACTGCCCGTGTCAAAGCCAGTTAAATCACCCAAATTCCTGGCTTGCCGTTCAGACCATCTGCACCAGAAATGTCCACCGGAACACTTCCATTCCAGGAGAGCTAAAACATCTCGGGCAGGACTAAAAGGAGCAATTCAAAGAGCAGTGGCTGCTAGAGTGGAAACCTAACTCTGTTAAAACCCATGAAGTATAGTGGGGCCAGGATTTCACCCCAGCCTCTTTTTTCCTGCTTTAAGTGTGTGATTTGGCAGGGGAAAGGTTCAATTGAAGGCACACAGTTAGGCTATACATACAACAAAGAGACAGGGAGGGGGGAAAAAAAGAGCGACACAAAGGATTACTTTAAAGTTAGACATCAGCTCCTTTAGCTTTACACAATGAAGGAAAGCACACAGGTTTCAACAGGATAAAAGCAGACTTTATTTTGTAAAGAGATCTCAGGATGAAACAAAGGACTGTAATTGTACCTTCTATCTGCAAATCTGAGGTGATGAAGGAAAAGAAAGTGGGTGGATGGTTAACAAGAATAGCTTGAAACCATGCTTTGTTAACCGAGTAAAATTAGCTTGCTGAGAACCTTTATTTTCCACATAACTTTTAACAGGAGCATTATTTTACATATCTCTATTGCAGAGAGCCCATTTACAAATTTGCAACAAGTAACCACTGAACTTCAGCTAATTTTTCTGTTTTCTGTTTCATCTACTTAATTAATGACAATACATCTGAGGTGAGTTGCTTCTCAGCACTTCTATAGCTGACAGTTTGTCAGCATTTCCATTCTAGGCACCTCAAGCTTTCACATTGGCTTAATTTCACACTGCGAAAGCTAATCTGGAAAAGGTTTAGAAGTAATAGTATTGTTCGGTTTTCAAAAAAAGCATCATTCATATAGCTCTGTTTGAAATGTTGGGTGAACCAACTAAAATTAAAACAGAAGAGGATTCAATTCACATGCCCTTTTTGTTTGATGGTTTTTGAAAACATGAAAAGCTGCAGATGTGTCAGACCAGGTATTTGTCCAAGCTCAAAAGCATCTGCTTGCTTATAGAAAAGCAATCCCTCTGCCTCTCCTGCCGTGCCTCCCAGCTACTGTCATAGCATTGTCTTACATGTTCTTCATAGAAATGAGTTATGAGATTTCTCTTTTTTTTTCTTTTACAGTTGCATCTTAGCAGATGTATACTGTACTTGACATCATAAAACCTGCTTCTAAATACAGTTATATTATTGTCAATTCATTCTGACATGTCTACAAAACATCTGTGGTGGGACGTGTGGGAATGTACTTTTACACTTGAACATTTCTGTTTGCCTGGTGCTTAACACCAAGGAAGTGGTGAGACCTGTCAATGCCGCCATCCTGCCAAAACCAGAATTCGTGATTCTGTTTTAAAAATCTGGCAACTTCTCTCCTTTTCTTTTCTAACCTTTTCTGCAATCTTCCAAAAGCAAGATGCAGGCTATCCCTGTCATCTCTTTCAAAACCTGATCAGTTTTTGGCTGGAAGTCTCCTCTACAACTCCACTTTCAAATTCAGAAATAGAGATTTTCCACTCATATTTTAGGACTTTTCTATTTTGTGAAGTGAATTTCATTATGACTTATGTCATGGCAGGTGTTCATCTCCCCTCACCTTCTTAATGCAGGAAGCATATGGGGCATTACCCATAATAATAACCCCAATGAATGTGTCTACCAGCAACGATGACTGGGAATGCCAACTGGCCAGCCTGGAGTTCCCTTTCATAAGGGAAATTCCGTGGGAGTTATGGGGCTTGTATAATAATAGCCTTATTCTAGAATATTTTCCTATATGAACTTCATGTTCAGGTTATGGACTTGGGAAAACATTTTTTTAAAGAAAGAAGTAAATGTTTCAGAATAGCAATTCAAGAACACGTCAATTTAGATTTAATTTCAAATTGTCATGTTTTGGGGATTATAGATTCAGACTCTTGATCTTATCAGACTGTATTTTTCACACGTTTCATTTTTTTTTTTAAAGTGTTTTGTTTTATTTCATTTAAATTTATTTAGCAGTTCCCTCTTTGGAGCAGGAAATCCCAACATTATTAAATTCAAGGACTCAAAGAAAGGAAGGTAGAAAAAACATGTTATTTGGAAAAATCTGTTGATTAATACTGAAGGGCTCAAACCAATTTAAAATTAAGATTAATCTGAATCCATATAATATATGGAAAATCATTCTAAAAATGAAACTTGAGAAACTGTATTTTAATCTTGAAAAGTTTTTTTTTTTCTGCTACACCAAAGTGAATATGTATTTGCACTCTGAATTATACACATGACTCATCCTCCAAATAATTTTTTTAGAGTACTTATTAATGGTACAGCAATACTTTCCAAACATTTTGTACGAGCATTTTTTTCTTAATACAAGAGTCACACTATAAAAATGCAATACAAATCATATAACATAGAAAAATATTAGGGGGTTTACAGTGCTTCATTATTTCTTGGAATTTTTCCAAAGAATTTTTTTCCTTTCTAATTTCCCTTTCTAACTTAACACATCAGTCAATCTTTCTTTTCCTCTTCTGTGGTTTTAGCCAAACTGTGCTGCCCAGTGCAGAGTGTGTGGTGTTGCTTATACCCTGCTCTCAGACTGGGACAAGGCAATCCATTTCCCTGGTAGTGGGAAATACAGGATTGTTACTGCTTAATGGAAGTGGTATTCTAAAGCACGTTTCTTGCTGGGCCAGACAATGCCCTTACACTACACAGCACAGGGTGAAGATTGACCCAAATGCATAGATTTCCCAATGTTTTCCATAAAATTTTATGGTGCACCCTGTCTACATATTCTACTCCTCTCCTTCTAGCCAAGAAATATTTGCCAAGCAGTCACTGAGATAACATGAAAAACAGATCTTGAAAACCATTATTTTTCTTTTCTCTCAAGTACAAGAAAAAATAAAAGTGCAAAAGGGACAGAAAATAAAGATGCATAAAAAGTAAATTTTTAAATTTAAAATAAATGTTGAGAGCTACTCAAAGATATTTATTAGCACAGCTGAGGGTCTTATGGTCAGAGATTATGAGTTGTAAATATGACTTCCTACTGCTACCATGCTCTTGTAACAGGGAATTCTGCACCACCAGACTACCCTCTGCAATGGGTCTGAATTTACAGCAATACACTTGTGCAGAGGTTTACTGATATAATACTGCCTAAAAATCTTTCTAGTGCTAAATCCTGTGTTTTCAATCATGGTATGTGCTCAGGTATTGTAGCAAAGATTTAAGTGCTATACTGGAGGAGGGTTGAAAATATTTCTATTTTCCTAAATCTTTGGAAAATGATCTTAAACCTCTGTGACACAGACTGATCATTTGGAGACAAAACCCTTAAAAATGAGAAGTTTAAAGACCCTTGCATATGGGGAGGAAAAAGTTTTAAAAATGCAATATAAGACCTCTAACTGTGCTTCTGTATAATCCATGGTCTCCTTGAGGGTGCAAGTAGTGCTCTGATCTGGAGCAGAGCTTGCTTATTCTGCCTTTTCCCATTATAAAGAGTTCCCAACAACAATACTACAAGAGCAGGAGAAGATTCCAACTACAAGGACAGGAGAAGATTCCCAGTGCTATATTTGAGGGTAGTGAATAATTATAGCCACAAAGACTGAATGGTATCTTGATGCTAAAACTCAATCTTTTTCAGATTTCAGATTTTACTTCTACAAATGGTTTAGCTGTTTCTTCATTATAATAGTTCAGTAACTATTATAATAGTTCAGTAATAGTTCAGCATAAAGTATTTACAGGGAAAATGCCATAGAAATTTGTTTAATCTACTTTAAACACCAAACAGATATAGATGCAATAAAATAGCAACAATAAAAGGAACAGTAGATTTCAGAAAGCAACATGAATAGTACAGTGTGACTATAAGGATTCCCCTTGACAGACTCTGCTCTCACACAGATTGGTACCTCTGTGTGAATTGTCATTGCATTGCATCTTAAACTAAGAGATTTTTATCCCCTGAACTTTTATGGATCTACTTAATGCAATATTAAGCAGAACGTAAGTTCACCCCATGATTTCCACCACTTTTTAACATTTGGTGGTCTTATTTCAGGCATGCAGAACAGACAAACCAGATTATCATAAGGATCAAAGGTTTTGTGACAATAAGGAGTAAAAGCATAGATTGTTCACAGAAGCTAGAAACTAAGACTGTTTGTTCGTTAAACACCACAGCATTAAAGCGTGTGTTAGGTCTCAAAAAAGGTAGTATATGTACTTGATGGGAAGTGGTCACAGCACCAAACATGTCAGAGTTCAAGGAACATCTGGATGAGGTCCATACTCATATGGTTTAATTTTAGATAGTCCTACAAGGAGTCAGGAGATGGACTTGATGATCCTTGCACGTTTCTTCTGTGACAATACCAACTTACTTTAGATACAAACTGCTGCAGAAGCGTTTGGTAAGGCACAAATTGTAGAGCAGCTGTCAAATTATCACACTGTCAGCCACCTGACATGGTTGGTCCAACCACTGTTTCCAATCCATAAATAAATATGCAGTGTCAGATGATGTTCCCATGCTCACAGAATCACAGAATGGGTAAGGTTAGAAGGAACCACAAGGAGTCCAAATTCCCTGCTCAAGAAGGGCTATACTAGAGCACATTGCAGGGAATTGCATCCAGATGGTTCTTGAGTATCTCCAATGAGGGACACTCCACAACATCCCAGGTCAATCTGTTCCCAGATGGGATCATCTGTAGTCACTTTCTCAGATTCAGGGGGAATTTCCTGTGCATCAGTTTCTGCCTGTTCCCTCATTAAGACAAGCCTGGAAACATCCTCCGGACACCCTCCCTTCAGATACTCATAGACATTGATGGGGTTCCATCTCAGATGTCTCTTCTTGAGGTGAACAGGCCCAGCTCCTTCCGTCTTTCTTCATAAAAAGTGGTCCAATCCCTTAATCATCTTCATAGCCCCCATTGGATGCAGTTCCAGGAACTCCATGTCTCTCTGGTACTGAGGAGCCCAGAACTGGACACAGCACTGCAGATGTGGCCTCTCCAGGGCTGAGCGGAGGGGCAGGATCACCTCTCTCAGTCTGCTGGCAGTGCTCTTCCTAATAGAGCTCATTGGCTTTTGTAGCAACAAGGGCACGCTCTGGCTCATGCACAGCTTGTTGTCCAACAACTGGACAGCAGCTGGATCCCCAGCTTATTTCCTGAAATGTTCAATGTTTTATGTCTCCTAGCATTCTCATCTGGATAATTGGGCTTTACTATTCTAGTTCTTGAGGGCTAGAAATATCCTGGTAGATATCCAGCCGCCTTCAGATCCAGTCCCAATGAACTCTTGCAGCAATGAGTTCCACCAGCTAACCATGAATGGTATGAACAAACATTTCCGTATGTCACTTTTCTTTCCAGTTGCTGGCAGGAAATCACTGTTTTTCCTTCTTTATTTCAGCCAGTTGATCTTTCTACTGAACAAGGTGATCCACCCAGACCTAGCAGCTGTGACTTGCTGTGATTCACATGGAGAGGAATGTGGTGATATATGGGATTTTTCAGGAGGTGGAAGCAGATCCATGGGTTTGAAGGGCTGTATCTAAGACATGAACCATGGCTTTCTTTGCAGTCAGATTCTGCAGTAACCTGTAAAACTAGTTTTCAGTTTGGAAGTGGATGAATTAAATGTCATTGAGATATTTTTTAAGTGTCACAGGTATTTTTAAAGTCATTGTCTGTATTTTTTTGATGAACTTTGCCTGAAGACTAATGACTGTAAACATTCCTGCACAATAAGAGGCCTCATTAGCAGATCGTCAGCAATTGTCTTGGAAAGAAAAAAAATGCAAAACATTCATGTCTTGGAGAATGGTTCTTCTTTTGGTTTTATTTTTTGTTTTGCTTTATTTTTAAATTTTATTTTTATTTTGTTTTTTATTTTTCTGGTGCAATAAATATGATGATGCTTTGGTTGCTTTTTCAGTTTATAACACTATGTGTTTACCATGCTTTCCTCAGTGACATTATTAAACAACTGTGTTTTTGTGATACTAGGAAGTTATGAGGTTTGCAAGGCAAAATTTAGATGCTTATAATGACACTGCTTTATTTTTTTTTTTTTTTTTTTTTTTAAGATCATATTATCCTCTAAGGAATTTATTCACATTCTTTGTATTTGTTGAAAGCTGTTGTGAAATCTGGCTTAGTCAGTAGCATGACCTGATTCAGTTGCTCTCTCCATCTCTGGCCAACTAATGTTATTAGTCTTTATTAAGAGACTAACAGTGTTATATTAACTTTTATGAGTTTGTACACAAGATATATAACATAAGTAAAATCATAGAGAATAAATTCATCCTTGAAAACACAACATACATGGCAAATGTTCACTCTGTACTTGAGAGGTTAATTATACACACTTTTATTCCACATGCTTTTGTGTATAAAATGTCCATTATGTGAACAAATTTCTTCCAAAATACTTTCGAAGGTTTTGCCCTTTTGTTGTTATGGAACATTTGAAGGAGACAAGTCCAGGGTCTCTTTTTTTTTTTTTTTTTTCTTCCAAGGAATAGACTGTGATACAAAACAATTTTTCTTCAGTCTTACTCAGGGAAATTTTTAAAACAGTGCTAACTAAGTAATAAGTGCAAAATGGAACAAAAACATTAAAAAAAACATGCATTAGAACATTCTGAAAATGAAAAAGAAATATATGGAAAAGAATAAAAAAAGAACAGGAAGTTACAGACAATACAAGACATTAATGGGTTTTCAAAAATTAGCTGTTGGTAGTTATGTAGACAAAATTTTCTTTATCTACTAATCAGTGGGAGTATGGATAGCCTTTTCCCAAATTTTATTACATTTGTAGTAGTTTTGGCATCATATCACAACTGCTCCCAGCAAAGGCAGAAAGCACATGTAGCTGTTTCCCTCCCAGAGATACTATAGCAGCTACTCCACCTGCTATGACCTAGCTTTGCTCCACAGGAGTCATCTTTACATGCCCACAAACTCTACTATTGATTTCAGTGTGCTCCTTTCCCAGCAACTTGACCCTGTGGAGTGCTGGCAGCACTGAAGTCTTTCAATATGGAAGCTCTTCATCCAAGGGAAATAAGGAAGCCACAGTTTCAGTTCACTTCTGCTGAAGTTTGCAGCATGTCAGCTTTAAATTGTCTCAGTCCTGTAGTGACTTCTAACCTCCTCACCTTGAGCCTTACTGTATCTGCTTGTTTCTGCTTGATGTATTTGAAAAGAGGTTGAGTCTCCTCTTCCAAGACGTACTGTTGCTGGCTCTCCCTTGCAGACCCATTGATCCATCCCATCTTAAGGGTTTAAATGCACAGAAATGCTACATTTATCCACATTCTTGAGACGCTAATATATATATTATATTAACCTTTTTATGTCATACAAAGAGTATCCCCTAGGAAGACTTGGTAGTCTGCCTTTCAATGGTTAGAGCTGATTTTCCCTCAATGAATTCAAAGTTCATTTGCTATTTTAAGGGAACTCAGTGAGATTTTATTCTGTGGGAGGGCAGTAAATTGGGGAAACAGTGAGGTTTGGCTTGCAGCCAGAATTAGCTGGAGAATTTCTGGATTTTGGCTGCACTTGTTGTAATAGCAGATTAGTCTATGCTGAGAGATTTATCAGGGCTTGCACAAAATTAGAAAACCAAATCTGCTTATGGTGAAAACTTCTCTACCACGACAAAACCTGCTTAGGTATTCTCTGTGCAATCCACCACTACCTGTTTCCCTCAGAAATCTGATGACTGGATGATAGCACAGCATCTCAGAAGTCATTTGTTTTTATCCCTTGGACGAGCTTTCATGAGCATATTGAAATGAAAACAAAGACAGAGAACAGAAAAAGTCTAGAACTTCATTCTCTTCATTGTTTCTCCATAGCCCAGCAATTATTCAAGAGATAAATGACTGATTTTTAATATACATGGCAAAACATGTTTCCATTAATATTTCTGAATGAGCTACAATTATGAAACTGTTTTGCTGTCTCTGATTTTTTGCCAAACCTCTTCCAGGCGGACTATTTTTGTCATGGGAATTGGCCATAAACATTTTATGCTTAAGTATAAATTTAAGATAATTTATTCTGGGTTTATATCAGAATATTTCATTTTAGCTCATGGCATTTTTCCTTATTTAAAACAGTACAAATCTCAGCAGCATCTGACTTAGTAAAGAGAACTATGGAAGTTCTATGGATAGTGAAAGTCATACTTTTTTTAAACAAAAAAGCTGTCTGCCTATGTCAGTACTATTGAAAAATGTTTTGTGTCACGATAGTGCATAAATATCAATTAAATCTTGGTCTGCTGTAAGGGAATTCAATCATCATTTCTGCAGGGTTTTTTTTCCACTTTTCTCAGTTTGTATATTTATGTTTTATACTGAGTAACTCTTAAAAGAGTAAATGTATTTGCATACATAAGTCAAATTTATAAATGAGAAACATGAGAAAGCTATTCCATAGAAACAGCATCAGGAAATTGTGGAGAAATAAATATTATATCTCATCTCTAACCATGAGGTCATACTACACCCAGTTATGAAAAATCATATTTATAAGCTTCTACCTCTGTGGTTTTGAAGGAGGGTGAAGGTATTCTTAATTTGCACACTGCAAATCACAAAGCCAAGGGATTCACTCTTATGGGAAGAAATTTGTGAGTTATATCAGTCTAAAATTGTATACTGCTCCTAAAACCAGGGTTACATAATTAAAAAACATAAATAAATAAATACATAAACAGACAGCTGCACAGGGACAGGAGGAAGCAGTTATTTGCTCTGTAGTAAGAAATCCTCAGATCAAGGAGCCTCTCTTCAAAGTGTGATTGTGGAATGTAACAGCTGCTCAAGATTCTGCTAACTGTGGAAGATTCATGACCAGTAGATTAATTTACTTTTCACCAATTATAACTTATCTTACATCAGACTGTTTACAATTTCTCTGCCATCTGCATGCATTAGCACCAGGTTAACGTGCAAACCATGCACTAAATTATGTCCTGGATAAATCTCTCCTGCTAAATACCACAGTCCTTGTCCCTACTTCCCCAGGAATAACCTTTGATCTCCACATCAACAAAAAAAAAATAATTACTATCTTTGCCCAACCCAGGACAAGTAATTTCACTCCTAAATAACTGCACAGCTGGAGACAGATGTGTTCTTCTCTCTGGGCAGACCCTGCAGGGTCCTCCACAAGGCTTTATATCATACTTGTCACTCGTTTATCAGGATCCAAATGTTGTACATTGAAAATGTGTGTAAAACATTCTCAGAATTTCAAACAATAACAAATCAGAATGGGGGAGGGGGAGGAAAGGCTGCAGGAAAAAATAGAAGTCTCCCAGCTGTGCAAATTTAAGTAGCTGGATTAGCAGAAAATGCACTCCAAAAGTTACATTTTTGCAATCTTCAGTAAAAGCTGATTCAAGGAATGTATTATCAAATTTTAAATTCAGTGCCAGACTAATGAAAAAATGTTTCAAATTTTCCTTTAGCATGCACAAAGACATCCAGACTATAGTATTCTGTTCAAAGAAGTCTTGGAACTCTTTTTGTCCCCCCTCAATAAACTGATATTTTCTGATGAAGACAAAGAACTCCTTATATCTTTCATTTCTTCTGTTAAACAATAGTTTTCTTTGAAGCGTAAGTGTTAATGTTTGATTCTTGTTTTCCCTTCTATCTTCATGTCTCTTTTAGGCACTTTGGGGTTTTTGTTCCTTAATCATATAAAAGATTAAAAGATTTTTAAAAGTATCTTTTTTGCTACATTGGGGAAAAGAAAACTAAATAAGCAACATAATTTAGGGAAATTATTTATTTCAAATAATTTTTGATGATACAATAAAAAGGAAATATTTAAAGGAGAGCAAAAATAGAAAATATAGATTAAAGAAATATTTTAAGCATCAACTTGTGAAATTCAACATCACAATCAATATGACAATTGCAATCAATTATATGGCTACTGATATATTATTTATTAAAGATTAATGAACATAGTTGTATATCCTAAAAGAATATAAAAACCTTCAGGACAATTCAATGTGCCAGCTGATATTAAAGAAATCTTTAAACAATGTTCTGAGATCAAATGTCATGTGTATTTGACCCAATATGACATGTGGAACTCAAAATGAAAAAGAAACATGAAGTTAGGCAGTCTGGATAATTAATTTCTTTTTTCTTTTAATTCAGAAAGCAGTAGCATTCGATCAGAAAGTGTCAATCATGTCTAAATAAGGGAAGAATTTCTCAATTTCACTATTTTTTTCCTATTCTTTATAACTATTTACTTTGTCTTCAGTCTTCCCTGGTCTCTGCAAGACAGTCCTGGATTGCTGCTCCTTTGTTGATCATAACCATTTCCACCTGACAGTGGCACCTCTCCCAGCTCTCTTAAAATACCAGGGTGAAATCAAGTTGGAACACAATCTGGAGGGAAAAAAAGTGAAACAGCCAATTATCAAATGACCATGTTCAATTGGCTACTCTTTCTATACTCTGCTATTTGAGAAGCCTGGACAGATTAGTCTTCTCTAGCTGAAACAAAGGTCTTACCCTTGCTGAATGTTCTTTTTCATCCTGGAAGTGGGTCTGTTGTCCTCTGTAGATCCATTCTAATGAATACAATCACTGAGGGCTCACCCTGTGGCTCAAAGGACAGATGGTTTGGAAGGGTGATGTCCACAGAGCTAAGTCCACTGTGTACTTGTCTCACATGCAGGATGGCCTCACTGTTGGTAGCAGTCCCCTAGCACTACCATCCCTGAACTATGAGACAGTGCTAGCTAGCCATAAACCAAAACTGTGTCCGGAGAAAAACCTGCAATTACCAACCAGCAGTTTGGAGACAGACAGCAGAAGAATACAAAACCAAGATGGTTCTGTCCCCCATCCCTGTTAAGATACAGCAGACATGGTTGCAGTGACTAAAATTGCCATTCTGCTTCATGAGAAATATTTAAAGTGCACAGATGAGGCAAATGGATAAAATTTTTGTGAGCATTTTCAGGTCTAATGTGCATGGTCTTACAATTTTTTAGTTATAGACAATTCTCAAACACCACAGTCGCAAGGAAAACGCAATTTTAACTGGCAATCATAGAACAGAACTAAAGCTAACAATGCAAGATAAGGAGAGAAAGCTCCCATACTTTTAAGCCAATTGTTGAAGTACAGTCATGGAAGCAATTCCTTTACTTTCTGCAGTGAAATTTCCTAAAATAGTGAGCTGAGTCTGATGAAAATTAGATCAGCTACTATGTGAGGGTCTCACATTACATTTGCCAGAGAAATGCAATAAGCTTTCTTGGTCTACATCTCTTTAACATGTCTGTGAATGGGAGGCTTCACAGTGGCCACAGGGTTCACAGTCCAGGTTACATATCCTGAAGCAAGCAGGGAGTATCACTTTCTGTATAAAACATTTTTCAGCTAATATGGCAGGCAATGATACTTTTAAAAGTTTCTAAGGGATTTAAAGGTGCAATTTCCCTTTCCAGCCAGGACCCTTCTCTGTATATAAGATATAGTCACCAAAAAGCTAAGCACCACAACCCCAAGGGTTTGTATATCTCACTATTCCCAAGAATAATCAGCAAGACTGAAGTTGCTGTCTCTGAACAGAAACTGAGAGAAGAACTGACTAAGCTAAGGAGCTAAGCTAATTACTGCTGAAGTAATTTTTGAAAATTTGCCAGAAAAGAAGGCCCTTGGTAACTGGAATTCATGCCATGAATTCCTCTGTGAACTAGTATTTTTGCAGTCTTAGGCAAAAAAAAAATTATTGGTAAAAGGTAAAAAGGTAAAAAAGAGGTAAAAAGTAGCCATGCTAGTGCCATGCTAGCTCCCTTTCACCCCCAAAGCTGAGCATTAGAGGGCAAGATGTGGTAACGTGGGGCTCAGAACAGCTTGAGGAGATTACAGCCCACATATCCCATGTGAGTTCTTCAGCCATGAAGGCAAAGATCTTCAAAATCATAAACATATTTTCTCTCCTACACAAAGATTTAAGTATGCTACTGAACGAAGAACAATTCTGTCAGACAATACAAGGACCATTTTATCCCAAAATATCCTTCAGAAGAGAAAGTGAACTTGCAGTATCTAGTTAAGGCACATGTGGCAGAGAATGGCAAGTTGTGTGGCGTATACCTGGGAAAGCAAAGAGACTTTTGGAGGAGCTGCAGGAATAGCCCATGGGTGGAAGATGACACCAGCTGCCCAAATTCCCAAAGGGTGGAGTAAGCAGGGCTAGATGCTCAGCTAGTTTCCAGGAAGGTCTGGCAGTATCTGCTGCAGTTTTTGAGTCACCTGCTACCACAGAGAAAACGTGGGATGTACAGTAGCCCATGTGACAGGGTCAGGTGATTTGGCCTCCAAATAAGAGCCAAGTAAAACTGCTCATGGCAAAGAAAGTAGATGGAAAAATGAATGTGCAAATCTTCCATGGTTTAAGTGATGGGAAACAACCTTCACAAGCACTGGAGCGAAGAAAACATCTTCATGCCTGCTTTTTCCATGTGGTGTAATCCAGAATTTGCCAATGGCAGGTTTCCTACAGCAGGCTGATCCAGATGCTTCTGCCCAACCTTTTCTACCACACTCACCTGAGTATTTGGCTGGTGTTGGGTTGATCCTGGTCAGAACACTGAGGGAAAAAACACCTTTTTCTCATCCAGCATTTTCTGTTTCATTTGCATGCTGAAATGATTCAGCACAGAAAAGGCTAAACAAACTCTGAAAG
Source organism: Certhia americana (assembly GCA_018697195.1). Lineage (NCBI taxonomy): Eukaryota > Metazoa > Chordata > Aves > Passeriformes > Certhiidae > Certhia > Certhia americana. The sequence continues at coordinate 22,690,225 of CM031859.1, forward strand.
GGAGAAGTCAGATCCTGGCAAAGGGTGGGATCTTGGAAAAGCTAAGGCAGGTTATGATTGCACACAGCCCATTGGGCCAGCAAGGAAACAGGTAGGGAATTTCTCCTGAGAACATTAAGGCATCAGGCTACTGCAAGTATAGCCAGTACTAACATACCTCTCAAAGGGAAGTATTTAAGCATTTTGTGGAATTTCACCAGAAGAAATTAGACTTCAGGCAACTTAAGGATTCAGTGATGCCTGTATTAATGTTTATCTGAATTTACATTTGGATGATAGTTTTTGCAGCATTTAAATAACATTTGGTTTCCTATATCAATCTGAGGTTTCTAACTCATGATATCACAGGTACTTTTGAAAAAATTTATGGAAATCCTTAATTACCCTGGGAATCTTTGAGAATTTTTAGCTATTCTATTTCCAAACCATTAAAGGCTAATTGTAAAGGCTGTAATAATTTCTATGTTGTAAAAGAGACTCCTGATTCAGAGTGCCATATATTACCAAGAACTATGTTATCTATACTCAGCTAGAGCCTTTTTGAAAAACAGACTGTAACTGAGTGTCATAAATTCTGGTTTGTGATAACTATTATTACCATAGTGCTAGAATAAGTGGCTGAAAAATACATGTCTATGAATCATTTTTAATCATATAACTTACAATGCTTACTTTATTGACTTAGCCTCAGACAATCCTCTTTCCCAGTTCTTAAGAAAGATGTAAAATACCCAATCCATAATGTCTTATTTTCCATAAGGCACTTTTATCCAAACCTTGATTAGATTTCTCTCACTTTCTGAGTGAGGCTCTAAGGAGCATGCAGCAAAGCCAACAGTCTGCCATATTCTTCAGACCTTTGTGAAGAAGTCTAAAATGCAATTATAGCAGCTGTAGCAAAAAATCTGTTAGCCAAAAGGACAATAGAGGATCACATATTTGTGCATTTTCATGCATTTCATTGTATTATTAATAGCATCTTCCTGTAAATGTCTGATCTCTGAGAAATGAGAAAAACAATCTAAATATCAGGTACAAAAAGAAAACATAAGAGGAAGGCTGAATTCTCAAAATATGTTTCAACAGAATTAAACCAGAAAATTTCATGGGAAACAAAAGGAAAAAGAGTTTATACTGGCTTTCTAATCAGATTTCCTATTACTTATAATTAGAAAACCTATATTAATAATCGCCTATTAAAATTGGTAGCTTACAACACATGTAGCTTTTCATAAAACAACAAGAGTAAGATTAGAAATAATCAAATTTTAAGATTTCCATTTCCAGTACAACCCATAGGATTAAAATCTGGGTTTTTTGCATATTTCTATTATTTGCAAAGATGCAAAAATTATCATTGAGATAAATGCTTGCTGTTGGATAAATTCTGAATCCAGGTTTATTTCTGTGCACACCGTACTGTATGATTTGGGAAAGCTTCATTTTTCTCTGCTGCAATGAGATGACAGTGTCAAAACCCTAGGTGATACCAGCCAAACATAATAACACTGATCCAAAATGCACCAACTGCAGATATAGCTCAAGGACCAAAGCTTCTAGTCTTACACATGACATCTCAAAAATTAATAAGCAAAGCAATATACTATAGTACCAAAATACAAGCCCAAGGAATTCTCTTGTCATGCAAAGATATTGGTGCCTTTTGACAATGTCAATTTGAGCTGACACAGGTGGGCAAACACCGGTGTTCAACAATCCCAAAATAACATCAGACCTTGAACAAAGGAGGATAGGGAAGCCCTAAAGCATGTATTACATGTGCAGTCCTACAGCGAGAAGTCTTGTTCTGCTCTTGAACACTCTGCTACATACACTGTCTGGAGAAGCCACAAATCAGCCAAGCACAGATCCATCACCCAGAGAAACAGCTTTTTCCATGTGATTTTTATCTCTCTTCCAGGGAATTCAGAAAAATGAAAGCAAAATAGAGAGCTTGGTACCATCACATTGTGTTCTGATTTTTCCAGCAGTATACCGAGTCAAATAGTAAAGTAAACCAATTTGTTTTGCTCAGCAATTCTTTGCTTTTTTGAAATAGATGGAGTGAAAAAGACTAACACCCTTTCCAAAGACCAATCTGCATCCCAACAACAGACATTTTCTTTATTTATACATACAAATAAAGCACAGGAAGAACAAATATCACATGGAAAGACACACAGATATGCAAATGCTGAGAACATAAGTTAACAAATACACATCTAAAACTTTTTCAATGATAGTGTGTGAAGAGGAAAAGCGCTTAGATCTCAAAGGGATGTGCATGGTAGAGTCACTAAGATATTGAATGCAAATTCAATATGTATTACAGTTCATCAGTGTAAACAGGGTTAGAGCTGGAAAAGTTAAGAAGAAAATTAAGAGAATTATGATTTTTGGTGCATCTGTGTTCTTGACTAAGGTCTTTTGATCCCTTGGTGCTCTGAATTTTTTGTGCAGAAGATGAAACAAATATGTACAGCTAGAAACCAATGTAAGAACTAAATCCATCTGGGGGTATCATCTCACTAATATTTTAATTGAATGCAGAGTCTATTGTCTTGCTCCAAGCTATTTTAATATAATTCTCTTTCTCTTGACTTTTTAGATGAGGTCTAAAGTTACATCTACCTTTCTTTTTATTCTGAAAATAAGTGGAGAAATGGTAGCAGTGAATATTCTGGTCCAGTGAGTTCACCATGACTTTGGAGAAAGGCTTCTGATGTGAACAGTTGTAGGTGGCCCTGTGTGCATAAGCCCCCGACTAGTCCATTTTTAGTGACACTCAATATCCCAATGGAGCTGTACAGTAAAGAATATTATTATAACCAACAACATATATTTCTGTTTGATTTATTCACTTTTATGTCATGAGGGGAATAAAGAACAACAAAACTACAATGTCTATTTATGCATTTATTTCAGTTCTCTCTGCACTGCACCTTGCATTAACATGCACAATTCTGCAAAGACTTCTATAGTGCAATGAATCATCCCACTAAGTCACTAATTAGAGAAAATTCCTCTCAGATTCAGTGAATCATCAGCTCTGCACATTATATTTTTCAGACTTTTTCACAATATGTAGAAAATTCTGAAAACATGAACAGTAACATTTCATAGACTGGAGAAAGTCATTTGAAGGGAACAAAAAAAAAAAATAGCTTGAGCAAATAATTTTCTTTGTTTATGACTAAAGGGGTTCTTTAGTATTGAAAAAATATTAGGAGCTTGAATTGAAGTGAGCAAATTAGAAAAAAGATGCAATTTTCAAATGAAGGAATATTATTTTAATTAAAAGATATATCAGATGGCACGTGTTTACACATTTGCATTTGTACATGCAAATAACAAATATGCGCAAACAGGACTATCTGTTATCTGACCCCCTCATTAATATTAAGATATTTATTCTCTTAATTCTCCATTGATACTGGTAAATGTTGTTATTATTGTATTACGAATGAGAACTGAAAGAGGCAAACATATCTGTGAAAGTTTTGGTGTATCACAATAAGAAGTGTATGGCAGATAAGAATTTGGAAACAAACCAGCAGCAGCATCTAATGCCACAAATAACACTATTTTTGCTCTGCTTAATGGATCTGAATGTCAAAAGGTCTCAAAATGTCTAATTAATTTCACTTGTCCTTTATGAATGCATGACAAATTCATGCAGATGTGGAATACTTGTTTTCCAGAGTTTCATTTGAATCAACGATAGAAGCAGGGAAGCAAAACAGAACTTTTAAGCTCATCTGATTTTCTTGCACCAAGAAAACTGACTCTGGTTTTATGCCTTTAAACTGTATCTGAAGTTTTTAATAATTTTTATGAAATAAACTGAATAAGTGACTACAAGTATTAGTCTCTAGCCTCTCCAAAATTAATTTACTAAATGGCTTTGATAGTCAGCTGACAGTCACTCCTGTCTTTTCTTTACTGTCCAGATGGAAATAGGAAGAAAAGATCCATATGTATTATAACATAGCCAAAAGTTAAAGTGTGTCTGATATGAAAATGATACAATTTTTTCTTGCAAAACCTATCCAACAATTTCTAGTAATCTGAAGACCTTTGTGCATAAGCAAAGGTTAAATAAGGTTAAAACTTTACTAGCTGGGCTGTATTGCTGTACACTGTAGTAGACTCTTTAAAATATCTAGCACACAGTCTTTACCTTGGGAGAGACTGAGAATGCAAGTGCTGTCAGTGACTCTCACTTATACAAAACTGAGTCAGCATAAAAAATGTCAGCAGAACACTTTCTTTTTTAATTTAATTCTCTCAACATTTTCATTGGAAATGTGTGTACATTTCAACATTGGGCTGCCAAAGTTAAGGAATTCCCAGCTCTGCACAGATGATTGCACTGTACAGTTAACCACTTCAGTGCATCTCTGGAGCACTGCATAAAGCAGGGAAGCTACTTTACTTTTTCACAGAAGTAGGACCCTTAGAGTTGCAACGAACCAAAGATAAAAATACTCAGAAGTACTCCTGACAGGACGTTAGTCAGAAGATGGTGCTGTTATAACAGAACTTTTAGGCAGCTGAGTCTCTATGGGAAAACGTAAGAGGAAGTAAAACCCAAGTGTAAATTAAAAGCTGATTTCAGTGTGAGCTGGTGCTCTGCATCTCCCTGAATAACCTCACAGAAATGTACTCACGAGGACACCCTATAATACATCTTGGCTTACTTGCTTGCTTGCTTCCTTTTCAAGAGGGGAATGTACAGGAAAAAACACTTTAAATTGCCATTCACTAACTTTTGCACATTCATTTGGATCTTAGCTCATTCCATCAACCCTCAAATGACCAACAACATTTTTATGTGTTTCTACTCCATATAATGTGTTTCCATGTCAGTATATGGGTTCTGTCTCAGTTGCTGCTGGTATTGCAGAAAACCTGGAAATAGGCAGTAATACAATTTCATGACCTCTGGGGCATTATTAGCTCAAATATCTACATAGAACCACTGTTTTGTGTCATATAGAAATAGCTTTGAAAGCATTTCCTTTTGTCATTATAAGGGCAAAAAGTGGAGGTTGCACAATTCTTCAGAAACAGAATACTAAATTTTCTGCAATGTGAAAAGATTGCATTGTGACTGCGATGGAGAAAAGGCTGATGTTGGTGGGAGAATGAGGAAATAAACATATAATTACTAAAACATCTGACTGCAAGTAAATGAACATAGTAACTACCTACACAACAAATAGGTGATTAAAAATGCATGAAATTAGAGTAGTCCACAGGAAAGGTAATTGTTATAATTGATATGATGATGAGTGATATGGATTCTGTAGTCTTTGGGCAATCATGAAAACTAGATTATAAAGGCAGAACCACTAAGTAGAAAAGACCACAGATGCATTTTGCTATCTGACAGAGATCTCTTCCTTGCTAGAAAAGCCATAGTGCTGTTCCTAATATCTAGAATATAATGAATGTACATGTATGTGAAGAAAGCCAAACTGGGGACCGATGTTCTCATCATGATCTGAGTACATTAATGGAAGATGTTCCCATTCCTGGTGCACTCCAGTGTCCTTGTGAAGAATGTTACTGTATTGAGTAAACTTCTGGTGGAACAATCTGTTAAAAAAATTGCAATAATTACATCTGTGAGATGAAAAGTCTTGATAGCCTGGCATTGCTTGAAAATTCAAGCAGAGTGCTCTCCTGGAAGGCTAATCGGCCTTAATGCTTGGGATCAGGGCAGTGCCATGTAACTAATGACTGTAAGGAGAATGATATAACAGCTGTATATCACATTTAGTTACCTAATTAAAACAATTTCAATATATTTCACATGATTTCTGCCTTAACAATTATTATTTGGCTCATTTCCTACAGCTTTTTTCAACAGCAAAGGTCAGCTAAGGGAAAATATTCAGAGGAATGAGAGGAAAACATTGTAGGAAATATTTTGAAATTAGCTATTCTTAGCTATTATTAGTTACTTAGCTATTCTAGTGTAAATCAGAGGAATACTGCTGCTTCTACTGCAGCATGTATTTACATCATGGGAAAAACCAAGAGAATGGGAAAAGAGACAGTCAGTGGAAATGGGGTGTAACATGATTGAAGAGAGGGGTCAAATTCTTTCCTGCCAAAAATGAGCAAACCTCTGTGAAAATGTCAGTGAAGCTTCACTCAGAAATGTCAGGAGAAATTTTAGCCAGACTGGGAATTTCACAATGAATATATTTCTGGTTTTTGAAATGGAGCCATATCTTTAAGCACATTTATGATTAAATGCAAGCATTTGCAATGGGCTCTACTGTGCACCATTCTACGAGATGCTTCTCCTGTTCCCTTGCTGGACAGCATGTCTGCACCGTGTTAGAGAAAGGAACCCTGCAGCTTCCAGGCTTCTTTCCACAAATGTGGGCTGCTGGCTCCTCACTGAGTACGTCAGTGCCCTGCAGCCACAGCCCCTGCCAGGCTGATGGGGCTTCTGCCAGGTGTCAACACAGTCCTGGCTTCTCTGCCCCATGACTGGTGTGAGCTTTGCAGATCTGCAAGGATCTGCAAAACAACTTTTTAAAAACTGCTTCCATGATTGTTTTTAAAACTTCAAATCAAAGTTTGGGAACTTCCACATTCAGTTCAATTCTGAAGCATGAAACTAATTTCCCACAATTTTAAGATACCTTCAGCCATATTTTGTGGCAGATAAGTAAGAGGAAAGAGTAAAAGCATCAGGCCTTATTTATAAGCAGAAGAAATCTGAGAATTAAGGAGTTAATTGTATTTTGGCATGAATACCATTGTCATTACCTCGCTGTCCAATATGAGTAAACAGAAAGAATCAGAAATATGTTTACAAGGATTTCAAGGGCACTATTAATTTTGATAGATTTTGTATGTACACCAAAACACCTGAGAATATTGATCTGGTCTTGGACAAATGTTCTGAGGTACACAATATAAGTCCTTCTAATTAGAAACTCTTAAATGTTCACTAAATTAGTAGATTTCAAAACATCAAAATGTTTTCAGACTCAGTAGTTTTCTAAAAATGGTTCCCTTTACAGGGAACAGAATTAGCTATATTAATTCAATTTCAAAGATGAAACCAATTAGGGAGCTTTATTTCTTTCTAAATACATGAATCCTTTTCACAGACAGGTTTCATAGAGCCCTATACACTTACTTACGTATTTTTATCCACAAGAATTCATACTACGATAGCAAACCAAGAAAAATCAAAATGCATGCAAAAATTAAAGAAACAATAAGCAAAAAGATTTCTCCAAGTTTCACATCCCAGTTAAACAAGAAACTGACTTGGCAGGTCTTGTCTTTGTTCTGTCCCTGCAGCACAGTCTAGGAAAGAGCACTCCCAGTGGGAGCTGTTAGTCTTGAATAATAAAACAGATAACATGCAGAGAAGGCTGAAAAGAGCCATTGCAGAGGTTAAGGGAGAAACACTAATTTTGGAAAGGAATCCCTTTCCATGCAGTGGTGGATGTAAAATTTGCCTGAATAAAAGGGAACACATGTTCTTGTGGCAAAACAGCTCAGCAACCAAGAAAATAACCAGGCATGAAAAGCTTTATTTTTTCCAATTAGATTGGTTTTGGGAGTTTGATACATGTGCTGGGTTTCTCCACCACGTCTTGTCCAGCTTCTGGTCTCTCTGCATTCAAGTAGCTCCAGGTTCAAGCCTGAACTTCTCTGTCAAAGAATTTATGGGGGCAGAGATGCCAGAAAGATCCCCCACATAGTTTTCTCCTTACAATTTAGTCAAATACCTTTCTCATTTCCACAAGTGTTTCTGCTCATAAGTCAGCTGGAAACCCAGAAGAGACCAGGACAAGTTTTACAGAGAAGATCTGCTCCCGTATCTCTGCTTCAATATTATTCTCTAAGAGTTGTTCCCCAGAAAATTTGTTGCTCTCACATCTCCAGCCAACATCTGGCCTGAGAGTCCCTGCTATACAGATATGAACATGGTCCCAGTCTTACCACATTGCTGAACATCCCACTGAGGAGGAGGAAAATGTAAGAAAAGGGAGAGAGGGATGTAACACTGCCTTCAACTCTACTGGCACAGATTTATGACCCTGTTGAAAAGGTGCTCCAAGATCTGCTGCAAGATAATCTTTGTTGGTTCCCTAGAAGTAGATCTTAAATACAATTTTTCTCACATTGGAAAGGTGTGGTCTATGTTCTGCACACAAATAACCATGAAAATAGAAAAATATTTTGTAAATGAAGTATAGATCCAGGTAACCCTTAAGACTGCCTATCTTTCCTTTAAGTTATGAGCTGCATGGACAGAAGTGCTAAGTGTTTGCATCACTCGCCAAGAGTGTGTAACAGGGTTTAGAGCACTGGGACGCTGGAGGCCTAGTTGTCTGCCCTATACTGCCTCTCATCTGCTCTTCCCTTTGTCAAACCTCTCCATTTTCCTGTACATGTAAAATTTAACAATATTAATAACACACACATCTATTGTAAAGCATTAACGTCTGCTAAAGCAATGAAAATATTCATTATATTAATAAGAATAATCGGTGGTGCCTGTTGGAAGCAAAAACATACAGGAAGAGAACAGTAAGCATTTAGCTGGAAATATAGCATTTGGGAGAAATGTCTGTGTTATGTGTTGTAAATGTGGAAAACAGAATACAAAAGGCCCATTTAATTCACATGAGATTCACGACCCCTCATATACCACGTTTGGTGCTGATTTATTTGAATTAAGATGGCAAGAAAACCTCCTCTTGCTGTTTTTTGTTACATTTTTTAGTTTAGTTTTCTTTTGTTTTTAATCAAGCTCTTGCTCAAGCCCTGTGAGTAAGAATTCAGTAACACATTGTAAATCACATTTTGCAAGTTCTGTGACTTCAGATGAGATAGTCAAAGATAGTGCTGTATAATTCACATGTGGCTGGTTTGTCATTCAGGCACCACATGTCAGATTCTCCCTCTATACAGCTGAGTGTGTGAACATAAAAGCTGTAGAGACTGCAAGTATCATAATTTTAAGGTCCTGGTTATTTCTGAAGCAATTCAGAATCTTATGAGTACAAGCCTAAGCCATTTTTTTAACAATCTTTGAGTCAAATTCAATTTATCATGAAAGTTTTCCCAAAGAGGAATTGACAAAAAAGCCCAAAACCCCAACAAACGATCAAAACAAAACAGAAGTACACAGTCAGCAATCAAACCTTTCCCCAGAAAATGGTAGAGAAAATTATATTCCACAGCAGAAGTGGGACATCCCATCACTGTAACAGAGGGTTTCTCAAAGCTTCACATATGAAATACCTGAGTAAAACTTTTTCAACAATGTAATGTTATTTTTAAGGTGTCAGGGATTGTCACTGGCTACAGTTGCAAGCAGAGTCCCTGTCCTAAACCTATTCTGTAATCTTTGGAGAGAAATAGGTGAATTGCAATCCAAAAAAAGCAACTTTTCTATGCTGTCCCTTAGAGAATCTCAGTTAAGATGTCTACAGCATAGTTGTAACTCACACCATTCATGGATCTACCATAGAACCAAAATGAGGCCCCAAATGGTCTGACAATCGACTCACATCATGATATTGATAAAGATAGTATTAGATAAACTAATTACTGTTTTGTAGTTTTATACATCCCAGTATGCAAAACAAACAGCTGCGCTCTCATGTGTAGCAAGAAAGGCCTGGTTTGTCTTTCCTAAAGATACCCAAGCTCCTCATGTGGCTTCATTTTCACTACCTACCTAATCACTCCCACAAAATTCATGGTGACCTAAACAGCCTACTGCAGAAGGAAGAGTCATGGCATCATTCAGGACACGAAAATCTGAACAGCCTTTCAGAGAGATGCACAGGGAGCAAAGTATGATCATCGTTCTGTTGGATGACATCCACACCAACGACTTTCTGAGGTCTTCCTAGCTGGGCTTTGCACTGATTGTTATGTTGTCACCTTCCAGGCAGCTTTGCAACATTAATTCTGGGGTTTTGAATTTTCAGCCCATGAGGTTCCAGTTGTTAATGATGTCGAAACCTGAAACAACTTGAAAAAGAGTAAAGCTCTTGTGTCCTAGGTGACAATGGAATAGTCTTCCTAACTAGAGAAATGGACATAGCTACAGATAAGGGCAACTTTTCATATAATTACACACATGTTGCATTAAATGTAAGTGTGTATATATTATGCATAAATATATATAATAACAGGTATTTGATAGGATGAAGGAAAATAACAAAAAGTCTTGCATTAGTTGGTACTACTGAAGAACAGCATAGCTGAATAGGTTTACATGAAAACATACCTGCATTTACTTCTCCAGACAAAGCAGAAAGTTTGGTGCTACTATCCTTTATTTCAAACAGAGGAATGACCAGTTATGGATTTATTAGGAATTTTAAAAAACATTTCTCCTTTCTACTGTGTTTTGAGTAAAGTATTAGGACTTTGAGGAATGATTTGAAGGTATGATTTTTATTAGTAGTGTAGATGGTTCACCATCTGCTGTTTAAGAAGCAACAAAATAAAAGTAATTTTGCAAAATATCTGTACAAAATGAACTATAACAAAATCTGCCTGTAACCATTGATGATCTCCTGCTTTTCCTTGTAAAAGGATATATCAAGTCAGTGCCATTTTGTCAGGTGTCTAAGAAGCAAAGCCACAGCAGAGAAAAGCATTATTACAGGTTTATTATGTCTCAAAATATAGAAATATATTCCAACAGCATATTTTAAAGAATAATATAACAATAATCTTCAGCTTCTTAGTCTCAAAATGGTACACCATTATTTAAAAATATATTACTTAATGTACCCAAAATTTAGTATCCATCAAATTCCATTTAGAATAAATTGAGTTCACAAAAGCATATCCACCTACCCAATTTATACAAAAAAATCAGTAATTTTTTAAAGACAACAGAGGAGTTTAACTTTTCTAAAATGGTAATACAGATGCAGACATTTTTTCCTAGATATTCTTGCGCATGAACTGCAACTAAATGTAGATATGTAGGTAATGTCAGTATAAAATACAGATGGGAGCGTATAATAAGGGGAAAGAGTTCCCAAGGCTGAAATCAGAACTGCTAATTTTTATTTTTTTTTAATTGAGTGTATGCATAGAAAGGATTTATGTATTACTCCAATAGCAAGATAAAATAAATTAGTTTCTGCAAAAACGAGAGCTGCCTATTCACATGCATACACACAGTCACACACATGCTGATTTTATCAGCCTGTAATCATCTAGTTTTCTGAGATATGTTTTAAATAACCAGAGAAGTCAGAGTTTACAGGAATAGACTGTCTAAGAAGAAACTTATAAATCCTATCCATTTTTAGCAACTCTTTAAGAATGGTTTAATGGAAACATTTTTAATGAAGGCAGTTCATGATAAAAGCGTATGTTATAATTAGCCATGTAATAGAGAGAGGAAAAAAATTGTATTTTCCCATTTTCATAACACTAAAACAAAGGGGTGCCCAAAGACATGAAGTGTAATTAACTCAAAATAAACCTATGTGTAGTGGTGATGGGAATGGTAATTTGTAATTAGTTGTGTAGTTCACAGCCAAAGGATTTAACTTGAGGCCAAAATTTAGTGGGATTAAAAAGTTATTTATATGGATTTAAGAACTATTAAAGTTACAATAGTTAGTGCTAAATAAAAGGAAAACTATCCCATATTAAGTCTCATTATTTAAACCAGTTCCCACCTGATAGAAAAGCGGATGGGACTGCAAGAAGGCTGCAAGTTACCCAGCATCTTCTTATGAAAGGTGTTTTTTATCTTTTCCTGAAAGCAGCCACCACCAGGGATAGGATTTTTGATTAAAGTGACAATTTCTGCACCCCTTGTGCCTTCCCTTGCATGCTCATAAAACACATCCAGAAGTGGGAGCTAAATAAAGCAAAGCCCTTCCATTCCCTGTATTCTGTGTACTTTGTGTATATAGTAACTTGTGTATGTAACAGGAAGGCTTGTGTGGTATTTTTGTTTGATTTTGGCTTGTTTTTACACTATTATAAAAATACCTGCTAGAGCAGTGTCATAGATAATAGACTGATATGATTTGAGGTAAGATTGTTGTAGTTCAATTTTTAGTGTTAACTTATAAAGTCATAGATAGAGGCAAGAGTCTGTCTACATGGAATTTCTGAAGTGTGGAGCCTTTTGCAAACTCTGCAGCTCACAAGCCAAAAAGTAACGCACTCCTCCAGTTACACTCATCTTGTTAAAGAAAATAGTCATAACAATTATGTGCAATTTTTTCACTTCTAGTCTTTATCTGCTATTTATTTACTTAAGCACTGTTCAACATTTCACTTCTTCTAATGGAGCAGAACTTCTAAAAGACAAAATATGTTTAGCTGAGCAGTTTTCTTTAGTTTTTTTTCCTCTTGTGTGTTTTTCTAAATAAATACCTTGCCACAGTTTTCATTGGCATAATATCACCCAATGCATTTTAGTTCCTCTAACAATACAAAGCAGTTACAGAAGTTTTGGAGTTTCTAGGTAAAAAAAAATATTCTATACAAAAAGGCTTTACTTTACAATATTGAAATGGGATCAATCAGATTTCAGTATGGCCAATTGAAAAATTAATTTATGAACTTCTACTGCATAGTGAGGTGATCCATTAAATAAATGGTTCTGAAATTTTGCTCATACAAAAGAAACTATATACTTTTAAATAAATAAAAGCTACTATATACATTATACTGTACAATTAAATGAGAGACGACATGAAATGGAATAAATTTAGGCCTGCCTTTTCATCAGCAATGCTCATATCTTGAATTTATTACAATTTTGAATAGAACCCTCTGCTTTAGATTACTTTTTGTATTTTAGTGGCAGCCACATGAACGCACCACCATATTCCTGTATTTTTTTAAAATAACATTAGAACTGTCATCAAAGTAGAGCACGGAGATTGCGTTCAGTTTTGTTGGTGCACAGCATGGCTTTGGTACATGATCGGGAAACATCAAGTGAACCTGAAAGACAGATAAATACATAGCTCATATATCAAACAGAGAGGTGCAAGGACAATGTCAGTGCAAAACACGTCTTTGCAATTCAGCAAGGGCTGTGGTCACAGATTTTCCTCGGTTAGCAACTTTAAAGTACAGCTTACCTCCAGCACATTTTTCTGATTTCAATTGCACGGGCAGAGTTATACAATAACTCCAGATGGAAAGATAAATGAGAAGCGGCCAAGACAGAAAGTTGGTTAGCAGATGAAATTTAGAGAATTGGAGTTAGGCAGCTGCTCGGGAAAACATTTAAACCTATTATCCGTACCAACTTTGTAGAGAGCAGGGCACAATAAGAAGCAAAGGCTCAAGCCCCAGGTCTCACCAGGACCCCAGCGTGTGCTAAAATGCTTTTCTGTCTTTGGGCTCAGTGTGGAGGAAAATCTATTGCAGGCAGCAAAGGTTGCGAAGGCAAAGCCTCCTAACACAAATGTTTCAGCCTATGAAATGGTAAAATGTGTAGTCTTTGACAGTATGAGTGCATTTTAAGGTCTTATCTAGGTATCAGTGGATCCAATTCTACTTCCAGGGAAATAAAAATCAGTTCATAAGGTGGGTGCTTGCTAGACAGAATATTTGGGGCAGGGGCTGAGGCAGAGAGGTCTTTATGTACGCGAGGTTGAAATATACCAATGAAAGGTTAAAGTGAAAGAAAAGAGTTTGGAAAAGTGTCCCAGAACAAACAAGATTTAGTGGAAATAAATTGGGGGAAATACAAGTTCTTTGTACTTGAAAGAAGGTTGGATGTAATATTCTACACATGCTGAAGACTTGGAAACTGGGGAGGCCAGAGAAGAGGGGGTTGTAATAGAGAGGGCAAGAGATTATTAAGGCATGGATGAAGACTTCAGCAGTAATAGATTTTGTTTGTATGTTAAGTCTTTGTAAATCTGCTAGAGCCATCAGTCTTGCAGTGATATAAACCTAGAGCCTTTGCCAGACAACCAAGAACAGTCTATCAGGAAACGATTTTTATATAACAGTTACCATGAGAGGGTCTTTTGAAATAAGCAATAATAAATCCTGAAGTAGCTGTTTTGTAACAGTTTAGACACACATTTAAGAACTATTTAATAAATGAATAGCAAAGCACTGGAGAAAAAACTGATTGTGCCTGACCAGAGCGGATGTTTGTCCAGCCATAAATCCTGGTCCTTCCACCCCTGATGGAAGATCCATGGCCCCACAATACCCCCATGGAAGTGATGTTCACAGCCTTTTCAAATATTTACCCCAAATTCAGTGCAAGTCAACCTGATGATCCACTGCCTTGCATCACCAGGGAGTAAATGCTACCCCTGTGCCTATTCTGAGGGTGATGCAGGAGATGAGAAGGAAATTTATAAAGCTCATTAAATGCACCCTATCTTTTATTTATATGCATCTGTATTGTCTGTTTGCCTGAGTCCAGTTGCAGAAAAACAAGAGAGAGAGTGAGGTATTGGCCCGTATTTTTCCTACTCTTGTTACAAAAGAAAAACAAGAATCAGTAAAGTTTGGAGGGGTACCAAGGAACAATCACTTCCCAACCCAAAGAGCAGGCTTTTTCAGAATGGTGTAATAAGTATGGCCAGGGGGTGACTGCATTTGAATTAGGGTGGAGCGTATGAATAATTGCTTCCCAAGCCATCCCCATATGCACACCTTGTGTAAATCCGAATTTTGTATAATTTAAACCAGAAAGCATTCAACTACTGTTATCTCATCTAATTTATGTACAGCTAAAATTTAATTGGCCTCATGATTTTTTGGCTGCACTGAATGCATGTACAGTTCATGCAAAGGGAGAAACACAATTCCAAAATGGCCATAAAAAGAGGCAAAATTAAGTATCCAATTTTAAAAAAATCAGACAAACTACACACATTTCTTAACAATGGGAAAATAACTATTTCTGGACAGGAAAGACACACAAGAGAAAGTAGCACCGAGCCAACTCTTATTTAACAATCCATAATTGCAGGAGGGAACTCTAACCTGGGAATCTCAGTGATATTGGCAACTTTTCTGGACAATGTTTGCATAATACTAAACTATTTTTTTGCTGACCTACTTCTTTTCAGCTCAGCACTGCAGATATGCTGTTCTTCATTGTCTTCTAAAAACATTGCTATATTCCTTGCCAACTGGCATTTTATGTTCCCTTTCGCCTGAACCCCTTAACACACTTCTACTTATTTTCAGCCTCTGACATTTTCCCTCCTTTTTGTAAATCCTGCTGACTGGAATTCCAGTACAGAGGAATAATGTTGTACTGGTGACTGGACTTGGAGAAGGTGAGTAAATGAAAAATTGAATGGAAGGGAAAAGTCCCAGCACATGCTGAGTTTTTGAAAATGTCCCTCTCATGTTGAAATACTTGGCAATTTTCACAAACAAAACTTGTTTTGTATCAGAAAGAAATCAGATTTTATTTTTGTTTGTTTGTTCACTTGGTTTTGGGCTGTTTTTTGGTGTGGGGTTTAACTTTGAGAGGTGTGTTTGGGCTGGTGTCCCAGGTAGTAACTCCACTCATTTCTCAAGGAGGAAAGGTTTTCCAGGGCCAGATTTTAATGTGAAAATAAAAGAAAAAGATCATTTTCCTTGGACAGGCTCATCAGCATAATCTGATGGTCAGGATACTTTACCATTATCAGTTTAAATCAAATGGAACCTTAAATCCACATTTCTCTAATTTCAGTTGAGTGCCTTGAACTTTCCAGAAACTAACTGGGAATGACCACCCTTTCCTGTTCTTATTCCATGCTGTGACTCCTCCCTTGTGTATTATCTCTCATTCCTCTCCTTCTTAGTCATTCTGCTAACACCAGTGTTATTCAGAGCCCGTTCTTCAGCTGGCACAGGTGAAAAATCCATTTTTGACCAGACTGACCAGACTCTGCCCTCACAGCATTACATTTAGTCACAGCCTAAAGGTCACGATTCCTGTGGCTGAATGCTGCTGGGGTAGAGGAGGCCTAGCCAGCTGCCTCAGCTAAAATCATCTTTTTGGCTGCTACAGCTGAGGCACAGGACTAACATAAGAATTAGCAGAAGCAGAAAGCTGGCTGCAAATCCCCTTTTACATGTACCAGGCAGAGCAACAGATCCAAACACACTTATTTTTAAATTACATTTGTAAGCCAGGCATGACTGAACACAATTTCTTACATGCAAATGCATCTGTTTGCAAAGCTTCACATTAAATTACAGTGTAAGAATCTCTGCCAACAGTTGACAACAGAGGTCCACAGAGTGGCCAAGTGTCATCATTTCTGGAAGGTATAACATGTAGATGTTAACACTGAGCTTCAATAAGCTGCAAAAACTCTTGGAAGTCAGACCAGGGGGCCCCTTTGGTTCCTGTCTACACAATTCTCCAGTAATATAACACAGTCTTCTCATGTGCTATTGCATTCGAAATGGAGGTGAAACCTACCACACAGGCCATTCCGAGCAGTTCATCCTCTCTCCAGCAAAATCACTAAAGCAGGTTTTGAAATGGGTTATGATTTACCCAGAAATAACCAAAATTCAGTAGTGGTAAACAGAAGAGTCAGACTTAAGCAAAGACACAAAGAACTGCAGCGTAGACAACTATTACACACTGAGAGGCATACCAGGGTCTGAACAATGGCATGGTTTGTGGCGTTCATGTGGGCATTGAGGGGGAAAGAACACTCTCCATCGCAGTAAAACGCAGCGTAGCCCTCCGGTGCAATAATCCAATCCTAAAACAAGAACACATAAGTCCACTCATTATATTTTCTCACTCAGGGCATTTATAACTATATCAAACTAAGACTTGCTCAATGGCAAAATGCACTTCAGAAGATGGCATGTGAAATGAATGGATTTTAAAAAAAAAGTACTTGCTTTGTTCATGTAAAATAGAGATGGAATTTAATTAACCCTAAAAATCTGTACTGAATGACGCTATAAGGGAGATTAAAGATTAAAATATATTTGCAGAATGTTTTTCCTTCCAGACTTAAAATCTTGAGCACTTCTTGGTGCAGCAAAAGTAATTAAAATGCATTCTCTTCCTTCAGCATACTCAATACTATTAACTGTATTATTGCATGAGACTGAACCTTGATAGTGATTACCTGTTGGCATGTGAATGAATCATGCATTTTCAGTATTTCAAGCAACACAGCATGGGCAAAAGACCACAAGAGGGAAAATATTTAAAAATGTTAATGAAAGCTGTGTGTTTAGTTTGCTGAATTCCTCCTCTGCCAGGTAATGGAGGTGCTGCAGGAAGGGCAGAGAGGATCAAGTAGCTACTTCTTGGGATTTGTATCCTTTTTTTTGTATCTCATTGCACTCTGTGTTTCAAATATTGCAGTGTAGCTCTGGCTTTCCAGCTGAAACTTATAATTCTTACAGTAGTCTTTGTGTTAAAAATAGATTTTCTTTTTTCTTTGACTACCATGGCCACTGATCTGAGAGCTTTGTACATCTTGGAGCATATCAGAATTTACTGTTAAAAATCCAAACCAAAACAGTTGATATCTGAAAAAAACCCGCCTGTAATCAAGAGACAATGGCTCACTTGTTCAGTGGCCTGAGTTCAATACCACAAGCCTGCTCTGTGGCCCTGGACAGGGTAATTATGCTTTGCAGACTTGGGAAAACAGCCTCTGCCTACTTCTTCAGGCTGCTGTGGGGATATATACTACAAAATATACTACAAAATATCTGACAGGATAATAAGGCCATATGAGAATCTGAGCTAGACACATAGAGGATGAGCTGTCACTAAAGAGACAGCATACACTTTCTCCTCATAGACTTGTTCTGCTCCTGGAAAGTTGTTTTACAATAATTCAGAGAAATGTGAAATGCACAGACAACCATCCCTGAGTTCTTACCTACATATGCAATAGTTATAGGTTGCTGAAGGCCTTCTTGTTCTTTCTTTATAGAGAGTTCCTTGCTTTCTGGGAAAAAAACCTAGACTGATCTTTATTTTCTTTTTTCCATAATGCCCTGCCTCTGACTTTACCTTTTACTGGAAGTACATTTTTTTGTTACTGTATGGCAGGACAAGTTTCTCTCAGAAATTATATAAAATTAGTTATGGTATAATAAAGATCACTGAGCGCTGATTCAAGATTTAATTCCCTAAGGATCCTGCCCCAATGAAATCTCTATGACCTGCAGCAGACAGCACTGAACAAGAGGTTTAAATCTGAAATAGTGAAAATTTAAAATGTTTCATTATGTTTTACATAATTTCATTACATGGTGTGGGGATTTTGGTTTCATTTACTGCAGATTCACTCATCTCTTGAGCAGTAGCTTAAATTTATCTTTCTGTCAATGAATCCAAATCATAAAGCCACTAATGAATGCAATGCCTTTGAGAGAAGAGCTAAAAAAGGTAAAGTTATAGTGATAGCAAGATAAGGATTTGTTACAAAATGCTTTTAAAGAATTTGTCTCATCATCATAATACCAATTTCATAAAGAAAACAGAGTGTAAATAATGTGGGACTTTAAAATAGATTGTCCCAGTCAGAACTGGTAGGAAAGAACATTTATAATCTTACCTGCCATCCTAAGTCTCGGAAACTCACATAAAGTTCATGTTTCTTACATGCTTGCTTTTGCTCACTTGTGTTATAATCTACAGGAAGTAAATAACATTAATTGAAAGCATTACTTTCTAATCTTTCTATCTAATAAATTATTTGAAAGCATTACTAGAACTGACAAGCTTTATTTTTGAGATCCTTACCAAGCTGTACAAAGGAAAGGAAAACCATACTGTCATTTTTATTCCTAGGGTTAGTCATAAAGGCAATGTAAAACTGGAAATACAGAATTAGCACAGTTAGACTGATACAATTCTGTACACTGGCAAATAATGCATACATTATACATTGGCAAAATAATACATACATTAGGAGAAGTAGGTTTAGAAGGTGTGTATTTGCTGGCTAGCTGGGTTATTACCTCTGGTAAATAGCTGGGTATTACCTCTGATAATATCCACACAGGTAATCAAGTGAGAGCCTGATCCAAAGTATTAGGGAAATCGTTTGTAGGTTGGCATGGTTTTAATTGCCAGGTAAAGTAGCCCAATTCAAAAGATGAATTAATAATAATAAAAAATGTCCTGAAACAAGGGAATTTCCAGAAATCTTTTAGTTAATCACATAGTGGCACATATTGTCCTTCTTATTTTTTACCATGCGTTCTGGAAATATTCACCATTTGATGTCCTTTAGTTGCTAACTTGTAAACAAGTAGACTAACAGGTGTTTTTTAAAGGACTGAAAACTCACTGTCAGAGATGTGTCAGGATAGGACACTGAGAACCTTCCACACATGCTTTTTCATGACAACCTTACTCCTGGAGAAATTCTAATACTTGCTCCTCACTGCTCCTGAGTAACAGGAAAGGAAGGGAACAGGGTCATGCCTTCATCACATTAGGCCCCAAAGTTGGTTTATAGAGCTCTTCATGTGATGCCATAAGTGAGGCATGTGAAGAGCCTGGAGTACAGACTGTATCCTTTCTTTCCAATTCAAGAATGCTTAAGGTGCCTTTTTTGACCAAAATAACCATTCTGAGGAAAAAAAAAAAGTGACTTTTTTTTTCCCCCCACAAAAAAATTCACAACAACAACAAGACAACAAGAAGAAAAAGCAAACAAACAAACAAAACTCCACAAAATCCTAACAAGGAAGACATGGAAAAAGAAACAATTCTTTCAATTTCAGAAAAAGAAGATTTTTTTAGGCACACTTCTTTTTTAACATTATAAAACTTGAGACTGAAATGGGAAGTTCTCTGAATGATTTCAGGATAATTAAGATTCAGAAAGAAACTCCTTTTTCACATAAAATGAAAGGAATTTCTAAGTCTATGAACTAATCTGTGCAGTTCTTCACCATCCTTGGAGAAAACTCTTCCAAATATATGGCCTAGAGGAGTTTTTCTGCAAGTTTGTCAAGTGCTTCTTGTTAGCATCCTGACCTCTGCTACCATTGCTTCTCTGGGTTCTTTTCAGCTTCTCTTCTCTTTCCAAAGATGTGATGGCAACAACCAAACACAGTATAAAATAAAATAGTTATTCTAGGTTTGGTTTCTAGTAGTATAACTCAGAATAGGAGCTTTGCAGTAAAACCGCACTGTCAACTAATCAGCTTCCAAACTCTTTTTTAATATATTCCTGCCTCGTCAGCCTTAGGAGTCTGTTGTCATTATACAAATCAATGAATAAAGAACAAACTGAGGGTGAGGATGTTGATGAGAACTGCAGCATGATGGGACTGCAGCAACCATAGTAGAGTTAAGGTTCTGAGGGATGACATCAACAACAGCATTGCAACCTCTTGCAAGTCAGGCAAATATGGCTGTGGTTGTCAAATCCACTGCAGTTTTCTAGGAAAATCTTGACCAAACTTAAATTCAAATAGGAAGCAAAAGTAATGTGTAATTGGGAAGAACCACACAGAAATAATATAAACATATTGCCTGGGTATGTAGGGATGGATGTTAGGGAAGCTAAAGCTTAGCTGGAGTTGAAACATGAGGGATGTGAAGGTCAAGAAGCACTTCTACATGTACATTCATAGCAAAAAGAAAACATAAGAAAAATACAGCTTTGTGGTTCAGTAGAGCAAAGGGCTTAGCAACAAGGAATCAGATTAATGTAATACATTAACTCAGGTTAATGTAGCCAATGACTTCTTTGTCTTGTTTTTTACTGGTAAGATTTACCTTCAGGACTCCCTAGTCCCTGACCCTAGTGGCTGAAACTCTACCCACAGTAAAAGATATAGAGTTAGGAATCAGTTAAGCAGCTTGAAGATACATGAATCCATGTGAGCAGAACAGATGAATTTCAGGGTGGGAATGAGCTGACCAACACTGCAAAGTCACTTCCTGCCCTTTTTGAGCATTCATTCATAGAAAGATGTTTGTGATGATTCAAAATGGAAAATGCCACACCCATCTTCAAGAAGGCCAATCAGCTTAACCTTAATTTCTGGGAAGTCTTTGGAACAAATTCTCATGGAAACTGTCCAGGCACAAAAAGAACAAGCAGGTGTTTTGGGAACAGTCAGCATGAACTTACTAGTTCAAGCTGTGCCTAACCAATGTTTTCTGTGATGATCTGAGTAGTTTTGTGGGCTTTTGAAGAGCTCTGGTGTTGATCCCTTTGCTTTTATGAAGATTTTAGATATGGTCTCCCTTAGTATTCTTTGAGTCAAATTGGTCAAACCAATTAATAACTTTGATAGGTAAGAGTACTTTGGTAGGCAGGAATATAATGGCTGGATACTTGTCTAGACTGCTGGGCCCAAAGAGTTGGGATCAGTGGTACACTGTCCACTTGGCAGCTGGTTACTAGGGTGGTCCCTAAAGGATTAGTACTGGTATTAACATCCTTTTTAGCAGCTTGGACAATAGAACAGAATGTGTTCTCTGGAAGTTCACAGAGGATATGAGATCTGGGAGGAGTGCTCCATCACCCAAAATACCAATAAAAGGTTGGACTGAACCAGATCCAGAAGAGACTTGACAAGACATCATTCAAAATGCACAGACAATTTTTTCTCTTGTTGGTAGCAAGCTGTTTGAATAGGGGTTTTCTTTATTTTCAAAACAGGCTGTGTACCTATTTCTATTGAATGCACATGGGCCCAATATAACTCCTATAATTACGTCAAAAGCTGTCCACAAGTCACAACATGTCCATTTGCAATACTAAATAAGTATCAGGGATGTTAAGCTAGGCTTTCTAAGCTATGATATCTTAAATCCTCATAGCTTTTAAAGGCAAAAACTTTCCTGTGATATTTTCCTAGCCCTTCAATGACAGTCAGTAAAGGATCCCCACACATTGTTGGTTATGTGTTGCCATCTCAGATACTCTCAGTTGTCCCAGGGTATTGCAGGGTGAAAATATTCATCCGTATCTCATGGGATACCTATGTCTTTTTGGAGTAGCAACTGGAAACAGGGCAGGATGCTCTAAGACATAACAATTTTTTAAAAAATCCATATGCCTTTAATACAACCAAAATTCCTTAGTCATACCTTGTGCTGAGTTGTCTGTAATAATCTAATGGGTTTTTCACACACTCTAGAAGTGCATTGAAGGTAGTTGAAAGTAAAGGAACTTTAAAAAAAATGGAACTGTGTTCACTTATCACTCTTCACAAGGAGCTGTAAATTAATTTTTAGTAATGTCAGTCCTCACAGGAGGTAAATATTGAGCTTTCCTGTCTGAGCTATTAGAGGGAATTCAAAACTCATACATATAGAGTACAAGTCACTTTACAAAAAAAACCCCTACAAAACTGTTACTAAAAATGTGGAAAATAAGCATATGAGAAAGTCAGGAAAGTCACAATATGTTTTTTAATAGCACCCAAGCAGGTAAACAAATGAAAACTGAAAATTGTGTTTTTGCCAGATTTCTCTGCAGTGACATTTTCAAATTCAAGAACGTGTACAGAAGTTTTAGGGCTGGGATGTAGCAGATGTTCCTAACAGTTAAAGGTGAAAATCTGAATAATACGCATGTAAGTCACGGCACAGATGACATTGTTCTTGTGATATTCTGCGCCATTTGGAAACAGGTGCAAATGATGCATGGTGACACCAGAACACCTGATAAAATGGCCAGTATGCACAGGCTGTAAGCCATCTAACTCATTCTATAACCTATGAAGAACTTGAGACTCAGGAAAGTCTGAATTCCTGCCTTGAATTCCTTCTTTGAATTCTATCTTTCATGTAAGACAAATGTGTGCAATATAACATTTTATGTAAGTATCAAATGTGACATTTATAATAAGATCTGGTGCTAAGGATTCAATTTCACACACTGTAGCTTCAAGGCCCATATGGTTATTCTGTCAAGAATCAAAACCATAGGCTATTGTGATTGAGAAAATATTGTTCCTCAGCTATTCAGGGACTGCAGTTGGAATCTAAACCCCTACAGAGAAGAGAAAGCTGTGGAAGGAGGTCAGTAAAATATACGTATAAGAAATTTTATGTGATTTTTCTTTTCCAGGGGAAATAAAGACATAAAAACATGCATATACACACTATTACAAAATACTGTAATTTGAATCAGTTAGTGTAACACCAATCAGTAGCATACACAAAATGTAGCCTAAAGTATTGTTTTCTGGTTTTATTTCCATATGAACAAAATTTATGTATCTTTGTTTTTTAGTTTCCTGGTGTAAGTCACTGTTCAGTATTTAAATGTGGATGTTCTCTAGTGCCCAGTTACACTGTAACTCTTTTTAGACAACGCTAAAAAATTCAACCAGCTTTTTATTTTAGGGGAGAGTCATGTGGCATACTTTGTAAACAAACTGCCTGGTTTTGGTTTGATTTGATTTGGATTTGGAGGTTTTAATTTTTCTTTTCTTCTGTCTACAGTTTGATGAAAAAAAACCCTTGGGTAAATAAAAATGAGTTTAATCCTCTGTGTGTAGCAGGCAGGTAGAGCCTGTATGCTAAGCTTAATTCTGTCTGTCTTTACACTGCATTGACGTCATCTTCTCTTAAAGTTCTTAGCAACACAGGGATGATGACCTCAAGTCTGTCAACAATTTCCCGGGTATTATAATAATCAACACAAAAGATTTTATTTTCTTCATATTGTGATTGTGTATATGACAGAATCACAGAATGTTAGTTGGAAGTGACCTTAAAGATCATCTACTTTCAAGTCCCCTGCCAGGGCCAGGGACTCCCCTCATTTTCCACTAGACTACGTCTCTTCTGACCTAAACCAATATATGATTTTGTGAAACTTCATGAAAAATTAAAAAAAAAAGTCTTTTCCTTTGGAAGGGAAGAGCTGAGTTGTTTGCTGGAGCTTTCCTTTTTTGATATGCTGAGAACACAGTAAAGCTAATTGCTGAAATCCAAGAACATAAAAAATAAGAAGGGAAAAAGAAGGCAAAATATAAAAGGCAGGAGGCAAAATAAAGACAACAAAAGGCAAGAGCAAAGGGAAACAGGAGAAAAAAAGAAAGAGAAAGAAAAAAGAAAAGGGGAAAAAAGGAAGAAAAATGAAGAAGAAAGAATCAAGGAGGAAGTAAAGACCTGATTGTTGAAAAGTTGAGACCAATGCATACAGAGAAATATCAAAAGTCTGTCATATATGAATGACAATATGCCAATCTGGGTCTGGATACATTACCTCTGGCTATGTAAGTGAGCATTTTTTCACTGTTAGTGTCTATCTTAGATGCTGTAGATACAAGATTATGGAAGAAGCTTAGAAACAAAAGACCTACATCACACAATTATTGTTGCCTGTCATAGTGTCAAGTGTTTTGCATCAAGGAGTGAATGAGAATTGAATATAGTCTATTGACAGTCTTTCATGAGAAAGATGATGGGAAAAATTCTTTGTTTTTTTCCCAAAAACTTTTGTGTTTAAATATGACAATGTGAATTCTACTTTTGAAGTTCTGCTTATTAATGAAGCTGTCGAGAACTTGGACAATTAGCCTTCTCCAATAACCTAAAGGGATGCAGTACATCCCTCAGATCTGGAAAAGAGAAGAAAAAAAGCATAGCTTTTCTCTGATAGCAGGCTCTCCACATGTAGTGACTATATTCCAAAAAGACTATGAGATCAGAGAAATAAGAACGTGTTCTCTATGTCTTTTTCACACACTGGTGACTTCTGGATAAAATCTGTAGATTGCCTTTGTAACCTTCATCATGCTCATCCACATGAGTATTGTTGTAGTAGTTATTAAAAGTGTTCTGGATCACCCATGGTGGGAAAAGTCCAGTGAGCAATCATTAACAACACCCAAATAATAGAAGTTTATTTGTGACATGGGGATTGTTGAGGCAAACTGCAAGGCAGGAGAGTGGGATGTAGTTTGCCACAATGCAAGAGCTACGTCTCCAAGCAGCTTTGCCACAGAAGATGTTGCTATGTGAAACCATGGTCACTTATCTACCTTCAGCTTTGCCATCTTTTCCAGCCTGCCTATATCTTGCTGCTTTCCAGGCAATGGTCAATGCCTCTGATTTTGATGCAATTTCTTCTTAACCTGATATGGATTTAATAGTATGGTTTTCTTGAACTGCAATCTCTTTTGAAAGAGACCTTCCATGGATCAACATATGTAGTGATGTACTCTATCCTTGTATAGACCTTAAAGAGATTCGCAGAAAATTTGTTTCATAATGCACATTTCACTAGAGATCTTGTGATTTCTCTTGTTTTACAGCAGGTCTGGAGCACAATTGGATGCACAGAGAAGGTTGAAAAGTATTTTGAGACTCACAGACAGCTCTCCCTGAGGTAATTCTTATGTCAAAGCAACTTGCAAGCAAGTAATAAGATTGTGTTTTTCCCAAGTTAAACCAGAAAGGATCTTGTGTTCAGTTTTCCTAGTATAATCAATGAGGCTTAAAAAAATCTGTTTAATTCTCATTTTTTCATGCACTAGATACATTAGATTCAATCTGAGAGTGTGGTATTTATATTTAGGTATCTTGTGTGCACCATGTACTTAGGCGATTATCTCTTCACCCAAAATAATGTGATTCTAAAAATTAGCAGACTTTCCAGGGAATATGAAAACTTATTTAAATAATTTCTTTTATTTCCTTGGCAACTCAGAAGAATTTCTTTGGTTGTCATGGTAAAATCACCCTTCTGCAAAAGATCTGGGAAAAGCTTTTGCATTGCATTAAAGTAGTCTCTAGCCTACCTCTGTCAAGGTTCTGAGACAGATATAAGTAAAGCATATTGCTCATAAAATTTCTCCTCAAATAGGTGATCAATTCCAAGGCTAAATTCATCCTACAAAATACTGATTTGCTTAAAGAACAGAACTTATACTAAGGTCTTGAAATGCTGTTATTAAATCTGCCATGCTTCTAAAAAGAAACACTTTTCACACCCTTTTCCAAAAAATAGAAATGTTTGTTCAAAAGTAAGAATATTTAGAAAGTGACTTTGTGCCTCCAGCTGAAAGGATTGTTTCAGGAAAAATTGGATAAAAATTTATTCCAGGCTCTAAAGTGATTAAGAACATTTTCATGTGCATTATTGTCAGTACCTTTCAGATAAGGGACCAAATTCACTCCATAGAGAAATATATTTTATACCCATAGAGAGATATATTTTATATTTACATCATTACTTGTTATCTGGTCTGAACTCCTAAACAGTTTACAATTTTTCATATTGGTTAGCTTCCTCATTTCCAGTATTGAGTTTTTTGTGTTGTTGCCTTCTTCAGCTGAGAGATATTTTTGCTGAGGCTTCCTAGACAAGTTGTAGGGGTGCAATCCTTTTCTTTACCTCTATATTTTACTTACGCATAGCAAAGATATCATCCAGTTGCATACTGCGTAGGCTTAGTTCCAATCTCAGACACAGCCTTTCTTGAACTACTTGGTGATTTCACCCTCCTGGGGCCATGATACATGTAATTGATCTGACTTACAGAAGGTTGATCACGCCCAGGGCTGACATAACAAAAGAGGAGTGGGAACACTGTTTCTGACAGTTCAGCCTATGAACATCTTTTTGAGCTGTTGTGACTGCATTGCATTTGAGCAGGTGCCCATATCTCCTATAAAAAGACTAGTAAACCATAACTCCATCTTACCCCCAACACTTGGCATCCTAGAGGACTCCTGTTGGCTGCTGGATTTGTTGCGGTTCTGATTTTTCCTTTTATTGTTGGCTGCTCGGACAGAACGGAAAAGCACTTCACTTGCCTTGAAGAATGCAACCATGAATGGTTGCTTTGACTGAGGCCCATGTCTTCCAACCAGGCCAGCAGATTTAACATTGATACTCCGACCTAAAAGCAATGGAAATTGAAAGTTAAAAGGTGAACTGCTGCACCGCCCAAAGCCACAGCAGGAGCTCACTACAGTCCTGAATTTACATTATTAGGAATCTTATCCACATCTTACTGAACAGAATTTAAAAAGACAAAAAGCTCAACAATTTGCAAAAGTTTCAACGGCTTTACAGGAACAATTTCTTATTGTGTAAAATTGCAGTCTCTGTGCATTATATATCTTATTAAAGAGGCGTTATAATTCAGTCTCATGCGTACATCTATAGGACTGAAAAATAAATGAGCCCCATTAAAGTCTATTTTCTGTAGAAAGGATAATGTAATATGGTCTTCAAATTTTGCACCATTTCACTGGGCCATGGAACCTTATATTCCTTAAGCAAACCAGTAGCAAATAGAAGAGTAGATAATAAATATAACTCTGCTTTAAAAATAAATATTGTGCAGTGTTACTCAAACTGATGTTCATTCACTAGTAAAGGTAGGAAGCCATGCAGTTGTTCAAGAGAAGAGAGTTTGAAATATGCGTATTATTGACTCTGGTTCCATTCCCAGGGGATGTGCATATTTCTTTAAAATATTTGTTCAGTCAGGACTGCGTGGTAACCTCGCTACATTATGTGGTCTAAACCTCACTGAAAGAAAGGAAAGCAAAACAAGTCACTGAAACTGCATCAGTGACATTTTAGCAAATAAACCCTCGCTCTTAACAGAATTTATTTTGGCAGCATAAACACTTTTGTGCGTATGTGTATTATGCAGAGCCCTTCAACCGTCAGAAAATGAGACAGTGTCATGTGAAGCTGTGCAGCTGTGCAGGGTGGGGACACAGAGGTCCTTTAGACGGGAAGGTATGGGCACTCGCACCACGCGCCGGGCGGCATCGGGGCGCCTCAGGATTCTTCTAAACCCACTGGAAAATTTGTTACTTGGGCAACGAAGGAGCATCTGCCTCGCAAATGTATAATGCTGTTAACTCAATCACCCTGAAAAAGAACTTGCAAACAAGCATAGGAGTAAACCTTAAAGAAATAAGCATATAGGTTTCCTTTTCAAACACAAACTTACAGTGGCTGCACGCCAGAGTCTATATTTCTTAAAAAAACTCTATCACTGGCGTAAATGAAAGAGGCAGTTTGATTTGTGGTTAAAGTAGTTTCCATTCTACTTCCACTGTAACAAATGTATTAATTCAGCTCAGACTTCCTCCTTCTGGCAGCCCTTTTGCAGTAAAAAGAGAAATTAGAAGTTCCAGCCAAATACCATACCTTGAACTGACCCACTTCAATACATAAACACTTTTACAACATGTTTATTCAGGTGTAGCACTTTAAATTGGTTTAAGATGTTTCCAGTGACAGAGAGCCCAGCAAAGGCAAGAGAAGAACTGAGAAAGTTAGCAGTTATGGAGCAGAGTAATTGGCAACATATTCTGAACAATTTTGATAATTACTTTTTTGACTGCAAGGGAAAAATATATTTGTTGAAGCTTCTGATTTCATTTTAAATGACTTTTTAGTCTTGTGTTTCTGTAATTCTTCTTTTCATGTGTTTGAGTTACTATTAAATAATTCAGTAACCTTAATTTCTATATGTTCCAATCTTCTGTTGCAAGTCAGATATGAAAAACTGTACACGCTATTCTCTATTCATAACAACATGGACAAGCTAGCTTCTTACCACAAAGTTCCACATTTCCCTTCATTTCTAGAGGGAATATTTTTACTGTTTTTCTTTATTTTCATTCCAATGACTTTCAAAAT
The DNA here is from genome assembly GCA_018697195.1 of Certhia americana. NCBI lineage: Eukaryota > Metazoa > Chordata > Aves > Passeriformes > Certhiidae > Certhia > Certhia americana. Next base: position 22,718,829 of record CM031859.1, read on the forward strand.
TTTAATTTTATCTGTATGCTTTACTGGTGAACATTTTAAGAATACTATTAGATTTATATATTGAGAACTGTAAAGGTGTGTGAAGCTTTTCTGAATTTAAATATAGGTTCTCTGAATTTACAATGGTGGATATTGTGTGTGAAGCAAAATATCCTTCAAACCAATGTGAACTCCCTTTAAAATAACTTTTAATATTATTAAGTTTCCTCTGGGTTTCCTTTAGACTTCAGCAATGAGATGGCTATTAAGATTCCACAAGTTAAGGCTTACTTGGTTATTCAGGGTATAGAGATATACTATAAAAAATTAATCCTGTAACCCACAGCCTTTTTACACAGAGAAACAGCTTATGTGACTATATTCCTTTATGTGCTTGATCTTCTAAGCAGCCAGAGTAAGTTTTTAGGACTCATTTGTTCAATTCATGAATGGTCTCTGCACTGGATATGCTTCTAGTGCAGAGGAAAACTTTTAATGACTTCTGTGGGTACATCGTTAAACTTTTCTCTCTCAGTTTATCATATACCTTAGCTTAACTGTAACTTTCAGAAGATGAAGCAATCAAAATATACACTGCCCTTGAGATGTTATATTTCTTCTGAGGAGGATCTCTGAATCTGTTCGGTTTGGAAATTCAAACTGCATATGTTGTCTCCATTTTAGGTTGCTTCCTTTCAAAAGAAAGTTTGCATTTACGGAACTTCTATTATCCCTTACTTTAAAAAAAAAAAAAAAAAAAAAAGAAAAAAAGAAAAGAAAAGAAAAAAGGGAAAAAAAATGGTGGGATATTTGCCTTCCATCTAAAAAAGCATTGCCCCTTCTTGAACAGGAAGTATTTCAAAGCATTTTGCCTCTGAAAAGCATAGGCTTTCTGCCACAGCAGTAGCTCCATTGTGTGTGCCATGATGTTGTTAGGCAGTGCTTATTTTTGTTTGTAGTGTCAATTTCAGAATACTTTAAAAAAATTTTACTCTATCCTGAATTTCCTCTTGTAGCAAAAAGCATTCATGGGCTTCATTTTTGTAAGTGGTTTTAATCTATCATTTCTTGCAAACATTCAGAAAACTCTTGGCTTCAATGGCAGCTGAAAATCCAGGTCTCTCAGGCATGCAGTTGTTCCATACTGTGGCATTAAAGCAATACTTTCTAAAGTCAGCTGAATGACTCAGGCTGACCTGCTTAACTACACTTGGAACTTTAGATAGAGGAAACTCATAAAACCAAACCAGCAAGGTTTGTCTTTCTGCTTCTCTTGAGCATCTCTGAACAATGTTGTCAAGCATTCTGAAAAATGGTTTTGGTTTTGTCCTTCCATCATATCTTTAATTCTGAGAATTTCAAAAGATTTTCTACAGATTTCAGAATAAAATAAGAAAGTGCAAGTAACCAGCAGTCCTCTAGTGCCTGCTCCACTGAACTTAGCAACTGGAATTGCCCCTGCACCTAGGGAAAAACCCCAAAAACACAACAGATGGATTTACTCTGCGCAGTGATAGTCCAGAGCCTTTGTATTCTTCACTTATTTATGTATACTTATGTATACTTCACTTAATTAATCTAACAATTAATTATCTCTTCTACGTACTGGAAGGTATATTTGGAGACTAAGACTTTTTCAAAGCATTATGTTTCAAATTTGCTGAACTCCTTAGTCCTTATTCATAGGATTCCGAGTCTTTGGCAAGATATATTTGTTTGACTTGGCATTTAAACTTCTTTTTGGCTTTTATACTATTTGATAGTAAAGTGCCCTTAGCAGTTTGCATAAAAGCTTGCATGGAAGTTTGGGTCTGACTGACTGAACTGAATGAATGTTATTTGCCTTTTCACATTCTCTCCCCTAATAATAAAGGAACTGCTGCTGCAAAAACAACTGTGAAGTTCAGCTTATCAAAAGGTCCTATCTCAACAATCCTGACAATTTTGTGCTTTTTGTTTTTTCACCCACAAAATAGGAATAGCACTCAGGATGATAACTGCAGAGCTATTTGCTGTGTCACCATGTCTGCTTCAGTGCTGTCACATGCAGTCATATCATATAATTCTTTTTGTGAACTGATTGAGGTCCGTCTTAAAAGTTCATTTCCCTCCAGCTGCTCCAAATGGAAATGCAAGAGCCCTTCAAGCTTTCAATAACAATCTGTTTTGCAGATTGACCTGGAGACATGTCCTTGTTTTTCATAACATTTAGAAAGCTGATTTTTTCTGAGATGGCCAGTGTGGATGCCAATGACAGTAAGATCTGTGCCTTGGCTTTATCTTCGCAGACAGTGTATCTTTTAAGTAAAATATTGATCAGACACTTATTTTGCAAAAGCTTTCAGTCATTATGCATCCTAGCCAGATTTACACTGGCAACACAGCACAGTGAGTAATTCCAAAATCCATTACTTTGTCCTGAGTCATCAGCCTGCAGCAAACCACTTATTTTGTTATGAAAAACAAGAACTTATTTACTTTCAAAAGTGTTCAAGAAGTCACAAAACACATTTTACAGATTAACCACTGTAGATTAACTGCTGCTAGGTCACAGTAGTTATTTTTGTAGTAATTTTACATATTTGTACTTAGAAATGAAAAATTTAGTGATTCTGAGAATTCATTTCAACACAGATTCCTGAAAAAAAAAGAAATTCCAATGTCACACCTATGGTTTCCTTTTTTGGAGGCGTGACATCTGAAATCAGGTTTGGGAAAGGCCTTTTGAAGAAAGATCCTGAGCATCCAAGGTCTAATAACATTTACTATTTGAGCAAAAATCTGCCCATAGGCTCTGACTGTGAAAGCTCACACCATGGTTTTCAAAATTAGAGAGAAACTTCTCTGGTTTCTTATGCCCAAACTGTGCTCTTGAGAGCAATGGGACTTGAAACAAAAGAACTGAGGTAGAGTTTGGCTACCTAAGCCTATTTTAAGGAAAGACAAGAGAAAAGCTAATAACACCAGCATGATGGTCCATATATAACACATTCTCAACACTCCAACTCTAAAGTATTTTTTTTACTGTCTCTATTGTATTATCTATATAAACTGTTACGCAAACTTTTCCTTTGGTGGACATATTTATCTATAACAACATAAAATATGTTTTTGACACAAGCTTTATGTGTTTTATTAACTCTTCCTCTCCCTAGAGGCTTTAAGGAATTCTGACAAGTGTGTGGTCTTGGATACTATGCTCTGCCTTTCCTAGGCTTTACAGCTTTAGTCAAGACAAGATTCATCTTTTGTTTGTCAAATTTTACATTCGGTTGTTTTTACTCAGTTCATTTGAAGGAATTTTGGGTATCTTTTTCTGTTAATTTTGGTATTCATAAGGCTCTTGAAGAAAGCACTTGGGGACACATAAGGAACCTTCATATGCTGTATAATATGGCAGTACCATATATTCTTACACAAAAAATCAGATGTAATTATACACAAAAATGCTCTGTAAGTACTTGATTTATCCTTTCAAGTTAATGCACTTAAACTGTGAGTGGCTTGTGGGAGTTCTGGGGCTTTTCTGCACCATAAAAAAATGTGTTCAGGAAGACAATAAAACAAAGAGAGATTAGATTAATTGGTGATCCATGAAAGAATAAAATGGATAAAAGCCTTCTGAATGGAATGGAACACAAATGCCATTATCTCTAAACTAATGGTGTTGAGAAGCAGATGTATGCTTCATCTGTCTGTCAAGCAGGGTGTGGGGTGATTTGCACAGCTTACAGCCAGGACCAGTGTGCACCAGTGGTGGTAGGAGAAGGGATGTGAGCCCATTGCACCCTCCTTGGTCCTTCTGCTTGAAGTGAGTGTGCCCTTTCTAACAAAGGATGTGTTCACTTGCCACAAGCCGACACAATGTGGACCATATTTGTGATCCAGCTGGAAACATTGGTTTCACCTATCTGAGCAAATTGAAGAGTGCTGCAAATGGATCACTTGCTCTGCTCAGGGTGGGAGTGTGCGCCTGGTGCATTTACATCCCGTGCCAGCTCAACTGCAGAGTCAACAGAACCTCAAGGCAGCACTTTCTCATGGGGACAGCTGTCACGGGATCATCCTGCTTTGGAGACTGAGACTCATCCCTCCAGCTTGTTTCACACCACAGTATTCCTGAGCATGTTTAATTTAAAACTAGTACAATTTTGGCCAAAGTCAGCTCTGAACCAGAAATGAATGTAGCTGTACTTAGGCAGTGCTTGAGCCCAAACTAATAAAACCTGCTGAGGGGCAGGATGTATTAGCTCGGGTTCAGTGCTGTGCTAACATGGCTATATGGCTTCCAGATGGCTCAGAATTTAGTCAGAGCTATGGCCTGCCAAAGTCCATATATATATCAATACAAATACATATTTCATAAGTTCCCCCACTGTAAGTACAGTAATGAAGGTGAAATTGCTCCTCATACTTTGCCTTGTAAATACCAGATCCATCAAAAGGTTTAAAGGTAACAACCCAGCAGCATCCTCCAGAGTACTTGATAGCTACCATGCTCATGTAAGCAAGGTGCCAAGGTTGTCTAGAGGTAGCTGTGGGATAAACTGATGACATTTAGTATGGTAATGGTGAGGCCAAAACAACATCAAATATACAGCCAAGGACATGAAGAGGCCAGGGTACTGGCACAGGTTGTCATGGCTTGAAAGCAAACCAGCCACTCCATGCCACACCAAGAAAGCTGCCTTTCTGAAGGCTTGGTTGGAGAAAGGGACCTTGGAAGATCCAGGCTAAAAGGAAGAGAGCTAAAAAAGAGAGACTGTTTTTTAGTTTCTTCCCCAACATCCCTGGAAAAGAACTTCACCAATCCTTCATGCAGCATGTAGGGTTAAGAACCAAACCCCCTTCCAGGAGACACACATCAGAGCATACCCAAATTCATGCTGAAGGGGGAATTGGCCTTCCACAGGCTTCACTTGGATCGAGGAACCTATTTTTGTCAAGTTTGCTTTTGCTCTGAGGAAAAAAAAACACTTGAAGTAGGAGTCAGAGTCAGGGAGCTGAGGGTTCCTGTTGCCTGCCCACCTCAAAAAGCAGAAAAAGCCCAAAGAAACCTTCTATGGGACTATGTGGTAACAGAAATCTTAGTTTTCTTTGTTTTTTCAAAGTCAACACCAGTTTCTTCCCCTCTGGTGTACTGGTAGATGAAAAATAAGTGAGAGCTGCAATAATCTAATAAAAGGCACAGAACTACATGACTGTGGGGCTACTCAGGATGTTTTATTGAGAGCTGTGTACTTAGAATTCATTTTATTCTGTGGATCACCACCAATCCCATTGCATGCTATCTCCCTCACCCATTCTCTGTAAACAGCTCTAGGTTCTCCTCAGCAATGACATAAACAGTAAAAGGATTACTCTTGTAGCTGTTTGTACCCCTTCAGCTATAGTGACGTTCAGATCACTGCTAACGTTCACTTATAAAAATGCTAAATGTTAATACAAAGGTGATGATTACTAGAACAAGTTTTAAGTCTTCAGAGACATGTGGTATATATATGGGAAAATATTGCATGGAGCTTTGCAAATTGTTTGTGCATCTGTATTGATTTTATGCTGCAATTCATCCAACAGCCGTGCATCCATCAGTGTGAAAAAGATCACCTCTCATTTGAATCACAACAGAGACTTTTGGTGTCAAAAGTAGGGAATCAGCCAAGAGGGGATGCTGCAGAATATTGAGGATACATTAGAAAAGTGAATCAAAAAAACCTGATCCTTACTTTACCACAGCCCCAGGGAAACAGTGCATTATATGTTGACAGCTTCCATATGTGTCATGCAAACCTTTATTCTTACTGTTCAATATAAAATGTCCCATTAAGAGAAAAAGTCTACATTTCATGCTAAAATGAGACGTATGATACCAAATACTGTCCTAAAGAAAAAATAAAACACATCCCAATGTCATGTGGCTTTTTGTACTTTTTTCAGGATTTTCAAAGAAATAAAATATGAATTACAACAACCAGACATTTTTCCAAAGATTTTTTTTTCACACTATTATGTTAAATAGTTACAAATTTTTTTATTCCTTACGTAGACATTATTATTATTTGTGTACCACCTTCAAGGATGCAAAGATATATATCTACACAAGTAACTGCCTAAAATGTGTCTGATAGGTAACTCTAAGAAAGATTACTTTTAATGGTAGTGATAACAATATAGTAGCACCCTGGATTCTCAGCAACTATTGGTGCCCCATATTGGCTCTGTGAATAAATCTAAAATTTAGTATGTATTTACAGACTTGATTATCCAGCACCCCAGTGTAGCACCAGAATAACTCAATCAGGGATCCTCTTACTTAACAGAATCCCATTTAGTTTAATGATCTGTTGCAATAGAAAGGTTAATGGATCAAGCCTTATCATAAATATCTCTCCAGTTATGGGCACAGAAAACTGTAAACTTAGCTGACAGCTGGAGGCACAAAGAAATGTGCTTTAGACCTGCATGGCCTGAAGTTCACTTGAGCCAAGGGAAGATTTTTCAGTTGATTTGAACCAGTCCCTGAGCTCTCACAGAGAACTGGTTGGAGAAAAGGTGGGTGGGGTTCTCTGGGTTACTAACCACTACACACTGAGTCGTACAAAAATTCATGTTCCATCTGTACACAAACGTGTCATTCAACTGCTGGTGTTTCTAATAGCTTCCAGAAGTAACAGCTACCCAATAAAAATAATCAAAGCCTTAAGTGCAAAATTGTAAGACCACGAAAGGATGATTTGGCTTGTGCTAAGCTGAAGTGGCATAGCACAGGTCTATCCTATAGTTTTGAAAACTTTAGTCCCTAGAAATGGACTCCTTGTACAAGTTACCTGAAAAGGGGAATAGAAAATGAATGAAAATGCAAATTCATTTATAAGTCAAATAAATAAGGTGCAAAAGGCTTTGGCATTTGATATAATTTATTTTATTTGGCATAAGATAGAAAATTATATATCATCTTTCTGATCTTGGGAGTAGGACAGGGGAAAAATTTACACGAGCTATTCTTTTACAATTTCTTCTGTGTATTAACCTAAAGGTTTCCTTTTACCCATACAAACTTTCCTGTAGTTTACTAAACGGATGTAATTTTGAGGCTAGAACCAACAAATTGCTGGTTGCAGGGTTTTTTAATGAATGCCTTTCATGGATAATGGATTAATTTTCAACAATTTCTGTGTTCAAATCTCCTGGGGAAAAAAAAGAAAAAGAAAAAGAAAAAAAAAAAAAAAAAAGAAAAGTCAAGGATGGAGTTTATTCTGGAGCAGGAGGAGAGATGGCCATAAGCCAGCCCACCTAATTTGGAGGATTCCTGATGGTGGTGTCACCTCCCCAGAATTGTAGGAGATTTAAAATGGCCTCACTTAACCTGGCTGCCTGAGAGATCTATTCCCCATGCAGCCCAGGCTCAGGAGTGGTGCCTTTGAAGGCTGGGTGAAGGCAGCAACAGCATGGTCTACTTTGAATTGGTGCCCCCCTTGTCCATTGGCTGTGCTCTGACCCTAAAGACAACATCAGATGAAATGGTCATGGGCTTTGGTGCAAGCCTGCCAGCTCTCTTTTTAAGCATCATGCCTAAAGGACAGTTTTTGCATAACTCTCCAGCAACCAGGGCACTTGCTGAAAAAGTATGAGACGCTTTGTTCACAGCCCAGCTGAGCCTAAGGGAGAATTTAGATCAAAACCATTGAGAAAATGTAGCCAGAACAAAGAAGAAAAAAATATTAATCCTTACACCAGGGTTTCTTCTGCTACTCATTAACATTATGTCAGCTAAGGTTTAGATTAAATGGCATCATAGATCCCTTGACCTCTGACATAAAAAGCTTTTTGACAAAAAGAGTTAAATCTGAGTTTGCTTGTAAAGTGGTATGGATTAAGTGAACCATCACAGAAAAAACAGTATATAAGTCTCTTTTTATTAGTTTCTAAAGAAGCGTAAGTAAAGAACAATTCTTCTAAAAATATTGTTTTGCATTGAGATGCATTTTCAAATTTAATGAAGAGCATAACTATGAATAATGCAGTAGTCCAGTAAATTTGTACTAGAAACCCCCCAGCTCAAAACTTCCGTTTTTATAGTGTTTTTTTCTAATTCTCAGCTAACCAAAATTTTCAAGATTTCAAATTTTTGACCCATTTCAAGATAAAAAAATCAGAATTTTTTTTTTCAAATTAAAGAAAACCAATTCCCACATTACCCTACTGTTTACCTTTCTTCAACATCAGTATCTACAGCTGCTCTATCTTCTGAATGGCTCTGAGGTTTATTTTATAACTTTCTTCATGCTCCAGTCCAAGAAGTTCTGCAAATCTGCCTGACCTTCCTGAATGTAATCATCAGTTGCAGAACTTGAAAATGGAACTTAATATTGCATGTAGGAACTCTTGTAGCACTTGTTTTGTATACAGGATCCTCAACCCAATTTCACTTGATTCACTTAATTTTATAATTGACGTAGTCTACAGAATTGAAAGTAATAGAAAATTTGCAGACCACAACAACAGCAGGATTTGTGTTACTTGCTTGTAAACTCTCAGTGAATTGTCACCCAGTCAAGTTAAAAAACAGCCGTCCAGAAAAAAGTCCTAGCAAGGTTTGACAAGAGCACACATGGCATTAGGAGCTATAGTTTTGATCTTACCGTCCCCAGTTTCAGCGCAGAGTTGCAAACCCAGGTTGTTCTGCGGATTAATCACCCAGTGATTGCTGGTCACAGTAATGTCAAAGACAAACCAGCCCACATCAGAAGCTTGAGCCTTTCTTGTGTCTAACAGAAACAAGTCTGCATCCCTAGAGTTAAAGAAAATAGAGAGTTAAGGCATTAAAATATTATTACCTTTTTTCCCTAATTTTCTTTCTGATGATAACTTCTTGGAGTCCAAATTAATAATCTTTTGACATATCTTCATTATGACACAGTACAGCATATGCTGTAGCTAACAAGTAGTTGTTAAGTATAATACAGGTATTTCCCCTAAGAGGCCTTTCTGAAATGAGTTTCAGCATGCAAAAACTATAGCTCTGGAAAATCTGAAAAATACAACTTCCTGATATAACTACACGAAAGACATAATAGAGGCTGTGTATAAAAAAATTCATCTTTCAACATTTGAATGCCTCAGGAAGATTCACTTTTATAAACTTTTCAGCATAAAGGACAAAAAATGTCAAAATCACTTTCCAATTTCAACTAAAACTCAGAGGCATAGAGTTGCTAAAAAGATCTGTTGTTAATAATATATGACGGCAGCTGTATCCTATGACAAAACATGAATAAATGGCAGTTCAGACCGTTTCCTATTACTACAGATGTTTAGAAAATAAGTCTCTATATCAAAGCAGAAATTACATATCTAGTCAATAATGTAATTATTACATTTTAACCCTCAGTTCCCTGGTATATTTTCAAATTTGTTCCCATGAAATCTTCCAGTAATTCAGAAGGGCTGTTCAGGGGAGTTAGTATAATTGTGTTACTAAATTTTTAGCATGGGTCATTTATTTATTCTGTTTTCACATATCTTGTGACACAATTGGTTCCAGATCATCATCTGTATTACAAATAATTTACTACAATGACCAGACTAAACCCAAGATATTTAACTCTCATCAGTTTCATTTTACACGCTTTTACAAAGCAGCATGCATTATTAAAAACTGTTTTCACCATTTAACCTTTTAAACCTAAATCTGTAGTTATATAAACCTATTTCTTTTATGCCATAAATAGTAGTCAAAACAGTAAGATATAAGAAAAAAATATTTAGTTCTAATTTTTTACTGTACAAGTCAGCTAAAGTCAGACTTGGTTCACATAGATTTGGGAATTGTACTGTTGCCTTACAGACAGAATGTATATATGCTTGAAGAGGAAAGCAGACAGAAAGGACAGGCTGTGTGTAAAAAGTGGATTTAAAATTACTAGTGTCCTGTCACTGCATTTTTGCTGTGCTTAATCACAATGACACCTTCAAAAGTTCCTGTCTTATCTAAACACAGTAAATGCACGTAGAATGTCTGATACTGAAAAAAACATCAAGAGCACCATTTGAAACTGTGGTTGTTAAATAATGAGGAAAATAAGACCAAGTGAACTATGACAAGCATATGTTACCTTACATGTGGGATATATCAGCAAAATCAGGTTAAAGAGCTCAGAAATTATAAAGGAAGATAATTAAAAAAAAAAAAAAAAAGAAATTGAAAGGTTTTTTTTAAAGTTTTGTTTTTTGGTTTTTTTTTTTTTTTTTTTTTTTAATTCTGTCAAAGGATAATCTTTTGCTGGGCTCTTATCACTTCCATTCTAGTAGAACTGAGCTAATGACCACACAAGGAGAAAACCTACATTCCCCCTCTGGACTTAACATAAAGAAAATCTTACAATTCAAAAGAGCCTGACCTGCTATGCTAGCACTGAACAAATTAACAACGTACCACAAGTTCATAAATAGTACTCTCTGGAGTCTTAAATGCCAGCTTTTTTTCTCTAATAAGTAGTTTTATCAGAACTTTAAACATGAAAAGTTTAATTCCGACTATAATAATCTTTGAGATATTTATTTAGAAATACTTTTGCATCACTCAGTAGATTTAATAGAAAACTGTAAAAGTGTTTGGAATATAAAATACTACAATACCACAGTGATATAATTCCACACTTGTCTTTTCTTCTCTTAGAATACATAATTGTTTTCTCACATAGAGTCTTTCCATTCCAAATTCAGTACTGATATTACATGTTCAATGTTTCCCATGCTAAATCAGAATAAGGCATTACTAATGGTCCAGTCCAGAAATTCCTATGAAGGACAAATTTTTCCTCAATGTGGCTTTATTACTTTGTACTGTAGCAAAAACTCAAACTAGTGTCTTTGGTATTGATATGTCAATTACTTACCTGTCTCCCTGCAAGTATAGTGATCTGGCTAAGGTAATAAACTTTAAAGAGACAGATTGCTCTTATCCATTAACTCAGCAAATTAAATGAAAATGAGTTTGTGATACCTAAAGAAAACCAGAACTGATTCTTGAGAACACAGAGAAGAATAGAGCAAATGTATCTGAACCAATACTAATGATTTAGCCTGCCTAACAGCATGTCACTACAGAAATTAAAAGTATTTGTCAGGGAAGAAAACAATTTCTTCCACAATTGATACAGATACAGAGAAAAAACCTGACCCCTGAGAAGGCAGCAGGAGCTCTGGGATTAGGGCTCCCCCATTAGCTCATGTCATTCATTCAAACTTCTCATCACATTTTGTGACATTTTTAATCTTAAAATTCTCCTATATTCTGTGCAATCACACTTAAAATGAAAAACAGCTGCAAATTTTGGCTGAATTTTTAAAAGTATTTCTATTTAAAAAATAGCCCCCAACACGTAATAAAAACCTAAGGCATTATGTCGTAAATAGCCCAAAATGTAGCAGTGAATACTTTCAGGCAGAATACAGCTGATTGCCTTTACTTTTACAGAGGCTGTTTGAGTTTAGTGATTTCAGTCTGGTTTCAGTTTTCTACAGGAGAAATGTTACCACAGTCAAGAATTTCAGTAAAGAGGCTGAAGGCAGAACATGTAAGAAGCTCCACAACTCCTGGGATCCTTAAGGAAATAAAAGTGGAACAAACCATCTATTTGTTCCTTGAAATCTAGAACAGTTCTTGATCAGATCAAATAATCACTATAGTGTAATAGGCCATCCCAATAATGCTGTTTAACCTCTAGCCTCATTCTAGAATCCTGCTTTTGTATCTTACTGCCACTTGAGCATTCCCTAATGTGGGAAGAGCCCTCAGAGTTTACTTAAATTAGTGGCTAGCTGCCACCAAATCGTGAACAAAGATTTGGCGTGTTGAATGATATTTACTTTTGTCTTGAGAAAAGATTGGGGTAGGAGTCCACGGTGGGGCTCCATATGCAGTCAGCCTACTATGGGCCATGCTGTACATGCTTCCTTAGACCAAACAGAAAATTTCAGTCCCGAAGACTGGAACTCCAACAAACTCCAAGGGAATTAAACACAGACACTTCAGTCACCACGCTGCCATAGAGACAGAAAAATGCCTGAGACCACAGCACAATCCTTAGTATGCAACTTGGAAAGCCTGAACCCTGGGCACTGCTTGCCTGAAAGCACAGCAAGACCGTGTTTAGGATTGCAGAGCCCTGTCAGACACCCAAAGAAGGGTGGTAGAGCAGTTTTGCTTTGGAATGTCACTAGTAAGGACTGTGGGACATTACAGAATCATAGAATCAGAGAAAGGTTTGGGTTGGAAGGGACCTCAAAGATCATCAAGTCCCAACCCCCTGCCATGGGCAGGGACATCTTACACTGGGACCTGTGGCTCAAATCCCCATCCAGCTTGGCCCTGAAGGCCTCCAGGAATATGGCATTCACCACTTATGTGGCCAACATGTTCCTGTGCGTCCCCATCTTCACAGTTGTCTCACCTTCCCACTCTGTAGTTGCAGCTTCTAAAAATTTTGCACCTAAACCCTCATGTACATATTTAGAACAAACCTGAGGTGACAAAGTCAAGAAAATCACAAGTGAAGTCTCGCCCAAAAGTAAAAGGTGTGACTTTGTTGGGAAAAAAACCAACAACACAAACCCCCCCCCCAAACCCCCCAAAAAAACAACACCCCCCCAAAAAGCCCCAAACAAACAAAAAACCCCAAACACCCCCCCAAAAAAATTTTTTTAAAAAATATTTTAAAAATCCTAGGAACTTTTCTTGGGGTCTCTTCTGTCTGGAGACATCAAGGGGCTTGTGGAAAAATTTTCTTGTTTCTAATTTAAACAGTGAAGAGCTTGTGGTCTTCTCCCATCCTGTTCCACTGAGGCAGTTGCCTGTAATATCTCTACATATGAGTAGAAACCATCAAAATCAACAATAGGAGAGAAACACTTAGTCTACATCTGAAGTTTCTATAGTTACACTGGTGAAATTAAATGTATGGCATATCACTGCCTGTTCCTCCTATCATGCTTCCATTAGAGGACATGGAGCTTTTATAATTGTAAACACAAATATAAAGCATTTATAAATTTCTGTTTATGCATTGAAAGAAATAAAAAGTATTGTTTAATGCCTTCACAGAGGCAGTTGTCATTTGAACAAGTTAGATAACATTAACTGTGATTTTCATCAGAGTGGTAAACAGCTTTGCTTTCTCTAAAATAGAATACAAACCACCTACAGTGAAAATACTCAAAAACTCAAAAAGAAAACAATAAAATTATTAGAACAACTAACTTTTCCCATTACTTCATAGAAAAGAAACCCCTCAGGTGAAGAGCTTTCATCACACTAGCCTTGACCTGTGCTCTTTAAAAAGATGTGTTTTGTTCCTTCCTGTTTCATTCCTTCCTCCAAGAAGTTTCTTTTAGAACCTATGTCAAAAGAATTTTTGGGAAGCTGAAGATAGAGGTAAAAAGAAAAATTAAAAATTCTTGTTTTCTTCATACCCAAATTTACTAAGAAAACTAAAGGCATTCTGGAAGGATGAGTGCTTTCCCTCCTTTTGATTCCATTGGTATAAAATGAATGCCTGTTTACAGTCATAACTATTTTATAACTTGATGTTCAGAGATCTGACCTGGAGGATACAAGCTCAAGGTTCTGTGGGCAGAAAAGAGATTTGAATTCTGGCCCAGCCTTCAAGCTATCTTGTAATGGTGCTTTTATTTCCTCCAGAATACTCTGTTTAACTTTAAGCTGACACTTTCTTTGGTTTTCCCAAGACTTCCTGGGATAGAAAACCTTCCTGGTTTTATCAGTTCCAAAATGAAGGATAGTTTTTGTTTATCTTAAACCAGACCTTTTTTCCCTCCACTTTTCTGAGAAAAGACATAAACTAATTTAATTTCAATCCCCATGTTTTGGATCTATGTAGCTTTTCAGAAGCATCTTGGAATTGTACTAGTTTTCAATCATAATTTCCAGGTATTTAGCTACTTTGCCTGGTGAAATCTGCTGATTTACTGAGATCTTGTAGAGTCTTGGAAACATGTCATATACAGAGCTCTGTAAACTCAAATTCAGGATTTCCTCACGTGCAACATCATATGTGGTATTAAGGAACATGGTGTAATGGTGGATTTGGCAGTGTTAGGTATATGGTTGGACTCCATCTCAAAGATATTTTCCAACCTAGACAATTCTATGATTTGTTTTACTTTTCAGTTACACAGCAGCATGTGTTAAGCATGAACATGTCATCTTAAAGTTAGAGCATGAGTTTATCTTTCAATTACCTTCTGCAGAATTGTCGAACACAACCAAAAAAGCCATGCTTCTTCAAAAGTAATCAAAGTTAGACAATCTTTCTGCCTCTAAGGAGCTAAGTGAATCTTGGCTTGTGGTACCTCAGTGTCAGCAAACAGTGCATTTTGCTCACTGAGAACATGAACCCTTAGCAACCCTGTGCATGGGCAGGTAATTTGGTGAACTTGAACAAAAACCTGGAATAAATTACATTTAAGGTAAGTTTTGTTCTTGTTCAGTGTTTGCTGTTGCTGCAAACAAGAAAATTCCTAAGAATTAATACTGCAAAAGGCACAGTGGTGGCAACAATGCCTTGTCAGGTGTACGCTTGAGATCGATTATTGCCTGCCTACTTAAGAGAGGAAAATGGGATGGTATGCAACACTTGGTGAGTTCATGCCAGGAGGGTACCTGTTGGGATACTCCTTGATGATCTGATATATGCTAATCTGGATGGTTTCATTCCCAAAGCGGCTGTTGCTCCGATCTTTGTATATCCGGAATTCGGCCGCGGTCACTGCCTCTCCGTGAGGGATCTGAGTAAGGTCAAAGCGGAATTCTTTGTAATGCCTTCGGTGGTGGGAGAAGTCCTTGTCCCTTTCAACTGCGAGAAAAAGAATTGAATGCAAATTACAGATGTGAAACAAATGCCCATTTCCCATGATTAATGGAGCATTCCCTCAGCTTGGGGGTAAACAAACATGACAATATAAAACCGTGCAAATAATAAAACCACGCAAATAATAAAACCACAAACCCAGACATACTTCCAGTTAAAGGAAATTCCACCAGCCCAGTATCTTCAGTTCAAAAGGAAAAAAAAAACCTCTGTGGCTTTTACATAAATTCCAGAAGCTGGAGTGGAAAGAATATCAAAAAAAAGCTGAAAGAGGGCATGTTGTAAAGTAACTAGAAATACGGACAAACTAAAAGTTGTGAAAGGATTTAGGACTTCAGTGTAGCCATAAGCACAGCAATAGCAATGTCAGAACTATAGATGAATTCGGAAAACACTAATTGCCTCTAATAACCAGGCTGATGAGAGGAATGCAACTCATTTCCGTTTAACATAATAAAAGTGGTACTAAAGTGCACTGCAACAACAATATAGTTAAGAAGCAGTTAAGTCATATAAATTAACACAAGTTGTGCTCTAATGGCATACACATCATCTTTCCAGTGGGCAGAAGAAGGAGCTATGGGTCAGTGCCAAGTGGTTCTGGTACCCCAACAGCATAGGATGTACAATTCTGGCTTCTCAGAAGTCCCCTCAAATCTGTTCTGAGTGGGCAGGTGCAGCTCCCACTGCCTCTGACACTGCCGCAGTTTAAAATAAAAAAGGAAACCTACTGATTGCTTAATTGAGGTTTCTACAGAATTTTAAGAGGAACAAAGCACTTCAGATTCTGAGTTAGAAACAACTTTTGCAATGGAATATATGTTTTGATGTGACAACGGAAACTACAGGCCATAGTACTGGCTGATGATCGCCTTATGGGATTAATACTTCAGATTCCAAGGATGTGGAAAGGAAAATGATCCATGGTTTCCACTTCCACAGAGTACAACGTATCATTGACTATGAATAAGCTGTGCTCCATGGGAAGACAGAATTTCTCTCTTCTGGAAAAATTCTACCTGCCTTGTGACATACATGCTTTGTTTTACTGATGGTGGACAAAATCTAAAACTCGGAGTTGGGGATTTTGTTTAGATAACCAACTAAACATTTTTGGCTGCACTCAGCCATAAATGAAGTAACCCCAGCTCTTTCCCTGCATTTTAGTGCTCAAATCTGAGGGAGAAACAATGCCAGTTCTGAAAAAGCACACATTCGGATTACTAAATGCTACATGTATAAATAATGTGCAAAGTATTGCAATATTTATACTTATATACTCATATATACATCCCTCCCAAACAATTTTTCTACATATACAATCTGTATGTGTTTGTATATATATATATATATATATATATATATACATATAATTATATAATTTTATATATAAATCTACATATCTGTAGTATTATAATACATATGTTGTCTTACAAAATAGAAATGCACAAAAAGATAAAAAAATCATTTTGGGCTTGTCATATAAAACTACAGTTATGAACATATTAAAGAAAAAGCTATTGAACAAAAAGTATTTAACAGTATTTTCACAGGTTAAGTCACCTGTGGTCATGTAACTAGTCCTTTACAGTGCACTTCCCTGTCACCTTGTCAAAAATGTAAACCCTCCTTGCTTTCATTAGCTTGCTTCTTTTTTTTTTTTAACATACAAATCCGTGTTGCCTTAAGAACCACCAAAAGTAAAATACATAGGCTATAAGAACACTTCATCTTCAGCGAAAATGAACTTTCTCCTGGCTGACAAAAGGAAAATTGTCTGTTAACTGTGAGGTTTACTTGGCTCAAGTGCATATTTAGCTTATTTGCCATCGAACGCTATGTAGAAAAAGTAAAGCAGAAAAGCAGTAGAAGCATGTAAACTGGCTGCTCTGTACCTGAAGATGAATGGGCTGCTGCTGAAGAGAAACAGGATACAGTCTATTTAGCAGCTCCACTGCCCGGTTCTAAACTGTGAGATATATACAGAGATCTGACTTAAGGTTTGGGAGTTGTTTGCTTTTTTTTTAAAATACCCATGTAAAGCCTTTCATTTCAGAGGAACTTGGCAGAGATTAGCATATGCAAAAGCACTGAGCCGGGAGGGATTTTTTAGCACAAAGAGACTGCTGCAAGTTTCTGAGGTTATAACTTAGCATTTCAAAACTGTCATGGAACAGATATGTCAATAACCTTCAAATGAGAGCTTTATTTAAGACAGGCTTAGTGTAGTGCAAACCTTTCTGCTGTCTCTGGAAAGTATTTTTTCAAAAAGCATTTACCGGAATGCATGTGTAACTAAGCACTACTCACTATGAGTAAATATTGAATAATTAGATACTGAATAAAAGTTTTAAATGCCACGACTCCTGGACTGATTGATTTTTATTTAGGTTTGAAGTTTCCTTTGGTCTAGTTTCTACCAAGTACTTTCTAATTAGCAACATCAGTTTATAAACAGTAGTTGTTTCCCTATATGTTATAGTTTGGACAGAAATCTCCACAATACCCCTAATAGTATCAGTGGGGATCTCTCAGGATCAGTCACAACTGCTGAAAGAATACTGACAGTCACTTTCTGGTGGGCCTCAAATTAATTGTTACAATTCACACAGATAGTACTTATCTGTGTTTCCACATGTATAACCAAGGAAGATGCAGAACTGTCATCTAAAAGGGACACAACTTGAGAATTTCTTTGGTTCAGGACAGCATTTACAGGCAGGCCAGGACTTCAGAGTAGCAACAGTCTGCAGAAATGAAGGGCTGTAGGAAACAGACACTGAACAACACTGCAAAAACACCCTGAGTCCAAGGAGGTCCCATTCCCTGCAATGAATCCAGAAGTTCTATCTACAACTTTATATCAGCCAATGTATCAAGCAAAAAAAAAAAAGGTATCTAGCATTATATAGCAGACTGCAAAAAAGCAGTGATGGTGATGTTGCAATAATGACCAATAGTTAGAATGGTAGCCAAGTTAAAAAAGTAAAATATTATTTAATGATATTGGATATTTTATTACTGAAAATGAACAACAAATCTTGATCCCTTCTGCGTCTAATAAATGCCTCGTCAGACAAGACTGTGAGTGCTCAGCAGGGTATCTGTCAGGTCTTTTGTCCTGCTGAAATGGCATGAAGTGCAGGGAGGCACCATTTCTCAAATATATTTATTTCACAGGCAAGAGCTTTCCAACACTGGCAGCCAAAAGACAGGTTAAGATTTTCAAGTATTTGGTCCTTTCAGAATATTCTCATGTCATTCCAGCCCTGCTCAGTAGAGCTGCCAAAATGCATTTCTGTGGGACAAATCACAGCATCTAAAAACCAGTTGATCAGAAAATCAGTAAGTAATTTTTAATCATTGGAGGAATATAGTTTTTCTAAGTAAAAAACAAGTAGAATGTTAGGGTCAATGCTGATTACAAATTAAAATCTTCCTTTGCTCTCATTGGTCAGGATTCTTAGCATTGGCTTTTAAAAATGTTGTTTCTATACCAATCTGAAATTAATATATGCAGCACTACAGTTACATTAGACAAATCATAGCTCAGGGGAATATCACAAACACCTGTGTGTAAGATGGGAAAGAATGATATTTTACACCCCATGTGGCAAACTGATGAAACATTCACACTGTATTAAGTCCAACTCTTAGAAAAAAAAAAGTCAAATTTAAAGGAAAAAGGTATTTTGGAAAAGAGGTCTTATTTTAGACCAAAAGAAAATATAATGCACTGATTTTCATTAACAAAACTATTTATTCTATGGAGGGAAAAACCCAAACAACTGAAAACACGCAAAGCACTTATGTGGATGTATAACAAGTAATCAGTATTTTAGAAATTCAGCTACAAATATCTGATTATGTTGACTGAGCTTAAAAAATATATAAACAGCTAGCAATGAGTCACAGTGCACGAGGGACTATTAGATGAGCTCTTTCATGAGTGATTAGCTCCACACTGATATGTGCTTCACTTTTCCTGAAGATGTTGGTGTGTGGCTGTGACAAAGGCAAAGTGAAAGCTGCTTTGGCAAATGGGTGACAAACCAAAGATATGCTGAAAGACATGTTATAATAAGCTGATTTGACATTATAAGATCCCACAATCCCAACTGGATTCACAAACAACGAAGCCTCACTAATCAAAATAATGTCACTTTTTAAGTACTAAATATATGTGCCAAGGTAAAGTGGAGAGTCTTACAGACCTGTGTAACTATAAAGGGTCATTTACACTAATCTCACTGAATTTCACTGTTTGACTCGAAATTCTTTGTATAAGTACTAAATAAACCAGTCAGTTGTAATCGCTCCAAGGTGATAAAGTTTACAGCAAGCTGATACACTACAAACGACACTCATTTACATCTTGAATATAATGAAATGATAGTTTATCTACAGTGAACACTTGTGGTTATCTGACCAAAACAGGTCAAAGGTTCCAGGCATTTTCTCCTGAAATTACTCAGTGCTGCCTCTAATGACTGATAATTGAAAGCAGAGACTGGAAATATCAAATGTGGTAGGTGACAGATAAGCAACAGATTAATGCAAGTACTCTGCTACAGGACACTGAAAGGTCAGAGGCCCTAAGAATTAGCTATTGTGCTACTGTGAAAAGACAGACATCAAATAGCTGTTTACCTCATTCTTGCTCTTCTGTCTCTCATTCAAATTTCAGTATCATAGATGACACTGTTTAGAGTGACTCGCCTTCATAAATTGAAGCAACAAATGTTTTGTGTGTGGAAATGTAAAAAGCAATTCTAGAGAAGCATACAAGGTAAAAAACCTGCCAAAATAAAACAGCTGTCCTTGGTGTAAATATTTTAATGAAGTGCATTTGAGAGAAGTTAAGAATGACATTTATCATTATGTCATTCTCAGTTGAAGAGAGACCAGATTACAGATTGTGAAATATGCATTTTTATATTTTTATATTTTATATTTTAATTTTTTTTGTAATTTTTTTGACTTGCAGAAAATGAATATCAACTTTAGAAAATTGCCTTATCTGGGCAGGTATACCTTTCATCTTTTCACTCCAGAAGTTCTAAAAATGTAAAATCTAGCTAATATTGAAGTAAGTGGCAGCCATTTCATTCTGCTCATTGGGCTTTGAATGAGGATTACAGTCTTCTAGAAAAGGTTTTAAATCAGATTGACTTATAAACTCGGAGAATGGCGAAAAATAACTTCCCAAAGTGGTGATTAAAAAAACCAAAAAACAGCAGACTATGATCCTACTCCTCTAAGCACTATTGCTTTACTAGGTTTATCTGTTTTTTAGAATGGTAAGTTTCCTGATCTGAACACAGGGAATTAATTTTGAGTTAGACATTGAAGCTGAAAAAACAATCACCTGTCCTTAAAGCATTGCTTTGGACACCAGAGATGGCTGCCTGATACAGTCAGTGGAGAGACAATTCTGTTTGTTAAGGATCAACTGTCTTGTACCAGCCAGTAAACAGAACAAAGGAGTTTATTTACATTTCCCCTTTAGTCCACTGCAGCTCCAGAAAATCAGACTGAGATAGTCCTTGCTCAGTCAAAGGACAGTTCAGTCCTTATCAGCTGATTTCAGTGACTGTATCCTAACTGGCAGGATGCCTGTAGCCCAGCAAGGGGACATATCCTGAGCCATTCCACAGAGGAAATGCAGGGATTGAGGGCCAAACTGAGAATGAAATAAATTTTTGTTCCCATATCTGACTTCTTTTAATTATTTGACATTAGATATTTACCATTTACATTACCACAATCATTCAGCTGAGCATTTTAACTACAAAACTTGAGTTATACACACTATTGCATGTCCTCCATTTAGGATGAAGCAGATATCACCTCAGAAACATGGTGGGATGGCTTGCACAACTGAAGTGCTGCTGAAGATGGCTATAAACTCTTGAGAAGGGACAGGCAAGGAAGGAGAGGCAGTGACGTAGCCCTTTATATTCGGGAATGTTTTGATTGCCTAGAACTTAATTATGGTGACAACTGGGTTGAGTGTTTGTAGGTTAGAATCAGAGGGAAGGCAAATAGCAGATATCCCAGTAGGAGTCTGTTACAGACCATATAAGCCAGGAGAGAGAAGCAAATGAAGTATTCTACAAGCAGCTCGAAGTCTCCAAATCACCAGCCCTTGTTCTCATGGGGGACTTCAACTTACCACTTGTCTGCTGAAAATACAACACAGCAGAGAGAAAACAGACCAGGAGGTTCCTGGAATGTGTGGAAGCAAACTCCCTGGTGAGAGATTCAACTAGGGAAGGTGTCCCTCTGGGCATGCTGCTAGTGAACAGAGAACGACTGGTGGGTGATGTGATAGTTGGAGGCCTCTTGGGCACAGCAATTACAAAATTATGGAGTTTTAATGGAGTTTTTAATTCTTGAAGAAATAGGGGGTCAGCAGAACTGCTTCTTTGGACTTCCTGAGGGCAGACTTTGGCCTGTTTATCAGGTTGGTTGGCAGAGTCCCTTGAGAGGCAGACCTGAAGGGTAAAGGAGTCCAGGAAGGTTGGACATCCTTCACGAGAGAAATCTGAAAGACCAGGAGCAGATTGTCCCCATGTGCCAAAAGACCAGCCAGTGGGGAAGAGGAGCAGCCTGCCTGAACAAAGAGCTTCGGCTGGAAATCAGAAAAAAATAAAAAGAAGTTTATGTACTTTGGAAGAAAAGGCAGGAAGTCAGGACTACAAGGATGTCATGAGGTTATGCGGAGAGAAAATTAGAAGGGCCAAAGCCAAAGTATAATATAATCTGGGTACTGCCTTAGAACACAATAATAAGGTTACTGTAAACACCTCAGCAACAAATGGAGTGCTAAGGAGAATCTCCTTTCTGTTGGATGGGGGGAAAAACACAGTGACAGGAAAAGGCTGTGGCACTTAATGTTGTTTTTGTCTCATCATTTGTTAGAGCTGGGCCAGTTGTTCTCTGCATGCTAGCTCCCTGAGGTTGAAGACAGGTACAGGAGCTCTCAAGGTAGTGGAGTTGTCAGTGAATGTTTAATACTTGGAGTCAATGATCTTAAAGGCCCTTCCCAATATAAATGATTCTATGATTCTGTGATGTCTTACATAAAAAATGTAGGCAGAGGTTGAAAATAGGAGTCCCTAAAATTACATTCCACACATACCCTATCTTAGAGACAAAAGTCATTGTCAGAAACTTAATCTACATTCAGATCCCCTTCCAACTCAAGCAAAGCTATTTTCTTTATCAGTGGGGATTTCGCATAATTAGAAAGGGCAGGTCTGGAGAATTTTTTTTTTTTTCATTGCAACAGTTCTGTTTCTTAAAAACTGATTTATTGCAGTACTTTTTATTTGAGTTTCTCTGCATTTATTATTATTATATTGGTTGTATTTAAAGTAATTATATATTTACAGATGTGGTTTGGAAATAATAATGTAAATTACTTTCACATGAAGTGTACTTTCTTTCCAAAACACAAAGAATAAAGTTTGATTAGTCATATGCAGAAGCTAGATATACTGCTGTAGATTTAAAGTTATTTCACTAAATTCTTTATTTTCACATCAGCTATGGACATCAATGAGCAACATTTTTCTATTTTTTTTACCAAAATTGGAGCTAGTTTGAAAATTGGTTGATGAAATACTGTGCAGTTAGTGACAGTTTTAATAAATGAAATATTTTTTATTGAATCCAAATTTTTAGTGGTGGAACAACCCTTCTTTAATTGAACAGACTTACTGAAATGTATGAATTGCTTGGTAATTCAAAATAAAGTAGTACATCAAACTAAAGTCGATGAAAAAATGGCAACACAATCTAGAGCAAGAAGGAAAAGAGTAAGCATAATAAAAAAATCAAACCAACAATAAAACCCATTGCCTGTCTTTTTGAAAGCAAATATAACACTTACTGGTTTTCTTTCTTTAACCTTCAAAGAAATGTATTTCAATATCCCGTACTTTATAAAAAAGAAAAAGTTAAAATATATTAATGTATTTTTATCAAGCACTTGGTATTTCATCTTTTGAGAGTGCTGTTCTATTATTAAAATGTTCATTTCTTCATTTTGTTATTGTAGTCAACAAGATCTCATAGATCCTTGCCAATTTACAGAACACACATTTCAAAAACTCCAAATCGCGTAAAGACTAAAATATTAAGGTGGACTTTCAAATTATGTGATTTCTACTATCAAAATGTGCAAACAATGTTTTCACTTTAGAAAAGTGATTGACAGTACCCAGGAAAATAATGAAAGTTATACACCTGTGCTAGAATATAAGTGAATATGTAAGATACATTTGGGGTTTTTTTCATGAATTATTTTAAGAATTAGATCTCAGTTAACAGTTAAAAGCTTCCAGCATTCATCATGAGAAGGAAAGAGTTCTCAGAAACCATACAACAATGCCTGCCAGCAACTTTTATAAGCAGATACCTAAAGAAATGCCTCAATCATAGAGGCATAACTGGGCTTTGCTTTCTCACACATAATCTCCCAGGTGATCTGGACACTGTGAGATTACCCATGATACCTTCTTGTTACTTTACATTAAAATATGGAGTGAAATATAAGTTTTAATGAACTTGCTGGTCTTCATTCAATAACCAATGTTTTGTTAAAAATTTCATTGCTAAACATGTGTTATTCATTCAATTTACTCTTCTTCCAAGTCAAATGCACTTGCTCAACAAGTCAAAACAAGTGCTGCACTGCCTGCTGATCCAGTAATAATTAAATGCTGGAAGACTTTCAGTTGTTGATACAAAATAAGTGGGAAAAGAGCACCCTGCTTTTCTTATGCTGCCTTGAACCTGGCCAATGCAAGAGGAGAAGTAACCAGACACAGAGATTGAGTTTTAAAAGTGAAAAGAACTTTGAGAGTCTAAGTTTTGGTATTATCACAATCCTAACATAAAAGATAGCTGGCAGTGTGGGACCTCAAAATGTCCTTTTTCTAGTGGTTTTGACAATATAATGCACTGTATCTTTCAAACTCACAAATGCAAATCTTTAATTTCAGTTTCTCAGCTGTAGCATGAAGCACAGCAAAAGATACAACTGCATATATGTGCTATTTAATAAGTAAGGACCTTCTAGTTCCTTCATCATTTTAAGACACACAAAGGCACTCCAATCACAAATACATACATTAATCTAAATCTACTAGATTTCTGATGGCATTCAGTTTCATCAGTGATAAATAAATCTCTACTTGGAAAAACAGAACTCAACAAAGATCCCTCTATTACGTAGTTCTGAGCTAATGCATAGATAAATTAGCTAATCCTTACACCACCAAGCCTCAAGCTGCTAATTTTGTCTGCTGTTTTCAATTATGTCTATTTTGCCTCACCTTTGGCAATGCCAGTAAATTTTGATACCAAAAATCAATAGAATTCCATTTTTCTCACATTCAATTTTATTTTTCTATAATCACAGATCATCACAAAGAAAACTAACAATTATTGCCAGGTTTCCGACTGTGTGTGAAAGTCAGGATGTCAGATCAACACAACCTCAAGGTTAACAAATGACAAAAAAAGAAATCCCTCTTGGGTTCAGCTGCAACTGGATAGAAACAAAAGTTATACCTCTGGGATCCAATGGTCAGAAAATAGGTGTAAGTTATAACTGTTTTGACACTGTAAAAGTATACAGATGGAACATAACTTCTGAGGAGGGTGAAAGGGCATATATCATCATAGGGCAACTGGCAGGGGAGGAAAAGCTAAACATTAAAGTGCACTCTATCTTCTCACATCTTCTCAGTTTCTGCTTGTGTTAACCCTCTGCTCACTTCTAGCCAGAGAGGTGGCAAGTCACTCTACCATTTACCATTCACGCATGTTGTCTAGTAAACTCCATCTATTTTCTGCTGTGGAATTTTTTGGAAATGGTTCCGTGGAAGTTGTGTCTGCACACCAGATAGGCTATATTGGATAGGCTATATTTTCTGCCTACTCTTTGCTCACATCTGAGTATTTTAATACTACCCATACTCATTAACACTGACTAAACATTCCATGAAACAGTCCAGCTGTAAAAAGATAAGGAAAGAAGCCCTCAAGAACATCTCATTTGGAGAGTAGAAGGCGGCTTCTTTACATATAATAAATCAAAAAAACTTGCTAGAATATAACGTAGACAGGATATTAAATACAGCTGCAAAAACTAGCTGCTCACAGGCCATGTACTTAGCTATTATGTCAGCTTGGCTGAAATAAATTCAGACATCTTCTGATTTACACTTTGGTTGCACAAATGTATACTGGACTAATCACTATACTGAGTCATCACCTAAAAATTAAAAATGTAAGGAGACTAAACTTCATCTTTTATAATCTGTTGGCCCTTGTTTTGAAGGTTTGCCCTGGGCACCCTTGCTGTTGGCCAACACCAAGGATCCACCTGGGAGAGCCTAAGCAGTGGTGCTGAGGACCAGAGCAATGGGGCCGGAAGCACAGCAGGGACAGGCACTCACACACATTACATTGGAGGAAAATGAGAGAAGATGAGGAGGAAAATCAGACAGGAGACTGGCCAGGGGTCATGAGGAATGGCACTTTCAGATGGCAGATATTAGCAGCTACTTTGGGATCTGGTTGTGGTTTTAACAGCTTGTTAATATGGATACAAAATGTACCCTCTCCTCTGCAGCCTCTGTCAGTCTAATCTGACCAACATTTATTCTCACAGAGATAATTACACCCCTATATGGAATAAGTCCCCTAAAAAAGAAGGAAATAGTTTGCTGGGTTTTTTTCCTGAAAGAAGTTTAAAACTTACCAATGTTAATGATCATTTTGACCCTCTTTCTGGACAGAAACTCAGTGACTGTTAGTGAATAAAATACCTCTGGCTTGGCCATCCAGAATTACACCTGCACTTTCAAAGGAAAGGAAAAATAATCTTCACAAACAATATGAAGAGCTCAGATTAATTCTAGGTAACCTGGCAGTAGGTCGTGATCCCTCAAAGTAGGTTCTTTTGGACAGACTTGGGGAGAGAGACATGGGAGTCTCAAAATGATACAAAAAGCAAGAAAATAATTTCCAAAGTAGAAAGAAAAAGCATGACATTTTAAGCACACAGTACTGTTCATCCAACAATCCTCTGATGCATCATCTCCAAAAAAACCCAATGGTTGATGTCAAAATATAAGAGAAGAGTAAGGTAAAGTTACTTTTTGTAGTTATTCTGTCAGAGTCACAGAGAGGCTGTGGTTGCAGGGGACTCGAGGAGTTTATCTGCTCCTGGCTCAGGCACAGGAGCACACAGCCTAGAGCTGTTTGCCCAGGACTGTGGACGTGCTTGTAATATTTCTGCATTTTCAGTGTTATTCCACATAAAACTGTGTTCCTCATATTCCTCACACAAGGAATAAGTTACTTACAAGGATAATACCCCAACTGATTGTAGAGGTATCTGTAGGTGTAACACTTCTCTGGAAGAACAAAGACAGTCTCCTGAAGCTTGTACAGTCTGCTGAGCTGATGTGCCCCAGGCACAACTTGTGTGTCTTTCTGAGCAGAAGGTAAAAATGAGCAGGGAATGGGAAGCTGACCTGTAATCTTTTTGGTGCAACACCACTAAAAATATTTCAAATACACATAAGAATATTTCATATGTGTATTTCAGCAGCTGATCAACTTTTGCTTTTGCACGTTTGAGCTAAACCTGTGATTCCACTAGAGTTGGAAGTGACAACTTCTATAATTTTGGGGGATTATTAACTTCTATAATATGGGGGATATTTTCTATATATTCTTCTATAATAATGGGGGATAATTAACTTTTATAATTTTGGGGGATAGGATTAGTTTTTTTATCAAATAAAAAAAAAAAAAAACCAAACATTTTTCCATCCCCAAAACTGGAAATAACAAGTCTCATCTTTTGGAGACATGCTTTCATCCCCATTTTGATGAAAACACACTCCCTACCTGCAGACAAGGAGAAGCAGCATGATTTAATGGAGTTTGTGGTAAATCTCACCGATATAATGATATAATGTTAATGATGCAGTGATATGTTAATAAAAGAAGCTTCATTACTGTACAGCAGCAGATGGTAATGTAAACACAGCATGAACAGGTCATAACTTGTTTGGGAGCTGTGCCCATGGAGCCAAGATTTCAGTTCATGAGTGTGCCTGTGTACCAGCTGAGTGGTGAACGCCTTTTAGATGAGGTCTCCCGTGCACACACATGCTAATATGCACATCTTTTGTATTTTGCATTTATAAGGAATATGTATAAATATGGAGGAAACAATAAAACTGACGGGCAATCAAAATAGTGGCAGTATGCTGTTAATCTTCATGACGTTACTATCTTCATTCTGACCCAATGAATTGCAGCATGAACTTGAACTAACTGACCTCAAGATTAGCTCAGTTGTCCAGAGCATGGTGCTAATATGACAAAGGCTGGGTGTTCATAATTCCCATATGGGCCATTCACTTAAGAGTTGCACTTGAACCTTGTAAGTCCCTTTCAACTCTGAATATTCTGTGATCTGTGTCTTAGAATTTATTCCACAGCATCAATTGCCTCTGGATTTTGCATTAACACATACCTTTATGTCCATAGAAATATATATAGGTACACAAATTTTATAAAATTATATATATATTTAAGATATACTTACTTAAATCAAAAATTTGATACATCTAAAAATATATATCCTTGTAAAAGTGATCTCATTCTTATATACATCCTCATTAAACATGATTATTAATTTAATGGTTCAAGAAATTACTAAAAAAAAACCTTTTGAAGAACTATAGTTGATAGCTATAAGATATGACATAGGAGATAACCAAAGAATTAAAGAAAAGAAAAAAACTTTTATTCTGAAATAATATGCAATATAAAATTACTGTGATATATAATACTATATAGTGTCACATTATACCTCTCAAAATTCTGAAAATTAAACCAGCCCTTCCTGAATGTCATATATTTAATTGTACATTTTTGAGTATACTTTCTACTCCTTAACACCCAAGTGAATTTCAAAATTATGATCTTTTGAATACCTTACTATGACATCCAGAAAATACTGTGGTTTATTTTTAATCATATAAGCTTGTAATTTAAATCAATACACAAGAAACACTTAACTATGTAGAAGCAATTGTGTCTAGTTGAACTATAAGTATAGTTGAACTATAAGTTTAACCTTTGATACATGAAACACAGTACAGAGTTGTAGCTTCCACAATAGTCTTTATTTCATGTGCAATAACCATGGGCAGTACTTCATCAGCCAAAGAGCTCACAGCAGAGCCCTAAGTAACTTACCTTTTTTATCTAGAATCTGAATCATGCTGGATGATAAACCATTGCAATAATGTCATAATGATGTGCAGTTAGCTGCCACAAACAACTATTTTTTTATGGCACTTCATTCTGCAATATATCTATTGATCACTGTTATAATAAAACAAAATTGAAGATGTAGTCTTTTGCCCTGCCTTAAAATTTTGGGATTAGATTTTCACCTGATAATGATAATTTCAAAGCATCTATTCCCTTTTTTCTTCAGGTATTTTAGGAAATCAAGTTTCCTACAGATTTGTGGAAAGTAAGCTATGGAACAACAACAGAAAAGGAAAACATATATATATATATATATATATATATATAAAATCACTAGTGAAAAAAGAAATTATGTGGTCAATGCCATGTGTTTCAACAGCAGTCAACTATATGAAAAGCATTGTAAAATAAAAATTAAAGTTGCTTTCTGAGCCTTTAGAGTAACCATTTTTAAGAGCTGCAGGTCTTTCTGGGTGCTGATTTGTTTTCATTTTTGTTTTTCTGCAGCTGCAGGGGATAATTGCTGATCTTTAATGAAACCTTAGATGTGCTCATAAATCATCAACGTACAGAAAATCTCACAGCAAATATTATACAAGTCTCAAAAAACTTGTGGGAACTGGCAATTCTATGGAAGCATAAGAAATTTTGACGTTTTGGAAAACTAGAGATATCATTTGTGGAAACTGAGGCTACTGTCTTTTATATCATCAGATGTGAACTTCAGCCCTTGCGGTATTGTTGATACCTCACTTCTTTCTTGATGTCTTTGTAGAAATACCCAAGCTTTGTTATTTAGAGAGGAGAAGCTCTTCTCAGAAAAAAAAAAAAAAATTTGACTTTATTCACAGAAGTACCACTGATCCTAAATGGAAAAGGACTGGTTTGAGGATCTAATTTTGCCATTTACTGGATGAGCCACAGCTCTCATTACCCTCACTACAAGATTACTCAGCACCTCATACCACTGAATTCTGCTGCCGTTTTAGTCTTCAGGTCTTTGGAGCAGATCCATAAACTCTCCTCCTTATTTAAAAATGTTACAACAGGATGTAATTAAGTACAATTAACAAGGAGGTCAAATGGTCATCTGATAAACACTGGTCCAAACAGGCAGTTTGAAAGGTCAGGGCTGCTAAAGCCACATAGTATTGATGGGAAAGAATATTATGATTTAAGGGGGAAAAAATTCCAGCGACTAAAACTGAAGAGATTTACATGCTTTCAATATTACATACACAAAGCCATGCACACAGACTGATATGCATGCACACATGACTCAGAGAGACACGAACCTATATTCTGAGAACAAGAGCTAAACTAGCCTCTCTTCATTACACCAGAACACAAATCTCAGTTTTGGCGCTTAAATTCTAGTGCCTCTTTTTCATTTTCATTATTTTGCAAACTGTCTGTTTTAAGAACAGCAAACTTGTTGCCCTTATGGATGAGCCTTTTTTAACCTTGTCTAAAATAACATTTGCTAAGATGAAATGCAAGGTGTTGTGAGGCTTTAGAAGCAAAGTATGTTATGGAGCACACAGTCAGAGTAAAACAAGGCTTCACAAAGAAGAAAGTTATACCAGTACTCTGTAACGTCAAAGAATGACAATGCACAGAAGAGAAAATGAATACAGGAGTATTTGCCCATCCTCATTTTATGGACTGGAAAACAGAGACGGACTGTTTTCATTTTCTCTCTGAGGCTCTTCAGGATTTTCTTATTAGGTTGCTCTGATATTTGACTTTCTGAGTCAGCTGAGAGAGTGGAACTGACTCACTGCAAAACCTTTGCACACGTTTAATTTTCATGCATGAGGCAGCAAGGTAACCTGGTCAGGAGCAGCAGATTAACCTTTAGGATCACTAGCATGTTATGACTTGTAGTTTTTGACAAATATTCCAGCTGAGCTAACCTTGGGAACAACCTTCCCAGAGCTGTGTTCCTGCTGGCTCTCCACCATCATAAATCACCCCAAAGGCTACAGCTGTTATGGGGTTGTACACTGGGCTTGGACTTGCTCCCATAGTGATATTATCCACACTACTGTTCTCCCACTCTCTCAATTTCTCAGCTAGTGTTTCTGAAAATTGTGCCATCAGAATCCCATGATTCTAGGCACCAAATGCCATCAAATACCATCTACACACTGCTCCAAAATTAGAGTCTCTGCTCATTCAATGTCCATTCTCCTTCTTTTTCTAAGGCCTAGAACAAAACAGAACAGATGCTTTTTCCAGAATTCTTTGTCAGAACAGAATTTAACACTTCACATCCAAAATTATGCCATTCACAACTGAAAAAGTCCAATACAATGAATTTTTGAAATTTTTTTATGGTATCTTATAGCTGCATACCCCATGTGTATTTCCCCTCCATTTTTAAGAAATAAAATTTAAATGGATATGCCTAGCCAAATTTCTCTTAATTTGCAATAATTACTCTGGAATAGGGGTACAGCTTTATCATATGAATTTTTCCTTTATTAATTTGACTACAGTCAAATACCTGTGAATTAAAACAACAATAATTTCATTTAACTGACCTAGTCAACAAAGGGATACAATTACAGAATCATCAAAGTTGGAAAAGACCTTGAGGTTCTAATGGAGTCTGAATAAGTAGCATTGTTAAGCCAGATGAAGATATACCTTGCAGAAAATTCAGTTGTTCACATTTATTTCTCATCCTGATTCTCCTTGAAAAAGAGAATTACGTGGAATTTTGCTTCTGCAAAGTCACTGGTTATTAGCCACAGATATATATATCATGAACCAGCACTAGCTGTCCTGGTTAGTTTTCCAGGTTCTGACTCATTAATAATTTTTGCCTCAATTTGCCTTGAATTACAGTGGGCAAAAAAGTAGAACCACATTTTGGCAAGGTATCACATGTGCCTCATATACCACATGTGTATTAAGTGGTATTGTAGTGGTTAATAAACCCAAATTCTTGATCTATTGCACCAGAATAATTGCTCAAAAAGAGCTGGGAACTAAACACTTTAATTCACCTCTTGGAGCATCTCTCAATAAGTGGGAACTTTCTGAGTGGAGAGCTGAGCTATAAAATCTTTCCTTTTCTACTTACATTTCAGTCATATTTTGTATAGAAAAAAAATCATAATTCAGTACAGAACACAAACCAGTTCTTGCTTGGTGCACCCCACCCACAAACTTAAATAATGTAGTTGTCAGGGTTGACAAGTTCTGCCTGCTGTAGCATTTCTGTGTTTTATAGGAAATTTTAACCAGGGGTGTTATTTTAAGAGATGAGCAAATGGGGAAACCCCATGGCCTAGCCAATAAATATGAACTTTAGGTGCAATGGAGCACTCATAAATATGACTCAGAACAAGGGGATTCATTGTTTCTCCTGACCCCTCTTAGCTACTCCTCTGATCTCAACCTCTGTGTGCGTCATGGCAGCCCTCATCCTTTAACCTGCGGTTTTTAAAAGCAGCTTCTAAGTTATTTACAGCTGCAAATGTTAGTAGCCCGTCTGTGTACTCCCGGCACACACATACCGAAGTGGGGGGGGAGCTGTATTTTGTTTTGCAAGGAAGAAAAGTTTTGCCTGGGGAGTCGAGTGCCTGGGGAGGTTGAGCTGCTCTGCCACAAGGGATTCAGAAGAAAAGTGCTCCCTTTGCCTTCAAGGCTTACTCAGGGAAGGAACCCACACCTGTGCTAACTTTGCCTTTCATTTGTGCATTATCTACCTTTATCATGCTCTTTGGTCTTTCTCCATCTTCATTCACCTTCTCTCTACCATGACAAACTTCCACTTCTGTAATTCTACTGGCATGGGAAACGCTCTCAGTGCTCCATGTGAGGCACAGAGGGGTAGGACTAAATCTTCCAGAAATTTCTGCACAGAAATTTCTCTGTTGTGAACCTTTCCCATGCCCAGCAGGTCTGTATCCAGCCCTGCACATTGGCTGTTGCCTACTGAGAAGAGGGATGCCCTCCTTCTAAAGCCCAGCCTGTGCTTTGCTGTTTTTCTGTCTTGCCTGCTCTCATTCCTTCCCTCTCCATCTCCCGCACTGTTGCCTGGGCTCACCACTTCTCAGCCTTTAATCCTTTCTACAGCCAAATGCCACTGACATAAAACTAAAGTTCACTGACCCTGCCTAGGCAGCAGGGGTTAGAGACAAGGGAAAGGACAAGGAGGAGAGAATAGGGGAAAGTGTGGGAAATAATTATGAAGTCTGGTAGCAGCCAGAACTCTCCTGAAGCCCTGGGGAGCCTTTCTTTAGCTGGAGGCTGCAATTGGCACTTCATAAACTGTTCATTCTCAGCTATGTGGAAACACCAGACGACACCTAGAATGATCAGACTGCAATCAATCATTTTTTTCCAAAATCTATTAGTTTGTGGGCCTATGAAAGCAAGCTGAAAGGAACCGCCATGGGTAAAAAAAAGAGAAAAAAGAATTGCCCCTGTCATAATTACCCCCATAACTCAGGCAGTAAGAAGGCAGGTAGACACAGTAAAATTCTTTGCATAATTTAACATTCAGAGAAAATAATAACAGGAGCAATAAGTGTGGGAGATGACAAAGATGCCAAAGTTGTCCAGTTATCTAAGAAAACAACCCAGAGTTCAGGGAGAGAACCAAGAGGCTCTCCATCCAATCTATGGCAGGATTCCTTCCCTAATACTCTCCACACAGAGATGTCTCCACAAGCCTGCCTGTTTCTCTTTCATGGTTAGCCAGAGTCACTGCCAGATTGTGTTTTCCTGGGAAAATATGCACTGTACAACACATACAATCCCCAAAACCCCACCCAAAGTCTGTGTTTAGTCTGGAAAGGAACACTTTCTAAAGAAGAAGCGGAACTGGGTCAGCCGTTCTTCCCAATGGGAAAAATATTAATAATAATATATATTTTTATATATCCATACGCATATATAGCTTTTCACCATGCACGTCTAACCATCTGCTAAATCAGTTTCTCTTCAGTTATCTGCAAATTCTTTCAAACCTGTCGGCAAGGAGAGTCAGACAGTTTTATACCCCAGTTAATGGAGAGCTTGACATTTTTTTGGCTGGGTAGATACAATAATTTACTTGGACCTAAAGTGTTAACTTTGGCAAAAAAATTAATTGACAGTTATAAAAACATTATTTTGTTAGATGATATTTATGGATCACACAAACCTATTTTGAGGTAGAGCTATATAGTCCTTAAGATTCATGTAACTTGAGAGATTTCAAAGGAAATATAAAATATTTCAATATAAAACAACAAATGTAGTGTAATTCAAAAAAGGGATATGGAGAATATTTCTTGCTAAAAATCAAAAGCAATCTCTAAAAACCTGCTCTGTCATTGCACAAAAATTGGTCAGAACTCTAATGAATTCTAAGTATTGGATGAGGATTTTTAGCTTATGTCATATTAAAGGACTTTACTGTGAATAAAGTCCTTTAGTTGTAGAAACAAATAAAATTACTTTTCAAAGAGTTGTCTTAATATTTATTTTGATCATAGAAAATAATTTCATAATTCATAGTTATTTCTAATGCTTGACTGTACAAGGTCACAAAAAACTCATTCCATTCACTGACTGGGTGACAAAACTTTAATAAAAGGGGAAAATGTCAGGATTTCAAGATGTCAAGTGATATCTACTTCTGATGAAAATTAAGTGAGACCTGCTTGATGCAATTTGCTCTAAATGTTATGTAAAAAAGTGAAAAATGAAACCTTATTGACTTGGGGTTGCCACTGAATAAAAGCTTCACAAACGCTTTCTCATTTTTTTCTCAGTATTGATCCAATTCCACAATTAAAGACACGGGGTCTATTTGTTATTTAGCAAGTTTTATCTCTGCAATAGCATCCCTCTGTTCCAGGCAAGATAACAGCACTCTTTCCATCACTTCGGCTAAGTCTGTGTCAATATTTTCATTAGAAGCCTGCATTTATACACTGAAACTGTACCACAGCCAAAGAAATTCATGTACGGTTAAAATTAAGACAGCAGTATCTGAAATCCTGTGGAAAAGAAAGAAAGTGTGCTCAGTCCTAAGCTTTAGGAGAAAAGTTAATGATCCTGAGGCCTTTTTGCATGTGTCTTTCAAACCCCTTCCTCAGCTCCTGGCATTTTATAGCTTAGCACTCCATATTCCTCGCTGATGATATGTTAGCTGTGAGAGGAAGGTTGTAGAAACTGAATTAGTTTAATTTAAGAAACTAGCTACTATGTATGCTCAGGGTCTAATTGCACTAAGGAATCCTTTCTTTTTCATGCATAACAAAAATATATTTGTGCAGGTATTTGGTGTGGATTGGTGTACTATAGGTTTCTCAAAGTAGCTGTAAAATTTGTTCTATGACATGTTAGCATTCTCCAATGAACACAAGGGGCTATAAATCTTTTGAATGTATGTATTTGCTTAATGATTCAGGTTTTAAAGAAGAATATAATCTCTGAAAGAGTGTTTGAAGTTGGGATAGAAAAATGAGAAATATTAAATATTTCTGGAGAAATTTGAACAGTGTTCTCTGCCTCAGACAAAATTTCCATTGATGGTCTGGTTTAAGAACTGAACACAGCACGTGCAGTTTCAAAATTATTCTAAGACTGTGGAATCATTCACATTGTCTGTGAAGAAGAAAACTTGTCTTTCTGGGGTGTACTGGTTACTTTAAAATTTTCAGTAATTATTGTATCCTTCTTAGCACATGCATGTCAGGGTCAGAAATTTTATTGTGATCTTTGCATTCAAGTTTTTGAAATAAATTTTATAAGCTAAAAAAGCAAACATAACAGAAAACCACAAAAGCAGATATGTATCTCCCATTTTATGGAAGGTTCATATCAATTAACAGGAAAATATGAAGAAAGCAAACTGACTTACTTAGCAAATGAAACAATCTGTTAGGAGAAAAATTAACAGATGTGTTGTAAAAAACATGATAATACAAACAATTAGAATGGCATGAGAAGGAACACCTAAGGATAGCAGATTTAATGATCATTTTGATGATAATGGAAAAGTCAGTATTTGAAATATTTAAATGTAGTTTACTGAAGGGCTGCTGTTTTTCCAAGCCTCATCCATATAGATGTGTTTTATTCAACCTCCCTCTTTGTGGAAGAGGTGAATAGTGGGAACACTAACATTTATCTTTAAGAAGTCCTTCCCAAACTAAATTTTGAGTGAGCAAAAAGTGAGTCGGATTGCGTAAGTATTATTGCCGGTTCTCTGGGGAACAGGGTATACTATACATGTCATTTTGGGACACCAGCCAAAAAGAAGATGCCAGAACTCCAAAGAGCTGGGGCTTTGCAATAATATAATAAAATATTATAATAGGATAAAAAAACACCCAGTCAGGAAAACAAAGTCCTGAATTTGAAGGTGATATAATCAGATCTTTGAAAACCCCAGTGTGTTTAGTGGAGGATTTATTCTTTGACTGCTGGACCAAACTCAGTTAACTCCTCCGTTACACTCATCAATATTTATGGCGAGTTGCCAATGCACAGAATCCTACACAAAACACAGGACAAGACATAGTCTCTGTCTTGTTGTGTCTTTCAAGAAAGAAAGAGTTGGAAATTCTGATATAAATTTCAGTAGAAAGAGCAGGTGGTTACAATTTTAACTTCAGGAGAAATAAATGCATTCTTATTTTTCTCCCTGGTTGTTTTACAGAATTATGATTGCAGTTCCCTTGATAATTATTTTCTAAATTTGTTTTTGAAAGTGAGGTATTGGCAGCTCGGACAGGTTGGGAATTTAATCAAATCTAAGTTTGAATTTTTATCCTTTAGTATAAAATTATTTCCTTTTGTCTATTTTTTCTTTACTTTTATTCAGTCTTTTCAATTCTTATGCTTAATAATTTCTATTCAACATCTCAGCCACATATTTATTGTTTCAATATATATGTCTTAAGCTGTTATAACTGGTACAGCTATATACAAAAGTTTCAATTTAAAATATCATGATGATTAATGGAGCTTTATAATTATACATTATGTAATTAATGGTGTGCAAGTATGAGCATGGTGAATACTATTTTCAGAGCAGATTTATTTGATGCAAGTTGACTGGGGCTTCAGTTCCAAATCTATTTGAGTTATTACTGTGCTGCATCAGCATTTATTGATTTTAAGGTACAGCATTAGCATTGCCTTATCACTGCATATTTTTCCCTATTCTCCATTAAAAGAGCTTGCCCTCATCTGTCACAATCTCATACTGCATAAATCATATGAAATGGTTTCTTGTTTCCATGATTTATTTCATTTTTATGTTAATTATACTGAAACATAGGATTGTTTAATAAAAATGTTGAAGCTAATCTATATTGGTCATCAATATTTTTTACGCATTTTACACTGTGTAATGTGATATGCCACAATGTCCGACTTATATGGAAGGGTATTTAAAGTGAATTAGGATTTAAACTAACTTAGAGCTGAGACATTTTATTTTATAGATGCCAAATTAAACCTGATATTTATACTGTATTTTGTTATAATTTAATGGTTTCTATTAATATTAATCACTAGAAAAATACAGCATCTCAGCCCCAGTTTTCAGAGTTTTGAAATGTAAGATAAGCTTTAGCTTCTCAGAATTACTTTCTGAAGGCATCACTGGCATCCCAACAAAATAAGGCAAATATTAGAAAATTCCTACCCAAGGTAAGACACTCAGTGGAAACTTGAGTTCTTCCAGAGAAGTTTTTTGTGTGGGAAAGCACAGTAGGATCAGCCGAGGACATATCTGACACTGAAACTTCAAAGACTTCTACTCATTCATTGCAAGAAGTCCTATTGTAATCAAAGACACTTCTGAAATCAAAGGCTAGGTCCCATGTAAATAGTCCTCAGGGACACTGATGGAATGGTCCCTGATATATTTACAGAGGGTACTCCTCAGAACACAAAAGGAAAATTTTTGCAGGATCGGTGCCTGGACTAATGTTAAGAGTATTTCTGATTTTTCTGTGTCAGTTCAGTTTGCTGTTTTAAATTCAGCTGACTCCAGATACTCTGGGTAAATCGAGGCCCACAATGTTAATTTAAAAGAAATACATGAGCAATATATAACTGTTTCTTATTGATAAGGAACACATAGTCAAAAACCAGATTTCATTTCTTTCCTAACCTGTTATTTCCGGAGCAAAAACAACAAGCAAATGTATTTAGAGGTGTGGACATCTGTTGCTCTTAAGGAAA
The DNA here is from genome assembly GCA_018697195.1 of Certhia americana. Lineage (NCBI taxonomy): Eukaryota > Metazoa > Chordata > Aves > Passeriformes > Certhiidae > Certhia > Certhia americana. Next base: position 22,756,217 of record CM031859.1, read on the forward strand.
AAGATCTCAGACTTGAACACCTCCTTGTCAGCCAAATAATTAACAAAATGGGGTTTTTTTTATTATGGCAAATAAACTCTAGATTGTTACTTTCCTAGAATTTTAGTATTTTGAGTATTAATATTTGCTAAAAAACTGGTAGACATAAAAAGTACAGAATGTGTGTGATATTTTGGAACATGTGTCACTGTTAAAAGTTTCTACAGAAAGTATTACCCTGGAAAACAAGAGTTCATCAGAATTTGCACCAGCTTACTGTAAAACTTCAAGTTTTTAATTAAATCTCTTGCTATTCAGGTTCAATGAGAAGTGCATTTTTAAGCCAAATTTATGAGTCCTACAGCATTTCAAATACTTATAAAAATACTAAATGAATTTCATGAATTATTTGCAGCTTTCTAGATGAGATTTAAGTTGTGTTTTAGTAAAGAAATCTGTAACTGCTTTTTTTTCCTGCAATGTAACTGGCAAGCATCTTTATTACACTCAGAAGCCAATATAATTTAGTTTTATCAGGTTTTGTATCTGAATTTATAAAATTTTCAAAAGCATTCTTTGCTTGCATGTTTCTGGTGTTTAATACTCTACTTGTCATTTAATTTATTTATGACAGAGAAAATAAGAACCATTGTAGATTCTGAGCACCATAGCAGTATAATAAAACACAGCCTGTTGTTATTAAATAGAAATAACAAAGGAACAGCAACAGTTTATTTAAAATCCAGCCATCCAACTGAAAAGATAATAAAACTCTGACTCTTAACAACAGAAAAAAAACCCCACTAAATAACCTAAGAATCTTTCTTTATGGTTTAAATTTTCCCTTTTCATACCTTTCTAGGCTTTAAAATATTAACAACTGATGTTTGTTCATGTGTAAGCTTTAAGGAAAACACTGAGGGAATTAACTGAGCAATAGGCATAAGTGTTTGATTTTTAGAAATTTAAAAAAAAAAGGAGTTAGTTGGCCTAAGGCTAGAATTTTCATTACATCAATGAAAGAAAGAAAACAGAAGCCAGCAGAGGGAAGTTATAGAAACTGACTTTATATAAACACTGAGAAAAATCTTTTTCCATGGCCACCTACAATGTAGCTACTTTACCATCCATATGATTTTTCTTTTACCAGTGGCACAGCAGCCCGGGCCCAATCCTGCTGTTTTAGAACAGGTTACAGTTCAGCCGAGAGGTTTGCCCTTCACAAGATTGGGCTAGCAGTTTGTCAGAGAGAGTAAAAACAAAAAATATTTCCACATACCTAAATTGACAAAGCTCATGACCATGTCAGCATCATTCAGAAAGTTGGTGTCGTGCAGGCTGGCTAAGGGAGGATTCTGTGTGGTCAGGGGGGTCATGCGAGATAATTGTATTCTCCGCGAATATCCATTTGGAGAGGCAGGGTATCCTTTTCGTATCCCTCTGCTCTCCCCTGCCATTGATCCCTTCAGTGAATAATCCAGCTCCTCAGAATCCTCTTCATTTGTCATGGCATTATACAGGTCCAGCATGAAGAGGGGTGCAGAAGAAGCCTGCTTTCCTGGTGAAAATGGTCTGGGTCTGTGAGGTAAACCCAGGATAGAGAGAATCTCTCTCTGAATCTCCCTTCTCTCATGGTTCCGCAGCCTCCTGTAAATAAAACTCGAATGGACATGATTGTCTCCTAAACCTCCCTGTGCGTGACCCACCAGAACCCAGCAATTCCAGAGCAAGCCCACGAAAGCTTTGAGCGCAGTTAGGTTCATCTTTGAAAAGAAAAAGAACAAGGGAAAAAAAAAAAAAACAACAACTTTTCTCCTACTTGTTCTGAGTTCCTATGAGGTCTGCTTTCCCAGTAGTTCAAAAACAAAATTTACCTATTCTTCATGTCAATGTCATCTCTAAGCGTAACATCGTAACATCTTTGGTGATTCCTCTCCCCCCACCCTGTTTAAATATTATGGAATGTGTCAGGTTGCAGTTATTTCTAAGAAAGCTGAAATTCAGACTTCCAGTTTTCCACTGTTGTTATCGTTTTTTCTGCATTTATGGAGCAGAAGACCAGTATTTTGTCAGCTGACCTAGGCATTCCTATATAAACCTTAGATAACCAGGTCTTTGGTGGGGAGCTGTATCAGCAAGAGATGTTCTTCTGACACATTGTAGTTCCCAGAGTTATCTTCCCTCGTTATTCTGAGTTCTTCGTACACCTTGCGCTCTTCCCAAGATAAAATCCTGAGTCACAGATTTGTCTTGATCTGTACCTTGGTGGTGTAACACATATTTGTCCAGCAGTCTGGAGATAACTTTAACATCTTTTGAATCGCTTGAGTGTAAAGTAATTCTAAAGCATGTGCTAATCAAATTAATGTGTTGCCATGAATTTACTTGCAAAAAATAACCTTCTGTAAATCCATTCAACCCTTTGCAGCTTCTGAACTGTTATTTCCAACTGTAGCAGGCACAAATATAACAGCTCTCTTCAAGAGAGATCTAAAGACTAATGTAAGCACAACCCTGCTGGGAAAGAAGAGGCTTCTCATTGTAATTTGAAACGGGTATAGCAAAAAAGTCCTTAACCCTTCTCTTACCAGATAGAGCTTTAAACCTCTCCCCCACCTCTCCAATTTACAGCAATATACCTAATTTTGGCTATTGGCTGCTTTTTTCAGAACAGCTTGCACAATCAATTTTAACTTTAACAATTTTAGGCTAAATAGATGGCGTAATATGGAAGCTCTTGTGACTCTCCTTATGAGTCTATAGTTTAGTAAACCTGAGTAGGAAACTCTCATAACAGACTGAAATAACATCTCACTAATTCAAGAAAAGTTTATGTTTTAGGCAAATTTAGCAAACGAAGGTGACCTTTTTATTAAACTCTGTAGGGAATTTTGTCAGTGAGGCTTGATTCGCTCTTTTCTAAAAATGTTGGGAATGCAATCTGAATGAAAACAAAATTATTAACCAAGCAAGATTTCAAATCATGCACAGCCAATGCTGTAATTATGGTTATAGTCACAACTTTCATAAACTGTAATTTGCAATGATAATTTATTCAAAGTACATTTTTACTCATAAATTGCTACACTACTTTTCCCAGTAAATATGAAAAGATAAGATTTAATCCTAGAGACTGTTATTAACTGAAGAAGGAAACAGTTTCACTGAAGAAATAAGAATATTAAATAGTTTTTTAAGCTGTGCCCATGAAGTTAAGGTTCAGTGTAGACTTTTTTGACAGCCAGTAACTGGTGTTCTCCTCTCAGTAAAACAAAATCAGCGTGTTAAATTTCATACTGCTCAGATTATTAGTGGTCATTTTCCTTGCTGCTAAAATTTGTCTTTATCCTTGAGGAGGCTTTACTTTGATGAAGAGTAGAAAAAAGGGACAAAAAAGGGGTTTTGTCAACATGAAATTAGCGGAAAAAAACGAGGTGTATAAAATCAATCCCTTTGGGTTTTCCTTTACATGACACCTACTCAGCAAATCACACAGTCCTTGAGTAAACTTGGGAGTGTGACAGCAAGTACAGTCACACCCTAAAGAGCCAGGAACAATTTATCTAGTATATTAAGCACAAACAAGCTTTACAGTCTAGTCCAGCCATCACTTAAATACAGCTGATTCTCTCTTGTAAATCAGCACGTGTAATGAACAATCTTTTTTCTCCCAAGAAAAGATACATCTCATTCTACACTTGCTGAATTGGCACTAAAATTAGGAAGATATTTAGCAAAAGTCTTGTTTTTCTTAGCAGAAGAGTAATCACCATCAGAATACATTACTTTTTCTCGCTAAGGTGTTCCTTCAAAATCTATTTGTTAAAAGGAAAGCATTATTTCCTGGTTTTTCTTCTTTTCACTTGTTCTGCTCAGTCAGCTGCAGTGATACATGAGACTTTACCATACATATGTCTTTTCTGAATTTGGCTATATCATATCCTGCAACAAGATTTCTTCCTCTTTTCCAGTAATATATTTCCTTTTTTCCCTAAGCATTCATAAAAGCCAGTGGATTGATTGCTCAGAGGATTTAAGTCATCAGTGTGTCCAGCAATAGAAATTTCCTATATTATGTCATTAGTGTGTCTGAAGTTCCACATTAGATAATTTTTTTCATTAAAAAAGTAAAAAATGCCTTTAAACTTGATATTTTTATGTAGCAAACATCTTTCCAGATAGAAATTAAATAAGAACACATCTAAACTAGTAATCATGTTTGATGAAAAGAGCTCCTGTTATTTTTTGATAGAGCCACAACAAAACAAGTAATATAAACACAAAGCATTTATTTTATAATAACTTACACTACACTGAGGTACAAAAAGTCCTGAACCAGAACACAAAAACAGTTTTAAAAAAAATAAATTATTAATATAAACACAGTGTCCTTCTGCACAAGCCTATATTCCATAAACACTCATTTTTAGCATTTCATACAGGGCAGACACAACTCTATAGCTGAAAGTCTTTGCTAATGAAGTGAAAGGTATCTGTAATCACTGATAGACCCCATTTTATTTCCAGTATGAAACTTCTAAAGAAAAAAAAACATGTACAATTTCAGCATGTCAAGATATACACAGGTAGACTTCTTTCTTCCCCAGATGCTAAGCCTGGTAGCAACATAAAACATCACCTGAACAGCCCTTACCTAGCCCTTTAAAAATAAAAGGAAGACTAAAATGACTCCAGAAGTGAGGTCCCCTTAGGGACAGATATCTGACAGAGGAGAACATAACCAGTGGTGCACCTGGAGAGCAGGGACTCAGCGGCAGGAAAGCAGCAGAGCACTCTGCAGGCACCCCGGCAGCACAAGATAGGAAGCAGCTGCATGAATTTCTCAACTAATGTGGCATGTATGCACATGATACATATCAGATACAGGTATGTATCATGTGAGCAGAGCTCATTATGTTTGTACTGATCTAAACAATGTTAGAGAAAATATTGTAAGGGAAGTAACGAAACCTGGAAATCCAGATCTTGCCAATCTTACATTCCAATGGATCACCATTCACTATAATGGTGAAAAAATTATAGCTACCCAGTAGAGCACTATAATCGTTGAAAGTAGAAGTGGTTTTGTGGGCAATGCCCACTACTCAAAAATATACAAAAATCCCTACTCAAGGCAGAATCCCTTTGGTTCTCCATTTCACAACAGAGGGTGATTCCCCACAGCAACTGTGGCAATTTTCTCTGCAACTGTTTGGCAAATTAGGCTAAAATACAGACCCTTTTCAGAACATTTGCAGTCTAAATCTGAAACCTGTGGATGCACACAGACTGATTCTGATGGACCTTTCCCTCCTTAATGACCAGCTAAATTTGACATTCAGATCAGTATTATGCATAAACAGATGATCCAGCATTAAAAATGTTTGTCTGTTCTTGTTACCTCCCTGCAAGGCTGTTGCTGCAAAAGGCACACGGAGAAAGATTCCTATAAAAAGGTTTCATGAGAGCTGAAGAATAATTAGTTGCTAAAGCTACAGATTCCCCAGCAAAAAGAAAGCAAGTAGTCTGGACATCTCCTGGGGGAGAAATGTGACACTGAGACCATAAATTGGCAAACCTGTTACACGATCTATATCCAGGTCAGATTTACAGTGGTATGGACTGCATAAGGTGAACATTTGAGACTTTGGACATAAGTATGCATATGTCCAAACGTTCCAAATGTCCATTTAAAAAAACTCGTGCAATAACTTTCCCTCAGTTTTCTATTTTATTGAGTTGGATGTTGTATGATAGATGTATTCTTACCCTCCTAATATAAGAATGAAGCACAAATATGTTTTTCTGCATCATTGAGAGACGTTCTTCTAATGCAAAGATAATTCCATTTGTAATGGGCACAGTGTAATTACCTGTCGAAATTGGCAGCTGAGACATAAATTAGGTGTGATGTTTGTAAACCTCTTTTATTCAAGAGTATTATTATTATTATTATTATTATTATTATTATTATTATTATTATTATCATTATTATTTAGAGAGAGAGTACTTCCATTTTTCTGCTACAGCAAGAGGAATCCACTGCAAAGTAACACTTACTATGTGAAAGTGTTCAATACTTAGACTATAGTGTTATATTCAGTTACCTCCCAGTTTCCTGTAGTAAAAGAGTTTTTTATCCAGGTATTCAAAAGCACAGGCAAAATCACAAATCAGCCTAGGAGCTAAATCATCAAGAATTTTATAGACAGCATTTAATAGAACACTTTGTTTAAAGTTTACAGAAAGGGCTCCAGCTTTAAGTACAATAATTTGCAAAGTTTGTTCTATTCACAGTACATACACAATGTTGTAAAACTATCTGCACAGAACACTCTGGAGCATTAAAATTACACTTTAACAATAAGAAAATTCAGAAAAAATTTTTTTTAATCTTTCTAAGGACGTTTTTGAACCTTATTGTATTCGACTGGGAAATAAAACCCCTTATTTCACACATACACTTCAGAAATGAGAACAACAAAAATATACAATTAATAATACAATTCAGCTTCACAGTACTATCATTTACATAATTAAAAAAATCAAAGCGCTCCCAGAAATCCCCAAATCCCCTTTGGTTTACAATAAGCCTCTAATTACGTTAAAGGGGTTAAAAAAAAAAAAAAAAAAAGCAACAGCACTGAAGCAAATACAAAATACTTGGACAAGAGTAACATTTGTAAGTAATAAACAACTTTTAAAGAAGATTATTCTTGGCTCAACTTGTAGAAGGGTTTTATTGTGCCCCAGCTGCAGACTGGTACCTGCTGGTCTCCTTGTAGTCTGGCTGCAGCACAGCCAGAAGTATCTTGTGCTGTTCCCAGGCTGGTTGAAGTGTTTTTCCAGGAAACTTCTTCTGCCTCTTGCTGGAGTTCTTTTTATTTTCAACTACAGATTCACACAGAAATGAATTTCTAAATGGATGCCTTCTAGGTAGCTGCACTGCACTATTGTTCATTTCGTGAAATACTCTACCTATCTAAATATAGGAATGATTTCTTCCCTTGAGTATTTTGCTAGTCTCTATTCCATAGCCGTGGCTTTAGCACCTCTACTGGCAATGGGATAGTGCAGCAGCCTCTTAATCTCTCTCTAAATTAGTTTTGGGGGTTTTATACTGTTTTCCTTTGCCTCGTTTTATACACATTCTTCCTCTCTTCCCAATACTTTCTCCTATTACATCTCTCTACATTTACTCTGCCACTTCAGTGTGCTGCCTCTGATCCCACATGGACTTTCTTTTCAGCTTTTTAAACTTTAAATCTTCTTTTCCCCACCATCTCCATTTTCACATTTTTTCTTTTCCTCCCCACATATCTGTAGACAGATGTTATTTTCTTCTTTTAAAATTACTTCCTTTGTTTAGCAAAGTTTCCCCTTTTGTAGCTGGCCTCTCAGGCAGTAAAAAAGGAGCTGCTGCTCCAGTACTTTCAATTGAAAGCGATCACTACCATGAATCATACAGTCCTTGAGAGACTAGTAATGTCCTGCTGTTGGAGGAGGATTGTGAAAGAAAAAGATGTGCATGGTACAACTGCTAGACTATGTACACCCTAAAATCTTTGATATGTGTTAACTGATCTTTCTACATAGAATTGTAGAATAATTTAGGTTGGAAAAGATGCCTAAGATGATCAAGTCCAACTGTTAACCCAGCACTGCCAAGTCCACCGCTCAACTCAAAGTGCCACATCTACGTATTTTAAATACCTCTGGGGATGGTGTCTCAGCCATTTCCCTGGGTCAGTGTGTTTCACTGATTGACTGTTTTCACTGATTTCCGTGAAGAAATTTTTTATCTAAACTTCCCCTGGTGCAACTTGAGGTCACTTCCCCTTGTCCTGTCACTTGTTACTTGGGAGAAGAGATAGACCCCTGCTTCGCTAACCCCTCCTTTCCTCAGTTGAAGAGAGCAATAAGGTCTCCCCTGAGCCTCTGGTTCTCCAGGCTAAACACCCCCAGCTCCCTCAGATGCTCCTCGTAAGATCTGTGCTCCTGCCTTTCACCAGCTTCATTGCTTTCCTCCAGACTTGCTCCAGTTTGGCCCAGAACTGGACACAGCATTCGAGGCCTCAGCAGTGCTGAGTACAGGGGGACAATCCTGGTCCTGCTGGCTACACTATTGCTAATACAGGCCAGGATGCCACTGGCCTTCTTGGCCACCTGGGCACACACTGGCTCATGGTCAGCCAAATGCAAACCAGCAGCCCCAGGCTTTCTACTGGGCAGATTTCCAGCCACTTAGCCCCCAGCCTGTAGTTCTGTGTGGCGTTGTTGTGACCCAAATGTAAGAACTCAGCACTTGGCCATGTTGAACCTCATAAATTTGTCATTGATCCAGCCTGTCCAAGTACCCTTTCTTATAATCCAGCATATCAACACACTTGTCCAGCTTGGTGTCATCCACAAAATAACTGAGGTACACTTGATTCCCTGGTTCAGATCATTGATAAAGATATTAAATATAGCTGCTCCAAATCCCTGATCCCTGGGAACCACTAGTGATCAGTTACCAAGTGGATGTGGCACCAATCATCACCACTCTCTGGGCCCAGTTATCCAGTTTCCAATCCAGCAAAAATGCAACTGTTCAAGCTGTGGGTCTATTCAATAAGCCAACATGCTATAGCACTGTGGTGGCAATGGAAAAACACAAAACAAGCAAAGTCTTTAAACTAAAATACAGTTTTCCTGAATTTCTCTCATTCAACCATACTCTCTTCTAGCATGTAATGCCTTGATCTTTCAAAATTATTACAATTGGCCATGGCTGATGAAATTTATTTAATTAACAGTGTGTAACCATTGCCAGTATTTACTACAGCAGTCTGTTCAAACCAGAATTTGATAAGCTGGCAAAGCAAAGGAATAAAGTGAAAAATCAATTTATGCTGTTGGTCTAGAAAATCCATTTGTTTCTCTCAGACGTTTGTTATGGTGGTTGAGAAAAACTGAAATACCGCAGAAAATATATACCTAAGATCTGCAGTAAATTTGCTGCAAAATCTTTACATAGAAGTTGAAAAATTATTGTAGCTACTAAACTTTCCTTTATGAAGCCAGAGGTCTAAAAACATGACCTGCATGATGTTAAATAGAGTAATCCAAGTCTCTTGTAAAGAAGGTTTAGGCAAGAGGAACATGATTTACATTGCAACACTTGCATCTAAAACTGCACTGTAATCTAAATATGGAAGAAACATGTGAACAGTCCTGTGTTTCTGCTTTTTTAGCTTTACTACTTGAAGTGTTTGTTCCTTAACTTTTCCACCTTTAAAATGGAAAAAATGGTATTTTCTGGAGGAATTCTAGCTAAGCCATGAAAATTATGATGGAGTTACAGATGCTGATGAGACTGCAGGACAGTGTTTTCCTTCAGGAATTGGATTCACAATATTTCCATAGGTTTTGCTATCTGTTGTTCAGTGCTAATCATCAAAAAAATAGATCTGCCTCGCTAGAAACAAGCATTGAATCACAAGAAACAAATTGAGTCTCGTTCATGAATAGCTTAGATTATGATGATACATATGATAAAAATACTTCTGCATAGCCCAAGCATGTGGGTGTACCTTCTTATGGTGGTTTCTCAGAGCAGATGCCCAGTATTTTCTGTGCTCCTTTCCTCCTCCTTATCACCTTTTAGTGATAAAATGTACACTGGGACAAATCATAGAGAACTTTCTACGACTTTTAGGCATTTTGGATATTTTCTATATGCTCTTGTGAGCACTGCTAGAAGAACCAGATGCAATGGGTTGGCAGGAAAGCTTCCACCTTTGAGAAGTTGGTGCCTCCTGGCTCTAACCTCTTCCTTTGGCAAGAGAAGGGTGCTAGAAAGGGAAGGTCAGTCTCATGGCAGAAGCATTTTGCAACAATTCATTCTGAGGCCCAAGGTTAACTAAGTTCTCATTTCTTCATTGTAATTCAAAGCCAATCAGTCTTCATTATTGCTGTAAAGCTTTGTGAAGTTTGTTTTCCTATATTTACGGACGTTTAACTAACTAAAATTCTCTGCTTTCAAGCAATGACTGACCCTGTTAATGCAGACAAAAAAAAAAAATGTTTATACTACAGAATAGCCAGAGAGCCTCAAAGCCATAAAATTCCTGGCTTATTTAGTGCTCTCCTAAAAAGCATAAAGATGACCAAACAGATTATTTATATTAAAAAAAAAAATAAATAAAAAAATAGAGAAACAAAACTTTTCAGTCTAAGAATTTCAATTCCAAGTTCAATCTAAAATCGTGTTTTATGGCTACATTATAAATTGCTTAAAAATGGGGTTTATAATGGAAATGGTGACAAACATAACTATGGCAGCACTAGCAGGCGCCAGCATAATTACAGTCTTCTCAAGACATAACTTATTACAGGCTACACAGCAGAGCCAGTATTTTATTTTAATTAAGAAACCTGGATTTTGTTTGTAATAATTGACTGTTATGCTGCTCCTCTTGCCAGGACACTCTTTTACAAGAGACTCTTGCCTCTAGTAGTCTTTCTTTGTTAAATATTTTAAATACATTTTATATTTTTGACCAGAAGATTGCATGCATTTTATGGGTCATTATTAACTGTCTTTCAATTACTTCAGTTGTTCTATATTTTTTTAATGGAGATCCTTGTTCCTCTCATCTGTGACCAGAAAAGGTTTACAGTTAGGTCTCTGAGAAGTATAATACCATAATATCTGTGTTATCTGCTTCAATCTGTACCATGCAGACCTTTCACAGGAAAGCATTTTCTTTGGCAATGCTCTCCTAAAGCCCTAAGCAGGTACTACTGACCCTGTTACCCAGAGATACCAAATCAGTGACAAGTGTCTCTTTGCTGTCCCGACAAGGGCATCATATCATGTCCCACCACGTGGGACAGAGTTCAGCTCCTGGCACTGAGCCATATATCCCACTTGTTACAAGCTCGTTGTACATTGCTGAAATCAAAAAAAACGGCACATAGTGGTCTGAGAAACATCAGCAGTGTGTCAGTGTTGGGGAGGAGCCAGCCGGGCACTGGGGCAATGCCACGTGCGTTGCTGCCTCCTCTCAGCACCTCAATGGCTTCTGCTGGCCATGCTCCTGACACGGCCCACCAGAGTCTGGGGAACTCTGGTGCACTCCGGCACCACGCCAGGAGTGGGGAACCACCATGGCAGGGGTGAGAGCCAGTGGTGGAACCTGAAGAGCTGGAGGCTCTACGGTGGTCACGATAGGAAGCTGCAGCTGGGTTCAGGTGAAGGAGAAAGGAAGAGGCACTCCTGGGTGAGGTTCCGACAGGTTTATTGCAGGGAAACAAAGCCAAAGAGGACATCACGAGAAAAGACCCTAAACACTGCTGTGCACAGGATTAAATAAAAGATAACAAGGAGGGGTGGATACAAATGAGCAGCCAATGTGGGGATTTCAGGGGAGGAATGAAAGGGTTACATCAGGGTCCCTGGGCCAACCAGGTAAAGCGGGAGGAGAAGGAAGGTCACATGCCCCAATGGAGCGTCCAGTTGAGGGTGACACCCTGGAACGCCCAGAGGGTGGTGCACACATGGGATTGGACTAGGGAAGGACTGACAGGGAAGGTGCTGGAAAAAGGGGTAGGGCTAGGATGATGGACAGGGAAAACACTGGAACAAAAGGTAGGGAATACCATATAGGGCAAGGATAGGGGAGGATACAAAGTAGGGGCAAACCAACTCAGGGGAAAAACGGGTACTTTGAACGAACCATTTACAATGCAAACATTAACATGAAACAATGAGTTAAAATAAATACTGGCCACAACATGCTCCTTCACCTGCCTTGCCCTCACCCTCACCTCTTACCTCTGCAGCAGTTGCTGCTACAAACATACTCCCTCCGTTTTTCAGCTTTGCCTTTGTTTCCTGATTTCCTTCAGTTGTTCTTCATGTTGCAGGAGGGTGTCCTCCACAGCCAACACTGACAAATAGCAGCAGCTCTGTACATGTCTGGTCCACAAGCAGTAGGTATCTAATACAGCAGGTAGTTAGGTGTGCAGAGAAGGACCTTGATATGCACAAAATAAAGTAGGTCACAGCTGCCCATGTGCAATTTAATATGCTGTAGCTTAACAGGCACATGTACAAATGAGATCTATAGAAGCATTTAGCATTTTTAACTGAAAACAACATATGAATTGAAGCAGTTCAGAACAAATAGAATATTTTTCTCAATGTTATTTTTTTTTCTATGCCTGACTGGCACTGAGTACAGCAGACTCAGCTAAAAGCATTGTTCACAGTCCCTTTCTTTCTCTCTGTTTGGCCTTGTAACAATGAATGCTGTTCTAACTAACACTATTCAGTCATTTTCCCCCAGGACTGTCTACCAACCAGAGAGATTATCAAAGTTAATTATGTCACTTCCTTTCTTTTCTCCAACACACTTGCAGACTAAGAAAAGAGACAAAGGAGTCAGCCTTACCAGCAGATCTCTCTCTGCTTTCTCCTGTAGTAGTTTGCCTCCTGCCAAGAGGACCTTCAACAAGACTTTGCTGCTTTTGGATCTTCCAAGTGGAGACAGGAAAAAGAGCATAGGATATAATCTACCACTACATGGTATGGGAGGGAAAAAACAATCTAGAAAATTGTGGCTTTATCTTGTGATTTTTTTTTTTTTTTTTTTTTTTTTTTTTTTTTTTTTTTTTTTTGATCCTGGAGCACTTATCAGTATGACATTACCAATTGTAGTTATGGCCAAACAGATAACTAAAAATGTACAAAATTTTTTTTATTTATATTTTGTGTCCTTGGAGAAAAAATCCAAAGTGAAGTGTAAGTGAAGGAAGAAATAGACAGCAAGAAAATTCATAGATAGCTGAAATTATATCACAGGCCTTTTTCAAGTACCTATTATTGAGAAATCAAATATCTTAAAAATTACTCTTCCCTGGCTATTTATTAGGTGACATTGATTTCAACTGTGTGAGGGAAAAAAACTGTAAAATTTGTTTCAGTGATATTGTTCAGTCAGAAGAACTGATGAGCAAGAAATAGTCTGTGGGATGACTGAAAGGCTGAAGTTTGAGACCACACCTAACTAAGGTCCAGTGAGGTCCCTAGGAAAAGGAAAATCTATTTGATGCACTGGTGGATTATTTTCTGACGTGCACCCTGCTTGCAATCATGAGAAAATGGGGAGGTTGTAAGGTGAGATGTCAAGCAAGTTGCAGTTCAGTTGATGCTATGCAAGGGAAGGAGCGACTTTTTCCAGGGAAGTTGTTCAGCCAGAGAGGCACCCAGCACTTTCCAAGCATTATTACGGAGATGAGAGCAAGGAATCAGGGTGGGGATATGACCACCAGACTTTAGAAAGCATAGTAGATTTGAGAACTGATAATGAAGTATTATTGCATTAAGTGCTATTGTAGGTTCAGTTCCATATTTTTTTTCCCTGCTTGGTCATATATTAAAACACCTTTTCATCTGATTTTCCAAATACAGCTAGAGCAATATTTCACCATGCAGGAAATGAAAGGGACCAACAAACAGACTGCATGTGACAATGAAAAAGAAAAAAAAACAGCTGCATGATCTGACTCCTTTATCCAATCTGACTAGACTGATTGCCTTGACATCACGTTTATCAGTTCCACATGTTTTATAGGGAAACATTTTCTAATTCCCAGAAAAGGATGCCTACAAAGGTGAAAGCAGAAACGAGTAGAATCCATCTCCTAGAAGTATGTACTTGACTGCAGCAGTTATTTTGTGCCATAGAAGGGAAGTTAATACACCCTTTTAAAAGCAGCAGAAAATTTTTTAAAATTGCATTTATTTCAGAAACAAAACTTACAGAAAAAGGGGTGTGTCAGAAAAAATAGAGTATAATTGTCTCTTCTGTGGTCAAGAGGAAGACAGCTAGACAGAGAAGTTTTTGAACACCAACAAATTTTCCTTTTGAAGCATCTTGTAATATGAACCTGAGTTCATTAACTGTCAAGATTTAGGCTACTCAAGAAGAAGAGAGATAATTAAAAATACTATTAGAAGTCATTGCTAGAAAACTAAATTTAGATATCAGTATCCCAAGAATGATACACAAATAAGAAACTAATGAACCTAAATCTCTGCCACCAGATATCAAAGCCAGAAAAAAATATAATAAGTAAAATAAAAGATTAAGGATTTTTATTGGAAATATAATACTATTTTTACAGGATTCGTCAAAACAGAGTTTCCTATACAAAATGTACAAGAGCCAAGAGAAAAATCTTCATTTTGTTTGCCTGACAGGGAACCTCTTCTGTCTCATTTATGTGTAAATAGAAGGGTCATTAAACCTGAGAATTCAACAGGAGCTGAGCAACAGGATTATGTGCTGTCATTAGCAGTTATGAATCCATTTTCAGCTTCTGCAGTCATCTTCCATTTGTTCTCACAATGCAGTGTGGAGCATGACTCCTTCTCAGCTGGAATTGTTCTGGCGACTTCTGTCATAACATTGGAATGACAGGAAATGTTGGCCAAATCATGCAGGCTTTAGTCAGGCAGTGCACCTAATTAAGTCAGTGAGAGATTTTCCCTTCGTTTTTGAACTGCAGAAATGGGCCTGTTTTCTTTATTCACTCACAGAACATGAGATGTTTGTTTTTGTGCAGTACTGAAGGATAACAGGAACACTGCCTGGCTATTCAATGCAATAGCAATCCTGTCCACAGTGTACCAACTCCATCCTTGCTAGGGGTGCAGTTGGATATAAAGGTGTGTGTTACAGCGCATTCACAAACTCATTCTAATCAGCAGCAAAATGTACTCTGGCCCCATTCCAGCAGAGCACTCAATCATTTGCTTATCAGTTGAAAGGGTAACTCAAATACTCCAAATTATGAACACGCTTTTATGCCTTGTTCCATCACACCCAGAATGTTTGCACTATTTTCTTGGATTAATATTAACCAGAGACTGAAAGAGATGAAATGGGGGAGAGAGGTTTAGAGCAAACTGACATTCCAAGCACCACAGCACACAACTGCAATATTTTAATCCTACTAATACTTTTCAAATGGTTTCGTACAACCACCTGCTTAACAGATGAGATCTCTGATTGGAAACTTAAGCCTCTGGTCTTCAGGAGTACTAATGTTTTTAAGAAATAACCTTGGTTTTAAGTCATCCCAAACCATTCCACTTGCATTTAAGTTGTTGTCATCAGTTTCCTGGAATGAATACTGAAAATGTCCTAAGGTTTTTGCTTTTCATAAAATTATTTCTCTTACCTGCTATAGATTTCACAATATCCACAAAATCAGGGCCTCTTGCAGGTAGCCCCAGCTATCTGTGTGTGATGTCCAAGTGAGGCTACCAATAATGCTACTGCTCAGATTCCAGCCTGGCACAACTTCTTTTCCACAGCCACAAGCACCTTTTACTTTCTGAACCACAGGCATGCCCTATTTTTACTCATTGATTTATTTGTAATGAGATAATATTCAAAGTCAGAGAAATATTTATATGATAAAGTAGTAAAGAAATGAATGCCTTATAAGAATGACATAAAATATTACTTTAAATTACTGTGTTAGTTGATAAAAGCTAATTAAAAAAAAGCATAAAACCAGAAAGCTTTCGTCAAAAGAACTTAAAAAACTGTCTACAGACAGTTACAGATGAACAAATGAATACACAAACAAGAGTTAATGATAAATACTTGGAAAATACTTAGAATAGGAGAGAACCAAAAGCCTATCAAAAGCAGAAGTAGGAGAGCAAAAAAAAAGGGAGGGATTCCTGAAGAGATTGTATTTCATAGAAATTTCTTCATTGTAGCTCAAGAAATACATAGAAACTGTTCAGTGTAAGTTTCTAAGGAAAAAACAAAAATCAGAGTGGATGTTATGGACCAAAGCTTTGTAGTTGCCATCATGTTGTAAATATGGCATCTTTAAGTTACAAACCAATATTTATGTACACCTTTGACAAAAAAAAATAAAAATAGCAGGTCTCCACCATCCCTTTTAATGGTAGTATGAGGCTGATACCAATGGGAGTGGCTCACTCCTGTGCTCACTAGGCATATTTAGCAAAAGAATGAAGAGTAAAAACACAGATATCCATGCACAATTAACTCAATGAATGAGAAGTGAAAAAATAACAGTTCACTTTTGCACAACACTTATGCTTGTGAGTGAAGTTTGCACAGACATTATCATTTACATTTACATTATCATTTACACTTATTTCACCTCCAATCTACAGCAGTGTGAACTACCTGCTGTTTCATATAGATTACTACTACCTGAATGGAATAATCTACAAATTGTCTATTACTTAAATCTCCTCTGATTTTCCATAAGATGGCTTGAACAACTGGAAACTGATCTCTTATTTTCCATCTTAGCTTCACTGTTCCAGTTCCCACTTTGGTTTGGCTAGAAATAGCCTAGTTCCCTGTTGGTGACAATTAGGGAACTTTGTAAGACAGACAGACATTTGTCACTGAGCCACCATCTCTGTTGAGGTGGCTGGGACTTGTACCCATCCTGCCTAATGGCAAGCATAAGGGTAGGCTCTTCACAGTCAAAGAGAGGGTCTAGCCTGGATTCATTTCATTCCTCAGGCATCCTCATCCTTCTCAAGAGATTACAAACCACTAGAATTCTGTAGTCTGCAATTCTCCTCAAAGGACAGCACTACTCCCCAAACACTCCAGCTTTTCTGATTAACAGGAAAAACAAAAATAGGTGTATGAATTATTCAGTAAAGATAGTTGTACAGGGATTTCTATCATGGGATTTTTCCATAAATACAGAGAAAACAGAACTGATGGAACACACCATGTCAACAATCTGCAGTAGCATAAAGCATCTATCTGACCTTATCCAATACAGGTAGAGGTCATTTTCAACACACATGTGCCATTTACATTGTTCACTGTGCAAGTACCAATGCATCTCTCCTAGCTGAGACTACTGTGATACACTTACAAACTCAGTATGTCTAGAGGACAGAATAATCCTGAAAATTAACAATGTCTCATAAAAGTCACTGATATTTTGATTAAGTCAATTGCAGAAACTATTTACTAAATATCTCTGTGAATTATTAAACCTAATACATCAAATATCTAAAATGTATAAATAATGAATTTTAAATCTGTCAGAGTATGGGTTAAATATATTATATGATAAATATTATTCATTGCCACTAATAAATTTTCTTAAGCAATCTTAATCCTGCCTGCTGGTTTATGCTAAAGTAATATATGGCAAGCACTGGGGTTTCACTCAGAGCTTCATTTTTTATCATAAGAGAACTCACATTTTTGGAGAAACATAGATTTACAATCAAGGAGACAGCTATATGACAATCTTGATAGAGAAACTGGTCATACTGTGGGCATATTTAATAAAGAAATAAATCAAACATTAAAATAATTCTCTGAGGAAACTTACTTCATTTGAAGGGAGAAATAAAGGTTCACCAGTAACCATAGTGAGTTCATATTATTGCCTTTGTTTTTATAAGTTGTTGCCATGACTTTTTTGACTTTTGGGCTAGATTGGACTTAAAACACAACAGATGGCTACAATTATGTGTCTGTAACTCTTTTTTAGAATAACTAAACAGAGCACAATAAAATAAACAGGCTTATATTCCAAAGAGACTCACACAGTTTAAGAGAGCTATACATGGTTATTAAAAAAAAAATCCAAAACATTCTAGATTCTATATACAATAGGAATAAAGCACAAATGAGAAGTTAGTTTCACAATGTGTTGTATTCCATAGGCACATGATTCATACCTATAATTTAATTCCTTTGAATTGCAATTTCAGGAATAAAATGAAATCACATTATAATTTTGTGATTATTTGGGGTCCAAGTGTGCATTCCTTTCAACAACACAGCTTCCATTGAATTTTGTCTCAACAAGACGTGTGGTCTTGGGCTTTTTGCAGGTAGCTTTAAAGTAAGCACAGCTTAATTTTAATATTTTTTATCTAGAATGAGTCTTTAAGAAACGTTTGGATCAATTGTTTCATACAAATAAGTGTATTTTATTACCTCATGGTACCTCAATTTGTATAACAGCAGCCTTAGTAAAGGGCAAAAGGAGAATTTAATAAGGGGAACTGAAAAAGTCATGGCAAAGTTTTTGTGATGAAACAACACCCCACTGAATCAAAACACAACATCGTTGCACCTTTAAGTCTGTGTTGTGTAACATAGGTTAACACATGCTATTTTGAAGAGCATAAATGGCCTCAACTATTGCAAAAATCAGAGTATATTTTAATGGAGCTTAACCTTTGAACTTTCTAGCATTGTTTACTATTTTATTTTTTAAATTAGGCTGTTAATTAATTTCTTCTCTATAACTGTTCAGGTTATTAAGGCATTTTAGACACATATGCGTCTAAAAAGACTTGTGTATTACTAGCAGTGTCCTGGACATACTCCGTCTGGGTCAGCCAGCAAATAAACATTCATGGCCTGGGAATGAGTTTTTCAGCTCCTGTCACACTTCAGGCTACTAAGTCCAACCTATCCAGCACATTCCCATGTTCTTTTCCCATCTATGACTAAAGCAGAAACCCCAGTTTTTTCAGAAATCACTGGTATGTCCAGTAACTGCATGACCATTCCTGCAAGACTGATGTCAAGCTGAAGTTTTGCAAGTTAAAGTGAACAGCTTTTCCCTCATCAGGCATAGTATACTTAAACTGTAGACAAATACAGAGCAATAGTGATTTGAATAGGTCAGTCTCAAGCACCCACTCAAGTAATCTTTTATTTCTCCTTTGGAAAGTAACCATAATTTGCCCAAGAAGAATACTGTGGGTGTCTGGATCCATTAGTAGTGCAATACTTTTCTTTCTGTAGGTTTCTGTTACTCTAAGCTAATCCCTGAACACATTTAGCATCTTTTCAAAGCTACATAAAAAGCTTTGAATGGACCACACCGAAGTTTTTGACATGATGGTGGAAGCACACTGAAGGATCAGGAGTTTGGAGTAACTTGCCTCCTTACCTAAGAAGATAGCAAAGCAGTTGCTTGATTTCAGTCCAGCTGACTCAACTGATCATTGTTTGTGTCTCATCTCTGCTGTACACAGCTTCCATGGGACACTTTTGAAAAGTGACATTTTTCAGTGTTTATCAAGAGCAAAGTGAATTTTTAAAGCAAGAAATTATCTAAGCTGTGAAAGCAAAGGTGACAAGCATGAGAAACTTAGCATAATAAAAGCATGATAAATCATAAGACACAACCAAGATGTCCAGTTCAGCAAAGCCCTCCAGCATATGCTAACCTTTAAACACATGCAAAAATTTACTGAAGCCAGTTCCTCTTAAGCACTTTATTGGATCCAGGATAAATTTTAGAACACAGTAAGTAACAAAAAACAGCAACAGACTTGTCATATGCTTAAAGATTTATTTATAAGCATTTACTAAAATTCTGTATACAAAACAAGGTAATTTTGTCTTCATGATGTCCCCAACAAATTATCCTGATGATATCACTACTGGATTTGCTGTAGTGCCCCAATTTTAGTCAGAGTAAAATAGCTGGTAAATCTTAACACAGGCAACTTATTCAGTGTGGCTGTATATATATTCAAAAATGTCAAGGAAAATGGGAAAACCAAATTTGCAATACCACTGACTTGATTCAGAAATATCATGGAAAAATGCACCAATGCAAAAGGTGAGAGGCACTAGTACTGTTTAAGGTGGGGTAGATAAAGAATGACTGATTAAGTGTAATCACTAATGCACATTTTAAATTTATAGTTTTACTGTCAGTAGGACTCATAGAAAAGGCTTTATTTACGAATATTCACATACACTGCATGCACATAGTCATTTTCTGTTATTGCTATTCCTTGAATTATGAAGATAGATAGCTTTTCCTTAGTTTGGTTGATTTTTCAGTTTAATTCTGATTTCTAATGTATCAAACATGTTCTGTTCCTTACTTCAACAGTTCCTTTAAAGCCACCTCTTCACTTCTAGTCTGGCTAGTTAAATGTTTCCTAAGAATCTTTATAAGCGGTTGAGGTCTAAATGAAAAAAACACTGAGGATGCCACATGAATAGGAAAACTGCTTCAGTTCCTTCAAAGCAAATTCCACCAGCTTCTGTTGAAATCATGAACTCACAACTTCCTTTATGAGAGCTGACACTTGTGAACCCCAACACTCCCCAGAAACTTCATTTTATAAGATCTGATGAAGGATGAAACAGTAAGGTCTCTAGATTTGTTTAGTAAGTGAAGAGATAGGACCACACCAAAGTGTAAACAAGAATTGCCAGGTTGCTGCAAAGAGTTTTTCAGTCTTGCAGCACTATTTATATGAGATTTCTTTCTCCTACAAGAAAACTGATGGGGGAGTTTTCTACAACTTGTTCAAACACTTCATGGAAAGGAGATTAGTTTGGCTTTAATTTAACCAACTAAATTGAGTGTTATTACTGGAAACAGCTCTAAGCTTTTCAATTCCCCTAATGAGGTCCAAACTTCTATGGATGCTATCACCTGAGACTACTGTAATATTTTATTTGGATTTAAACCTTTAACTTGGCAGCACTGCTGTGTCTCCGTGGACACCTCTCATTTTAGTTTTATATTCTCCCAGGTGGTTGATTACTTATCCCCGTAACAGGATTCCTTTTCATATTGAGGAAGCTCTGATCCCCATTCCAGCACTGTACTGAAATTTTAGCAGACATGGGATGTTGTTTTTGTTTGTTTTGTTTCCCTATCAAGACCAAACAACCCATTATATTGGATTTATTTGACAGATATTTCAAGGCACCTCAATTTGCTGAGTTTCTTTGATTCTTAATGTTGTTTGGAACTAATCTCTTCTGCTAACATGAAAGCAAACTAAGAGCCAAGATTTTTATGGGAGACAGGAAACGTATATTTAAAGTAGTGCTGTGTTATCTTTTACAGCTACAACAAAGAGAATATAGACCCAAATATACCCCCAAGTGACACACTTGATTTTTTAACTGGTTTTAAGTGTAAGTATTCTTGGAATATTTATATGGCATCAGCAAGAGCATTAAAATATGCTTAGAACCACAAACCCAAAGAAGCATTACTGTCTGCTAACCTGCCTAGGACTGTAATGGATACGTGATCAGTTGGAAATGTTATTTCAAGGAAGGAATTTCCCTTTGTTGAACACTTGCTTTCTGTTTTATGTTTAGAAATAGAAAACTAGGGGAAAAACAACCCAACACCTAGGCAATCTTTTCAATAAAATTATATATATTAAAACGACTTCTCATGTACACGAAACAGTTCTTGACATGGATGCTATTCTGTGTGACAGACCTCACTGAAATAGTTCCCTTAAGCAATGTAGAGAGAAATAGCATTATATTGTCCAGAGAATCTTCTTCCAATCTAGGAATAAAACATGGTTATTTAGCCTAGTTGTTCTCTGTGAGATGTTGAGATTAGGCTGATTTCTACACAGTGCTGTAAAGATATTTATGCAACAATTGTTTCTTGAGATGCATGATTTGTGAAACAGTAGGTCTGAAAATGGTAGCAGAAAGCAAGGCTGAGGTCACTTAAGAAATACAGTTGACTGCAAAATGTTTCTACAGAAGACATGAGTTTAGGGAAACAAGGTTGACAATGTTTATGTTTTCTGCCTGATAAAAGGATTAAGAAACTACAGCATAAAACTAAAATCCAAAATAAAGGGCAATTTCCAACAAGTTACAAAATTGTTTGCTTATATCAGCATATCATATCAGTAGTTAGAAGTAATACAATGGACATCCTCAAACTACACGGTAGGAGGAAGGGCATCCTTCAAAAATAATTTGTGTTTTACTATTTCATATGCAAAAATTGAGACTTTTCAGGATAGTGTGAGGGTACTGACGTCATTGTATGTGAGACAGTCCTTGCAAGAACAGTCTCCTTCTAAGGCTCAAAACAAAGCTAGAGAGAAAACAGCATAGTCAAATTCCAGCATTATATCACTATCTTTTTGTCTGATGCCAAAAATACTGAGGTGCCTTCAGATACTGTCAGAATGTCTCCTTCGTCAAGCAAAACATTGTACCTGAAACAAATTTATGCTGAGAGTATGCATTCTTTTATGCTCAGTCAGCCCAATTTTCCTTCTGCAGCACTGCATATCCAGTTCTCTCACAGGAGTCATCAGATCAGATTCATCCAGATTAGAAATATATACATCTGAGCTGGGTTACCCCACCCACTGGCAGCAGACTTTTAAAAGACAGAACATGTATTGTCCCTAAGAGAGCCTATGCAGGGAGCAGCACACAATGCCTGACAGAGATGCATGAAATGGGGAGTGATGAATCCAGCCTGATCCTTTCTTTTCTCTAGCCACAGTCCCATGGTTGGAGGGCAGCATGCTCATTCATGCTGTGGGGATGCTGTGTGCCCTCCCTGGCAGACCTGGGATGTGTAAATATGTTTCCTGAACAAATTCACCCAGAAAAACCATGATGATTATACAACTTATGTGCAAGAAACATTTTGCAAAGGCCTGTGATGGACTTTCCCGTGAGTAGCAAATGTCACATGGAAGGACTCCAAAATGCCTTTCCTTACCAATTCCTCCTCATTAGATTTTCAAATCCCTTAGTCCAGAGCACCAGACAGCAAGACTCACTCAAAGAAAAGATCACAGATTTTATTTTTAAAAAACATGGAACAAATAATCCGTTTTCCTGAATCTTCTCAGCCAAAAATTTTCAAAAATTTCAGTCTGAAGCACAGCCAGGATATAAAATAGTACCCTGAAAAAAGAGTTACAGTTCAGAAATCATAAAGGAATAAAAAATGGGGGTTAGAACTGGCAATATTAAAAGCATGGGTAATTCAGCAAGTCTCGATAATACATAATTTACATAACCTTTAGGATGTTTTTAGGTCACATGGACTAGTTAATTAACTAACAGTTAGTTAATTAAAGCAAACTGAGGTCCAAGTATTTTTCTGTTTGGAAACTTTCTACTGACACTCAGTAGTTCATCTGTTCCATGGATATAAAACAATAAAATAAGTTTAGCTGGAGTTAAGGTCTTTTACACACTTCTGCTTTCCACTGACCTTTTCAGAATACATTCTACCACCTTCAGCCCAAGAGGTAGCTGTGTTGTTCAGTATTTCCACCCAGCAGATGATACTGAAGCCACATTTGTATAAAAAACATTCACAGTAAACAGTCGCATCATCAGATGTGGGGTTAGCCTGATGCTGAGAGAAACACAGAAAAATAAATCAAAGCACAGATCCATATTTAGATAAATGCATATATACAAGAGAGAGGGAAATTTCTCTATCTTTGTATATGTGCAGTGAACATTTGCTGCATTATTCAATGAAGATTCCAGCTGCTGGAGCCATGAATGCTCTTGGAAGAGCTGGCAAAACAAGAATTATTGTCTTGCCACAGCACTGTATCTAAGCCATGTTAAAAATATCCATGCAAACGTTAGTGAAAACTATTACAATGTAAAAAACTTATCAACTCAATACGCTACCCAATACAAATCGCTTAAATATAAATACTATATTATATATAGAGTCTCAAAACGTGGTACATATTATAATGGAAACACTGCACATAATAGTATTTACATCAGTTTCATTGCACTTTTGTAGTTTCATTTAGATAGATTATTTTATACAGAAATTTCTATAAGCATTTCTGATTTTAATGCTGCATAAGTAACAAGAGATTTTTGCAATCAAACCCTTGCAATTTAAATTTACCTTTTTACTTACAAATTTACTTATTGTTTTATTTGAGAGAGAGAGTGAATTGAGAGAGAGATTCCTCAAAGGAATCTGGATAATATATGACCAGATAAATTTGTAATAAATAAAATCTCTGTACTTGTGGGCAAAACATAGTAGCCAAGTCCAGTAATTCTGTGTTGTTCAAATTGCTAAATATTCTGGTCCAAAGTATCTTCTGCCATCTAGTGGGAAAAGCGTCTCACAGGCTGCCTTCAGGCTCACTGCTTCCATGCGGCTCAGAAAAGCCTCAGAAAATACTGGCACTGACTGGAAAAGCAAGTATAACTAACTGTGTGCTTTAGCACAAAAAACAGGCTCACTTCGGAAATCTTCTTTGAGGTAAGTACCTACCCAGAAAATTCGTCATTAATATTGGATTTTATAAAGGCAAAATTTAAACATTGGATAGGCTTATTGCCAAAGTGTTATCACTTGAAGTACTTCAGAGCATAATTAAAGTTAAGCATATTAAGTATGTACCAAGGACCAAAGCATCATAATATCAGGCAATCTGAAGGAGGAATCCAAAATAATAGCTTCAGTTTCAACTAAAAGGCTGAGATGGTTTGCTATCAAAATGTGAAGGATTAAAAGACAGTGTACCTATATACTGGTTAGAACCTCTTCCAAATAATGGTAGAGTGCTTTCAAAAACCTTCCCAGTTTCTTGTAGATGATTACATACAGTAAATTCAACCTAAAAAACTAATTGCTCCAGTAAATAATGAGATCAGAGTTTTACAGCCTTTAGTCCAAACAAAGCCAAAAGCTAAGAATTAGTTTTCCTCTTAGCTGGTCTTCACAGAATCACAGACTCAATTAGGTTGGAAAAGACCTCTGAGATCATTGAGTTCAACCTGTGACTGAACACTGCCTTGTCAGCTAGACCATGGCACCAAGTGCCGCATCCAGTCTTACATATTTCCAGAGAAAAGACTCCAAGGTGGAGTCTCCAACCTCTCTTCCAATGCCTAATCACCCTTTCCATGAAGAAATTCTTCCCAATGTCCACCTTAAACCTCCCTTAGCTCAGTTTAAGACTGTGTCCTCTGGTCCTATCACTGGTTTCCTAGGAGAAAAGGCCTAACTCCCACATGGCTATAACCTCCTTTCAGACCATTGTAGAGCCCTTCCAAGGGATTTAATATCTCATATACACAAATCAGAACTGTCAGTCCTAAAAGGCAATATATTCTTGTATTTACATTCACTGTTACGATCCTGACCTTAAAGTGTATCCTGGAAAGCTGTATTGGGCATTTTCGCTGGAGAAAAAGGACAGGAACCAAACAGACCTCCTGCAACATTCCTCCACATTCCCACAGTGAAACAATAAAGGAAATTACAGCTTAAAACATTAAAGACTGTCCACAGAGAAGGGCCAATGCTAGATTCAGGAGCCCTGAATTTAGCAGAGAAGGGGTTGTTCTGATTCGCATCCAACTATGAAGAAACACAGTTCAGGCCTATCCAAATGATTTTATCCAAGTTGTGCCACTGACTAGCAAGGTGTTAGTTTGCTGAACACTGAGAGGTGTTATTTCTCATTGACATCAGAAGAGGGCAAATTCCATCCGCAAGGCCATACCTGCAGGATGAAGGTGTAAGAGACCCTGCCTGGTCACAGCAAGAGCCATTAGGAAAGAATTGGTACGGCAGGCTGGCCCCAACCCTCACACACTTCCATGCTTATTCCCCCAAGCCAGCAAGACCAGGGATAGAACAAGACAGACTGGAGTGAGCAAGCCCAAGGATTGAGATGAAGACAGGGAGACCAGTTACCAAGAACTCTCCTGGGCAAAACAGATCTAAGCTGGGGAATTTAATGTCAATGAAAATAACCATAATTGATCCAGAAAAGGTGAGGAAAAGAAAAAAATAAAAAAAAGGAAAAAACACCCGTCATCCTCTCCCAGTCTCAACTTCTCTTCATCCACCTCTCCTCTCCACAGCTGATCCCCATGTCACTTCTCCCCTCCAGTCCTTTCTTCTCTCTCCTTGTTCTTCCCGCAGGTCTATTCAGTACCTTTAGAGGAGGTGATGAATGGCACAGGGGATGGGGGTCAGTTCACAGTGGTTCCTCTGTGCCAATCCTTCCTTCTTTTAGTTTGCCCATGCTCTGGCACGTCCCCTCCATGGGCTGGAGTGCTTACTGGGGCATGCCTGTTCTACCATAGTGCACCTCCTACTCCGACCTTCTGCAGTCCTTTCCTCCATTCCCTCCTCTTCCTCCCACCTCCCCATCTCCCTGCCCCCCAGGTGTCCCACAGTGTTTTCTCCCTTCTGGAATACCTTCCCCTGCACTGCCCCTGCCTGTGGTGGCTCAGCCCTGCCCTGCATTGGGCGGTTGGATCTGGCTGGAACTGTCTGGAACCGGCTGTGTCCGGCTGGAACTGGCTGGATCCGGCTGGAACCGTCTGGGACAGCCCAGGCTGCCCTCACAGAGCGCCACATCCCGCTCTGGGAGTCTTGGTGTCTAGAGGAGCTGACTAATACCAATCTAGATTGTATTTAGCTATCTTTTATAATATTGAAAGTAGCAGTAAAGGAAATCATACATCCTACATGGGAAGCCTATTGCAGTAAAAATAAAATTAGCCCTAGCATAAGGCTAGCCATACGTGTGTAGGTTGCATTATTTGTTTTTCCTCCAAGGGATCCCTAGTTACTAAAAGCATCAGGGAAATATTTATTTACTGTTCCTGTCTGGCTCAAACCCACAGTTTTTTAAGTGACACGATGGTCCAAGCACTTACTTTAAATCTTGCAAACAAATGTAAAAACAACAAAAAACCCAAAACACTGGCTGAACTTTTTTTTTTTTTTTTCTGTGTGATAAAACATTTCTGCCTCTTTTTTCATATACAAAACTTACCAACTGCCTCTGGTATGACAGCAGAATCCAGCTCTCTTCTCTGTGGCCATCTTGTCAATTCTCTAATTCTGAAACAGGCACAAGAAAAACACCTGAAGATCCCTTTTCTGAACTTTAGTCTCTAAGTCCCGGTGTACTCTGCAGCTCTGCAGCTCCACAGGAACAATTCTGATTCAAGTAGCCATGTAGGGAAGGGGGCAAGCAGATTCAGTGGAGGCACACCAGAACACGTCTTGAGTTAGCATCGAACATTCAGATGAGGATTACCCAGCTGCCCGGAATGCCAAGGGGAAAGAAGAGGTGAAACAATCTGATCTATATTGACATCTGAACTTCATGTCACATATTTCTTCCCTCAGAAAATGATTGTGAGAAAAAGGAAGGGACAGACAAAGTTGCATTAGCTTATGTCTCAAAGCTGCTGTCCTCTTTAAAGTCATATGGATAGGTATGCTTTCCACTAAGGAACTTCTCAAGCAATTTACAATTACTGTCATTTACAGACGTAACATTATAGAAAACACCCAATTTGTTAGTGGACCTTAAAGCTTTGGACTTGTTCAGCGCATACTAAGAGCCAAAGGTCAGCACAGAAATATTTGGGAGATCCATCTGGCGTGTGAATACCTGCTACAGATGGTACAGCTCATGCTTGATTCAGAGCAGAAACTCAACTACCCATCTCCCACATCCACAGGGAGCACTTATTACTATTTGCTATTTTTCACTGGCAAAAAAACCTAGACATAAGCTACCTATACAGCTGGCCTGAATTAGGACTTTAACTCCAGAAGAAGAAGAAATATAGATGAGGAGAGATCTAGATCTGGCACCAGCACAGAAGATTAGGAACACACTATAATATTAAAGTTACTTAAAGATATAGATCAAGATGAATTTACAGCTAAAACTGCTAGCAAAACAGAAGTTTTTCTATAGTAGAAAACTTCTACTATAAAGTCTGTAGAAAAAACACTATTATTTTAAATATTTTCCGATCCATTAAGACTTTTATTTGGTTAAATACCCAAACATAAAAGCTTGCCATTCAATGCTAAGTACAAATCTTTAAGAGAAAAGTACAAATACTTACTATTCCAATAATATAATGACACGTGGAGGCTACAAATAATTCTTCCCCTGAAAACTAAGTAGAAACAAGAAAATAATAACCAAACAAAAAAAAAAAAAAAAAAAAAAAGGCCCCAAAATAATAGAAACAATAGTTTATTCCATGACCTGGAAGTTCTTTCAATTTTTGCAACATGTTTCTAAATGAAACAGTTTTCTATTTCTGTGAGAGCATTGTTAAATGCAAATGCTGCAACTGTGTCTGATATGTTGCAAAGTTTCATAAGGTAAGACTTTTAAAATGTATTAAAATTTACCAAGAAAAAAAAAAGTGGCAACAGAAACCAAGACTTCATGGCTTCCCTTAGCTTCTGCCCTAGATGAAGAGGCAGACAAGTGAGAAAAAAAATGCATCAGTTTATGTCTTGATTAACTTGATATGATTGCATGGGTATATTGGAGAAAAAGAGATTGCTGTCTCATTTATAAATTATAATGTGATCATAGAACTAGAGATAATGTTTCAAATCATTCTGATGAAGCAGAAATAAAGGTCTATATTTGATCTTAAAACTGGTTTTTTTTTCTTGATTCTTTTGCCTCATCAAACAGCTTTAATTTTTCTTATTTGCATTTATAATTAAACAACTCTAATTTGTACTAAGTTTTCCTCCATATTTTTTTCCAACTCACCAGCAATCAGGTTCAAAGCATAGTTTAACAGGGATAAGATAAAGATGTCATAGTGAGATGGGGATCTAGGGAGTCTTCCTTCTTCATCAGGAAGTGCAAACGATCACTGTCTTCCCACACGTGTGCAACCATATCTTTATATTCTCATACAGAGCTGGGACTAGTTTCCCTTGAATAATTATACCAAAAGAGAACTTAGAAAAATCAAGACAACTATAGCTTTCTGCAGCATGTGCCAAAACATTTCTCTGTGTTGAAAATGCCCATCTTTTTAAGCGTCAGGTTTCTGCCATGAGTTCAAATTTGACTGCAGCAGACAATTCCAGGACAAATAACAGACTGAATTTTAAAATGCAATCCACTAGAAGTTCACTTTCGGCAATTATTTTTCTAAAGGGATAGCTATAACCATCTTGTAGTTTTTTATTTATGCAGTGCTTACTCTAGCATACACATAATAAATAGTAATAACCACTAAAAGCAAGAGCATAAACTGACCTCTAAGCTCCACAAGAGTCAGACTGAACAAGAGCTGGTCATAACTGTATTTTTAATTACATTCACTTTTTAATTACCATTTAATCAAAGAAATGTCTTTTATAATACTGCCCACATCCTCTTAAGCAATCAGTTAAATTTTTTTATATACAACCTTACCAAAAAGGTTACAACAAAAGTAAGCCATTAAGTTATCACAGATAAGTCTGGAAGTAATTATGTAAAGCCAAACAAATCCTGACAGATGAATTAAACAAATCAAAGTTCATTGTTAGAAGAACTAGAGCCTGACCCTGTAACCTCATGTGTTTGTTCCTCAGATTCCATGAGAAGAGAAAAAGAGGTCCTCAGAAATCCAAGATAAGAAAGATTAGTACTAAACATGTTTATTAGCATGGCAGTCTTTCATGACCAAGGAGAGCTGCACTCCATTGTAGTAGACAGACATTGCAGAGCCATAGAGCAGCATGTATAATGCCATGGCTAGAAGGTCACTCAGCTAATTTACCTTAAATTTATCCAAACGAGAAATCAATTGTTAAAAAAAAAAAAAAAAAAGGTGACGCTTGAAAACTTGATTAGAATAATTTTAGAAATCTTTTACATGGAAATTCAGGACCAATCCTAAAATTATCCTTGTGGGTCCCTTCCAACTCAGAATATTCTGTGATTCTGTTTCTGTGACTGCTCCTTTTCCCATAAGACTGGATGAAATTGGGGTTTGGTGAGTTTTAGCTGGCATTTAAGAGCTTTAGAATTTTATTTACACTTCAGAAAAATGTATGCATTTTATTTATTTATTAAGCAAGAAGAAAGGCTTTTTTTTTTTTTTTTTAATTGCTAATATTTTTAACAGGAAAATCATTTCATGATGCCTACCATGTGACAAACACATGGAAATGTGAATGAATATGAAGAATATTTGAGGAACCATTTTTACTAGCTTTTGTACTACCATAATCTCCCTTGGTTAATGATTATGGAAGATCTGAAGACGTATACTAAAAAGCTAGTACAAACTCTTGTTGCTTATTGTGAGACTAAATGAAAGTTCCTACTCAAAATCAAGTTTAATCAAGCTGGAAATTAGGACTCCAACCTTTGCTTAATTTAAATCAGTGAAACATCACCTAAAATCTGCCTGGGATGAAGGTCTGCTTTTTGTTTTTTAAACTTTTCTTTGCAGAAGGTACAAGCAATAAGGATGCTGCACCTCAGTGCAGTGCCTGTCTTACTAATATAAGCACAATTTATTTTTCTAGGATTATGTTTGGTTTCCTCTCTTAGCTTAGAAATAAAACAAGATAGATATTTCATCCACTGGGAACCAAAGCCCCTACAGGTAAGTAATCTCCATAGCAATTTAAATGTATCATTTCCGTAGTGTGAATTCACGAGTGTTCAGGAACAATTTACAAAACAATTGCATTGGAAAGTACAATAGTTTTTAGTTCATTCAGGTCAATAGCTTGATTTCAGAAAGTTATAATGAATTTATGGAAATTTTCTGCCCAAAGATATTGGATTTTAAATAGTAAAACTGATAAAGAAATTTGAAATTTTGTACACCAGATGGCAATGTATTCTTAAAAATGGCTAAATGAACTGTTTCATGGAG
Organism: Certhia americana; assembly: GCA_018697195.1. NCBI lineage: Eukaryota > Metazoa > Chordata > Aves > Passeriformes > Certhiidae > Certhia > Certhia americana. Next base: position 22,786,714 of record CM031859.1, read on the forward strand.
ATCATTAGATCATTGCTGCTTATTACTGAGTACTTGACTGGAAATAAGACCAACTCAGAAGACATTGATCCAACTGCTCTGATGTTCAGATTCCACCTAACTCTCCACCTGAAAATCTCAGCAATGGTCTTTTTTCTAAAGGGTGGAATTTCCACTTCCTATTTTAAAGGGCAATTTTTAGTATTGTATACTCCAATTACTCCAAGTTGAGATTTCAGGTTTATATGAACGCTTGTATTTTAGGCACTTTTCTTTTGAGAATTTCTAAAATTAAATTGTCTAATGAAAAAGGATACTCAGAGCAAAATGCTGTAGTAAGAGCATTAGTGTTCAGCTGCAAGTAAGCAAGTCTATATGAGTTCATCTGACACCATTCAGCTTTGTACTAAACCTTGTAATCACTACAAAGTTGTTATAGATGGGTGCCTAGCAGTATTCAACAGAAGAAGTCAAGGCATATGTGAAAACATAAAAATCTTCTGTGTAAAATTTTTTTTTTTTTCAATCTGGGATATATTTCTTAGATTTTTTTTCTTCCCAGCATTAACACAGCTAACAGCTAAACCACACTGGAATGAACTTTGCGTGATGATTGTGTGTTTCACAACCCTGGAAAGAGAGGCTTAATCCTAAAAATAAAATTAAGTATTTATCAGACCTCCATAATAATTAAAACTTTCTCACAGAAACTCCTTTCTTCATCTCCATGCAGTGACTTGCTTTTAGCATTGTTCTTCCTGTGGAGAAGAAAACTGAAGTCTTCAAACACAGGGATGAGAACTACACCATTCCCCAGGAAGAGAAATCCAAACAAATGTTTGTTACAGCAACTGAAGTTTCACCATCTCCAGACACAAACATTTCCTCTTCAGTTCATGTGATTTTTATCTCTCAGTAGCAGGGACTTATGTGTCATCAGACAAGTCAGTGTGGATCCAAGCTTTTTTCTCCAGATTCTTGATCAGATCTTATTTTTCTACAGTTATGGCTGGGAAACTCCCTGACTGCCCCTTTTAAGGACCCCATCTTAGCTAAAAGTCAGTATTAATCCTGCGATCTCAACAGGTACCTATCTTTGGCTTTTTACCAGCTTCACTCATCTAGACCATAACCTTGCTTGTCACAGATTGTTTGTCCCATATCAGAGTCCTATTCCAGGAAAAAGCAAAAATCCTGCTTTTTCCTTGGGGGATCACTGCTCAAAGCACCTTATGTTTCAGGTGTTATCCTGATTCACAGCGCATTCTAGACTTTCGTTGAAGAACTGCAGGTCTCATTTTCCGCCTAATTTATACCATAAATATGGGCTTTACGGCTACTTCACCTTCCTAACCTAGACATTGCTTTATAGCTGTTTCAAGTCCACCTAAAATTACACCTTTCCTGCAAAGAAAGGCTTTTCAGGTTAATATGTCCAAAAATTCTTCATCCACTTAAGATGGATGAAATCTGGAAATGGAAAATTGTGGGCTGCATTTCTTTGTCTTAACTTTTGAAACCAAAACCATGCACACATGCATGAAGTTAAGAGCAAAACAGCTCTTTGGGTTCTGGGAAACAAGACAAGAAAGACACCTCAAAAATTGTAGGTGACATTAATTTCCTTCTAAAACTGTGTTTTACTGGTAATCAGTATCTGCATATCTAAGAGTACATATTTACCGCTTTTCCAAAGTCCCTAAGAGATAGGTGTAACCTTCAGGTAAATAGTCATGGCTATGGAGACAAAAAGATACAGAAGTTAATTCCATTGAACAGAATTGTGAACCTTTCATTCATTTGAAGGATCATAGAATGAACAAACATCCTCCCCAGCAAAAATTTTTTAAAAAAATTAAAATCTTACCGGCAGCTGAAGCACTCAGCTATTTGGAGTTGGTCTGAAAGTGTTCAAATATATGAAATACAAGCACTGTGTGTCACTTATGGTTGTGATTCAGTGGCTGACCTCTGTCCACAGCAGAACCCATAGAAACATGCACACCACCTGTTTTGGGTAATTCTCCACTTTGTTGTGGGGTTTTGTTCTCCAGGTTGCCCACACTGTTTACAATCTATCTTGTTCCTGACATACTGACCAACCAAGTTCATCCAGAACAAAACCAACAAAACCAACCTTTGTTCATCAGGAGCTTTGCTGCAGAGTACAAGTGAGTCCAGGGATGCTGCAACAGACTTCCTGCATGGGATCTCAGCAGTTCTTTCTGCATGTTATAGTTCTAGATAATGTGGAACTGCTACAAATACAGTAATAATAAAGCCAATTCTGCTAAAAATGACAAGGCGTCTTTCAAAATGTAACAGGTACCCTTCAAATGTAATACTTTTGAAACTAATCTAAATCAGGATTGATTATGTATTTAAACTCATCTTCCTTTCAGAAGCAGTTGATTCCAGGAGTAATATATAAGGCACTATTGTTAATGCCGTGATGTATCTCTCTCAAGTTGTGATCCATCTGTAGTAGCAACAGCTTAGGGAAAAAACCAACCAACCAACCAACCATGTACCTTTAAAATGAAAAGCTATGCACAAAGATATCTACTATTTAAAATTTAAAAAGCCCCAAACAAGCCAAAAAACGCCCTCATAAACACCCACACCCTAACCTCCAAGCAAAATCTTGCATTTTCGAAAGCAGCTCCATTTTCCTCTATTTTTATCATATATTAATAAAGTTAGTATTTTTGCCTTACTCTTTCTTTCTCAAAATATCACTCTCAGTTATTAAAAATCTGGGCCCAGAAACTGAGCCACATGGAATGCCATCTAAGTTTCACTAACACAATTACCTGATTCCTCTTGCTTACTTGGTCAATAAAGAAATAACCAGTTTTCACTGATATGAAGAATAATATCTTACAATCATTGGCATAAAAATGCATTTTAAAATAAATTTTATGTTCCTGGACAGTGGAAATTACATATTGGTTTCAGCTAATATATACATATGTTGACCATATGGCTACATGTTTTAAGCCTGTCCTGAACACTTACAAGTATTTTCCAATAAATCCTTGGTGGAGGGTGTTATTTCACCCTCTCTGGTCTTTCTAATACAAGGATTTCTTCATTTTATTTAAAAACTTTTAAAAGTTTGTGAAGCGCCAGTTATATATGTTTGTTCCTGACATACTGACTTTACTGTACCCCACTGTGAATTGCTCATCTATCCTGACCACTGTATTTTCAGGATGATTTGTAAGCATAGTTCTAGAGCCCCTGTGCAAGCCAGGCTGTAAACAACTGTTTTATTACTGAATATTTTGCCAAGAAGAAAATTGCTAGTTTTCTTTGAAAGAAGAAAACTTTTCACTGGAAAAGCATGTGAAACGTAAGTTAAATGGTACTGACTGAATTTATTGCACTCTGACCTCCTAAGTTTGCATGAATCAGTAGGTTTAAATAAAAAAGCTTGGAAAGTATCTAGAAGGAAGAGAAAATCCTCATTAATTAAATCTCACAGTCCATATGAATGCTGTAGTTTCCCTCTATTTAATTTCTACACCACTCTGAGTTCCCTTAGCTTCTGCAAAAGAGTTCACAACTCTTGTCTGACAAGAGACCTGCAAAGAGGAAATTCGTATCACCAAACTTCAAGCTAATAGGGAGACACATGCACTTCCAAAGGGCAATTCTGAATAGGAGCAATGGAGAGCTTCCTATAGTAGTGTCTCTTTATGGCATAGGAGTTGAATTCAAGTGTTTCTCTGAAGATCTTTTCTTTTAGGATTTTCTATATATGGGAAGCCAGAGAGATTATTGTATCTCTTAGGGAGATGCCTACAATTTGACAACAGAGAACATGTAATATGTCTCCACCTCAAAATATATTCAATTGTGAAGCATTTGCATGGCTTCAGCTGAAGACACTTTCACTGGTTAGTGACATTATTACTTTCTTTGTCATCTGAGCATAAAGCAGTGTTTCATTTTCCTTTGAAGGTAGAGTAAATGTTTCTTTAGCCTCCTTTTGTTTCTATTGCTTATTAAATTCGTGTTCCATTTCAAGAAAAATTAAAGAGAAAACCATATTATAGTACAACCAGGAATGTTCTCATAACAATTTCAATCTAGTCTTCAAAACACATGTGAAAAGAGTGACTGTCCTCTATAGTAATATTAGTTCTTGAACCTTCCTCTTAAAAATGCAGGATTGTACTGCAAATGCCAGTTCAAACAGTAAACATCTTAATATGATCCAAAATTAACTCACAGAAGATCTATATTTCCCCTAATCTTCTGGGGTATTGCTGACATGAATAAGAGAATCTGGCTGCACAAAATATTTCCTACCTTTTAGGCACCGGTCTCTTTAGTAAAATTGAGTTAGAGTACCCTCTACCCTTATTTTGCTGCGTAAGTGAAGAGCCTAAGATCAAAATGATTAATAATTACACTTTAATTGACTTATCTGGGAAAACATTTACTAACAAATAAAACTTTATTAGAAATAAGTATATCGATTCTGCTGCTCAGGAGCTTGGTTGGAAAGTGACATCCCTCAACGGAGTTGCTAGTTCTGAGCTTTTGGCCAGAAAAGAAATGACCTTGACACAGTAACTGTACCATGTGGGTTAAACAACTACATTATCTGTGTTGCAAACAGAAGTGTTAAGTGCATAATATATTAACTGTATGTTGTAAAACACAGAGCAATGGAAACTTGCATCTAACCATGTATGGTAAATTGGAGTTTATATTTCAGTTCATTTGCAAAGTACGGGAAGAGGAAGACCCTGCAATAAACACTTGTCCAGTTTGTTAAACATCATCAATAAATGACCCTGCAGTGCAATTCCTGTTTAAGGGCGTAATGTTCTTATGTACAGTCTCATGACAGAACAAAGTCAAACCAGGGGCTTCTACACAGTTCTCTTGTGTCCTGTCACTCTAGTCATTGGTGTCCACATACAGCCACATACATTGGCCTGCTGCTGGGAACACCTATTGTCCAGGGTGTGATTGCTTCCAAGTGCAGTAAAGAAAACAGTGTTATCACTCAGCAGAGAATGCACTTTGCCCATAACAAGTATTTAAGAATCAACAAGAGGAAGTACTTTTTCACACAACACATAATTACATTTTGGAACTCATTGCCACAGGATGTTGTTAAGGCCAAAGCATAAATGGACTTAAAGAAGAGATTAGACAAATTCATGGAGAAAGGGTCCACCAGTGGCTATTAAAATATGATAGTCCAGATGCTGCCTCTAATTCAGGAAATCCCTAAGCCATCAATTGCCAAAAGCTGAGGAGAAACTAAGGGACATATAACAGCAGATAATGTTCAGTACTGGTGTGTTATTCATGAATGGATACTCAGTAAAAGTACATTAAAAATAAAATAAATATATCATACTATCAATCCTACCCTGCCTACAAATTTCTGATCTCAAGGTAATCAAAATTTAAGCAAATTTGACAAAGAGCTCATGAAGTTGGTGGAAATAGGCAGATCAATGGAAGAGAGACTTTTTTAATCCCTCCAAGCTGCAGCACCAGCTAAGATTTTATTAAATATTTACCCAAGACAAATACGTAGGAGGTCCAAAAGGGTTGAAACTCTGTTCACAAAACTATGTGCTATTATAATATATAAATACTGCACAGCCTATCAAAATAGTTGCAACTGAATGAGAGCTGTAGTGAATTATAATGAATATTTAACACTCAGCACAAACTTATGGTCACATAAAAAAATCCTAATTCAGAACCCAGAGTGAACGCAGCTGCTGAAATGCAATCAATACATGGCACAAAATAAAACAAGGAGAAAAAACAACCCTAGAAATAATAAGAACAAATTTGTTTATATTTTATAGTAAAAATGCACATTTTATGTTGTCATTCATTTGCAGTCACATATCATAAAGTCACATCTGCACCAAATGTTCTACTCCCTCCCTTTGAACTCCTTTGAAATATTTCCTTGGTCTTTTTAAAGGAGTGTAAAAATGGCTTCAGACAACTAATTCAAGATCTGTTTTGTTTCTTATCAAGATTTCCTTCCAGATTATTAAGAGTGCCTCAAAATTTAGCTAAACAAAATAATCATGTTGGAAAAAACTTAATGATTCATTTGAAAAAAAAACATGCTTCTTGGCATAAAGGAAAGGAAATTAATAGAAGACAAAGGCAATAACTGAAGTACTTCCTTATAGAAGCAAGCCTGAATGAATGTCAGCACTGATTCCTTATAGTCAGCACACATGATATGAATTGTATTAACTCTTTGTGTGTTATATAGTATATATGGTAGAACACTTCAGACCAGACCATTTCCCAAAGTCAGTGCTGGTTCACGACTTAACCTTTTATACAGCAAAACATCTTCCTGTCATTCCTGAGAAAGCCACAGAGTCCATAAAAGACAGAAATGAAAATCTGTCTTGTTAAAAGTTATTACCCTTCGGGGAAACCCTAAATCTGAACACAAAGCATCAGTATAGGAAGACTACAATGCTTGGCAGGAAACAGGCATGCCTATGGGATTGCTTTTTGGATTGGCTCTGACTTCAGTATATTTATTTCTGAATCTCAAAATTTCTAGCCAATAATAGTCCAAACCCACACAATTTCATCTTTTAATATTGCATCAGAAGTGTTTTATATACTGCCCAACTTACAGCACCTTGTAAATGGAAATAAATCAGTAAGAGCGCCCTGAAGACCAAACTTACTGCAAATGGCTCAGTCCTAAAGCTTTTGCTTGTAGTTTTACTGAGTTCACTAAGGCAGTTGAGTATGTTTAATTGTGAAGGCTCAGAACACTCTGGGGAAAATGAAGAGTAGATAATTGTTTCTAACATATAATTTAAATATTGTGAGCTGTTCCCAATTGTCCACAGAGAAGTCACTAAGTCACTGCAGCCTTCTCCTTACAGAGAGGTAAATATTCTGGATAATAACATGACACTCAGGGAATAGAGAATGCTAAGACTTGCTTGAGATGGTGAATTTTAAAATTTTTTTACAAAGTAATGAAAATTACATTTGAAGTTGTTTATGTCTGACAATTAATTTGTCAATAGAAAGAAAACTCCTCTAGTGGAAATTGAATACTGAAACTGTTTTGGGAAAATAATTGTTCCAGTGCCTTGAGGGCTCAGTGAGAGCCACACTGCCTGTGCCTAAGGCTGCAGATGGCTGCAGACTTGTGTCAGTATGAGTGCCCTTGCAGTTACATGCTGCAAAGCTTCCATCCCTGCCCAGATAGTGAGAAGGAAATATTTTATTAAACCTCAAGTCCATTCACTCCTTGGTATTCAGCAATGGCAGTACTTAGAGGAAAGCAAGAATATGTCACTAAGATGAATATCTGTTAAGATACTCCGATATCACTTTACATTGATTTCAAAAGAATTTCCAGCTAAAGTAAAAGCCTATCAATTTCCAGTTCTCCAGCAGTCATATAATTGTGTGATGTAAGCCCATTGGAGTCTACTGGAGTCTTTCCAACTGCTTTAATATGTCTGGGGAAGAAATATATCAGCTGAACTGACTAGGTAGTAAGACTGGGGCAGATTGCCTAGGACTCCAGATGAGCTTCCTGTCAGTTCCCACAGCTCTTCCCCAAACCTCTCTGATTAGGGAGCAGCAATAGCCATATTCTGCTGACTTCAGATAAGGCAGTAAGGCTCTGACTACTGTGTATACACTGTGAGTTGGAGGCTTCCTTCTGATAAGTGTTTGAAGGATAGAAACTAATTATTTTCCAGGAACTTAGGTTAAGAATATAGATAAAGCCATAGGAATAAAATACAGAAGTCAAAAAGTAAACACGATTTACATGATTCTCTCAAATAAGACATCTTTCTAAAATAAAGGAAAACATTTTCATCCTGTTTTGTTAATACAAATGATTCAATTCACTTATCCTCACACAGGCATCCAATGCTATTTGAAATATTCAGAAGCCATAGTGCAGTCTTGGAAGCAGGGGAGTGTTCTTCCTTTTCAAACAAATAATGCATTTAAGATAATCTAATTCTGAACTACAAAGAACAAATATCAGAGTAAAGTTTAACTAACGCTATCATAAATAGGTAATCTCGTCATAAGTAACATTACTTTAAAAGAGACACTCCTGAGATTCATGCTGGAGAAATAATGAATCTCTACTTTTCAGAATAATAATGCTGAACCTGAAAGAGAATTTCAGCTGATGTGATTCCTCTCATTGCTGGGCTTACCTGGCCAAGTATTAAATTTTACCCAAATAGTCTCTGTGTTCATATAACACCACAGATCAGGGAATACCTTCAACAATTACAATACATTTAAATTGCACTCTCAAGGAACCTTCAGTTAATTACTGAGGGCTCAGTTGAGGCAAAGTTGTCTAATGTAGAGACCAGGTGTGAATATGTGAATAACAAGCAAAGTCTTCTGGGAAAAAAAAAGTAAATTATGAAATCTTTCAGCCTGATAGCCTTCATACAAATATTCAAGCCTGTATGTACCCATATCTGCCTCTGCAAACCTTTTTCAAAACTTGTCCCAGTAAGATTAAATACTATTGAATTTTAGGCTACAAAAAGCTTAACTCCATTTTGTAAGGAAAAGGTTATTTCAAAATGTTTTAATAGTTTGTGTCAATAACTGTGCTTTGAGTCATTTTTTTCAGTTGACATCCCAAAAGTTGACTTTAAATAAATATCATAGAATACGATTGAAAGCATTTATTAATTACAATCCCAAGGCCTTTAAATCCAATTATCTAAGACATTAAGTTATTAGGGAGCATTCAAAGGAGGGCCACAAAGATGGTGAAGGCCTTGAGGGGAAGCTGTATGAGGAATGGCTGAGGGTACTTGATCTGTTCAGGCTGGAGGAGACTGAGGGCAGACCTCACTGCAGTTACAGCTTCTTGTGAGGGGAAGAGGAGGGGCAGGCACTGATCTCTGCTCTCTGGTGACAGTGATGGGACCTGAGGGAATGACATGGAGCTGATTCAAGGAAGAATTATGTTGGATATCCAGAAAAGGTTTTTCACTCAGAGGGTGTTTGGGCACTGGAACAGGCTCCCCAGGGAAGTGGTCACAGCACCAAGCCTGGCAGAGTTCAAAAAGTGTTTGGAAAATACTTTCAAGCGCATAGTGTGATTCTTGGGGGGTCCTGTGCAGTGCCAGGAGTTGGACTCCATGATATTGATGCTTCCAACTCAGCATAATCTATTATTCTTTGATATTTTCAAAGAAACAGACCTCTCAAACTGAAGTAGCTGTTAGGGTCACAATCTGCAATAATTCTTGCAAAAGTCACTGATCAACATTAATTTTACAACATTAATGAATAAATATGCCATCTATATCTATGAAAATTTTTTTTGCAGGCAGCTTACAGAATAAAATGAGATATAAACTTTGCATTTAAAAGATTCTTGAGAAATTCCCATTGTCTTAAGTGTGTTTCTGAACTAAACTATGTGAAGTCAAAGAGCCCTCAACTTGCAAACTGTCAGACAAGAATTAATTTTACCTGTGGTTGTATTACTGCCTTCATGATCTTTTATGTGTCCTTTGGGCCAGCTAATCTCTTCCTTCTACACTATCAGCACCCTCTAGTGTGCACTGGCCCCAGTTCCACCTGTTATGACTGTTTATGTCCAAGCCTCACACTAGACACACCGTGGACTTTTACACAGACTACATTTTAGACCTCTGGGGTTTATTTGTTATTCTAGGAACTGTTTTTAGGCTGAGCTGAAAACCTCCAGTGAGGACATCCAGTAGCATACACATAGGTGACAATATTGTGGGCTTCTGCAACTGCATCCCCTCCCTCAGAAGTAGGACTTGAGTCAAATTGCCTTTCGTTGATCTATGTGACCTCCCTGTGAGTGAGAAACATTTTAGCTTGCAAGAAGTGAACTATTACAAATGCTGTGTGTGAGAGAAAATGTTCAAAATGGATCTCAGATGTTTTTTAGCTTATGTGCTATGTTATTTCTAGGTAGGCGTACAATTCATTTGCTTGCCCCTATGGCCCCAGAACACTTTAAGATCACAGTGTGATCCTATAGAACATTATCTCAGTTTGCCAGAAAACTTTTATGTTGCAATGGATCCTTGAAGCTTGTAATTTTACAGTGTAGAATGGTAGAAAACTACTCATCTCTTTGTTTTGCTTCATGGAAATGGGCAAAAACAGGTAATTCTTTTAGCTAAAATAAGAATTTTTTTCTTTTGTTCTTCTTCCAAACGGATTCATCAGCTTCAGATTTCAGTTACATAGGTCCATTCATATAGGATATAAAACGAGAAATAAAACTCATACAAATTCACTGAATTTTGACTAAATGAGAATAAGTTTTATAAAAATATTTTTGCAAATTCTAAGTTATTTTAAGATTTGAACAAAGTCCAGTTTCCAGAATACTTAAATCTTGGCCCCAACTTGCTGGAATATGACCAAGAACCAAAAGATTGGCAAAACCTAGGAAACATGGCCTGAGAATATAAGATCCAAAGCCCAAGGAAGTTCATATTGACAAAGTGTCAGTGCACTGCACTGAAACAGTGACTGCTCCCCCTTTGCCCCCTGTGCTTGCTTTTCTTTTACAGATAATAACTTGCAATACACCTGAAAAATATTAATGGCAAAAGGTTGCTGAATACTATAATAAAATATAATGTTTAATCCAAACAGGGTAAGAGCATTCATTTGACAAAAATAGGGTTTATCTGAGTTATGATTATTTTGATTACAAACAAAAGTTCAGAAATACAAGGAAACAGTGCATCTGGGATCTCAGTTACTTTGCTGTACACAGCAGTTTGATAGAAGTTCTGGTTCCATTGGTCCCCACAACTCCTGCACACAGCTCTGACAGTCAGCATTGCTGCTCTGCTGCAAACCAGGTGAATTACATGTCTTTGCTGCTTGACACAAAGCAGCTGGACACAAAAATCTCATTTTCTGTAGGTGTGAATTCTGTCAGTGGATTACGTACTTGCATTTCTAACCTATTAATATCTTAAACAGGTCATGAAAACATAGTGTAGCTTTAGTAGTGACTGAGACAGACATTGTCTAGAATATCTAGCAAATAAATGTCACTTTTTAATTATTAGATTAGGAAAAAAATCATTGATAAGTATATTGATTTGTGGATAAAAAGAGGAGAGTAAAGGTGAAAGAGTAATTCCAGAGTGTAAACTTAACCAAAATATCAGAATTCATGCACTAGTCATGAAAATTGTCTTTTTAGAGGTAGATTGAGAAATGTATACATATAAGCAGAACCTCACTTTAAAAAAGCTCAGTAGCCAAAAGGGTTGGCTGGCCAAAAGTCCTTCTAATTTGGAAAAGAAATGGAGTTCACATTTCACTGTGAGTTGTTGTCATAGAGAGCATCATCACCTTCACTCTTCCGTCATTATGTATCCTCACACATCTTTGAAACAGATATGGAGTCATTTTAATGCAAGAAGAGATGACATAGTCTCAGTTTGGACAGAGATAGCCAAAGGGAGACATGATGGATTTCAACAAAACCATGAAATATGTAGAGAAATTGAATAGGGAAGCACTAGTCACTGTTTTTCTTAGTATAATAATCAGGGAGTACCCAATTTATTTACTAGGCAGAAGGTTTAAAACAAACATAGGAAGTAATTTTTCACACATAATTAGTTCTCATTCAAATTAAACTGTGGAACTCATTATCACAGGATGTTGGGGAGGTCAAAAGTCCAAAAGGCTCCAAAGGCATTAAAAAATTCTCATGGAGACTAGATCCATCAGAGGCTACATAGCAGGATAGTCCAGATGAGACCCACAGTTCAGGAAATGTTTACAATTGATTGTCATAAATGAGGAACTCACTCCAGGGAAGTGAGCAGGTGTAGCATACTCTCTCTACATTAAATTTATATTTAGTGTCTGCTACTTGTCATTTTGAAGTACAAAGTAACAGTCATGATGGACAGATGATCTAAATAAATATGACATTGCCTCTTTTCTGTAAATTTCTTATTTATATGAATGAAAAGTAAATATGGAGTGATTGCCATTTTGACATAGTAGAATCTCAAACCAAATTGATTAAAAGAAAATGCAAGGTGCACAGTAATGATCAGGTGTTCCCTGGAGCACCACCAGTAGAATATGGCAGAGTTCCAGTTTTCCTCTTGGTTAAGAATTCAAGAGTGAAAACTGTGGGGTTTTTATGCTCCTCAAAAGCAGCATATTTTGAAAGACTTATATATTTCTTGTCCTAATTCCACATAATCAGCTTCCAAAAGTATTGCATTTTTCACTCCAGTAGTAAAGAATTGACAAATTTCCTATATATTTATTGATTTCATCATCTAAACAATTTTCTTTTCAAGCATGTTTTCTTCAAAGATTCAAATAACACTTATGAAATACTGATGCACTTTGGAAAGGAGAAAAAAATGAAGGAACAGACTGCTGCATATTGCTATTAGGTCAGGGAGCATTTTAGCTGCATATATATATAGCAGTATATATATAATTGCATGTTTAAAAAAGACAATATACATGAACTTAGAGCACACATGTTATAATACAGGCCAAGGCTATAATAATGTGTCTTAGTAAGGAAATTTCCAATTCTCCTTACTGTGTTTGCAGAAAGAAGTGCTATGTTTTAACATCAGGCAGGAAAGTAAGTTTCCACAGGCAATGACCTGCAACAAGTAACAAGATGCATTTTGGTAGCCAGCGCATGTGGTAGTTCTATTAGCTTGGAGATTTCTAAAATCCCTCAAATCCAGCTGCACACAGGAGCTGCTTAATTTTGTGTTAGCTACATGTACTTTTTTCCAATTCAACAAACTGTGCAAATAATTTGGCTAAGCATTAGATGGTTCCTGGCAATTTTAAGTGCTCCAAAGAACATATGCTAAGTAACTTTCTAGTTTGTTTTGCCTTCAGTGTATTTGAACAATTAAGGAAAAAGAAGAAAGTGGAAAAATTGCTAATAGCAATTCTGATGAGCAATGTTATTTGCAAGTTCTGAGGGCTTGAATTGCTATAACTGTGTCCTGAGATTGCCTATTGATTTTGATAAGCTTATGACATTGTCTTGTTCCTTCATGGTTAATTTGGAATATTTGGTGATGGAACGACACTATGATTTTAATTCTTGCAAATTAGGTAGGATTCCCTTTGATTAATAATTAGAGATATCAAAAGAAAACCAAAGCTTTTTTGTTGTCATATCACTAGAAAATAGTTTTACTATTAGGATACTAACTATTGCTCTGGACAACAGTAGCTATTAGTTTCAAAAGCAGGTCTGAGTATCCACTATATTTTCACTTGATATCCTGATCTGGCAACATCGAAGCTAAAGTAGAAGGGAACTAGCTGTTACAGAATTAAGTGCAACCAAAAGCATAATTGTTTCAAGAAGCATCAAATATGACAATGAATTAATTGAGTTTGGACCAGCCCACAAAATACAGATTTTTTTTTTAGCAGATCACATATTTCAATTTGTTTTGAAGCACGTTTTGTACAGGAATGTGTGGTGTGTATGGAACCCTTACAATATGTGTATTACTTGTCCATTGCTAGGTTCAGACTAGCCCTTCTTATTTTCCTCTTCTTACCCTTCCCTCAAGAATATCACAGCTAGAAAATTATATTTGTGATGGAAATGTGCTTCCAATGATGCAAAAGGCCATAAAAGGATGCTTTCCCAATCTATTGTCTCTGTTACCTCTGCTTTGATTGGTGCACTGGTGATAAGTGGGTTGATAACATTAACTCAAGTTTTTCTGTTCCTACCCTTGTCTCTTGGTCCTGGGCATCTTTTTGGTTTTGGTTTCTGGTCCATTCTACATCAGGTCTTTAACATACCCCGTATTGTAGCTTCTTCATCAAATGACAGGAATCATTTGATGAATAATATCTATAATAATAATCTTTTCTAGGTACAGAAGAAGAGTATAAAATAAAAGTTTCTGCCATCATACGAAATGCGAGCACTGTCCATAACTAAAGAGCCCTAAAAAATGTTGACTCTATGGATCAGCAACTTGATCCAACTTCAAGGAAGGCTTTAATTTCCAAGTTGGCCCTTCTTTGAGCAGATACCAGGTTACTTTTAAAAGTCCTTTCTAATCCAGATTATTCAATGTTTCTCTGTCCTGCCAGTTTATCCTGACTACTAACATCTACTTAGCTTTCCAAATGACATAATAAACCCTTATTTTTCTATTATAATAAACCCTTATTTGTACCCATTTTTATAATCACTATCTTGTAAGAACATACTCTAGGATTCAATGAGAATTTATATTTCTGTAACCACCTAAAGAAAACAATGGGAAAAAAGGAAAGAGGTAGTGCAAAGATGTTTCCTGTCAGAGTTATGGAACAGGAAAATGAGGATTATAATAATATGCAAGGACAAAAATGTTGGGACTTCAGTGGAGAAGGGCCCTTCATAATGGGCCTTCATTGGTGACATCTGCATGGCAGGCCTTCCACTGCTTCTGTAAAGGCTGCGTTCAAATGGGAATGCCAATAAATGTAATGACCTGCTCATACAGACTTTGTAAAGACTGACTCTTACATCCACTGAAAGTCAAGAAGTCAAAATAAAAACTTTCATCAAAAAGGTTGCTGTTAGTAGGTCCTCTGAAGAACAGCAGGAGAGCTTGACAAGGAGGTGAGCTGACTGAAATATAAGAAATATGTATCTGTCTGAAACAGAAGAAGATCTGGAAGTGTGAAGGCTTTAGGTTATCTAGGGAATCTGAAGCAACTCTGGCAGGAGAGAAGGAATGTGACTGCTCCTCAGTCAGGAAATGCTGCTTGCTTAGCCTCAGTGGCCAAGGCCAATAACTGATTTCTATCTTGGTGACCTGCAAAGAATCTACCCTACCCTGATTTGAGAAATGTGCCCTAAGGCCTCTTCTTCTTCTTTATAGTGGTGCTTATACATTTCAAAGAGCAGTGCTTCTGGGACTTAGTGCAGAGGAAGCTGTCAGAATGGATCTGCTGACTTGTGAAGTATTAGAAAGTACCACTGCAAAGGGCCTGGAGTCCTCTTAGAGAAAAGCTGCCAGGGCTCATCTGACTCACAGACTAGTCCACCAAATTAATAACCCACATAAGGATTGATGGTTCCCCTGGGACTAAAAGTGAGCAGATCAGAAACCATTAGAGCCAAAGGCTCACATTATATTCTCCTCTACTCGCCTCACTGTATGAAAAGACTAGACATTGACTGACCTCTTTTGGATAATATGAGATATACACATGCTTTCAGGGATTGAAGGACAAAATAAAAGAAGTTAGTAGAAGGAAGAGAAAATATGGTCTGTTTATGTGCATATCGATTCTTGTAGCACTTCGGCTTCCTGCTTTATGCTACAAAGAGACTTCTGCATAGTCATGCTGTAGCACCCAAAAAGAAAGGAAGGATACTTTTTTGGATAAAGTCATCTGAAAATGTTGAAGAAATTTCAGTCATTGAGGATAATTGATTAAAGTGGCATAAAAGTCAGAAAAAAAGAAAGGTAATTTATCAGACTGATAAATATTTTACATCCTAAACTTCATCCAAAAGAAAAAAGCTCTAGAAAAATCTGGAAGCCTTCACACCTTCAAATTGATTAGCTGATTAGAATAACAGAGATTTCTTGGATATAGCATTAGCAAAGACTTCACTTGTTCAGAAATAAAATACAGTAAGAAGATGATTTAGGTGTTACCTGGAAATAGGTGCATGTAGGATTTGGGTTAGAGGGAAATAGCAGCCACACTCATAATAACCACAACACTGATTGTCCATAGATAGTTGAAACCAATAGGAGCTCTGAAATAGAGAGGACAGTTACACTCCTGTACTAGTTAGGTAATGGTTTATTAACTTTCACAAGCAGATAAGTTAGTAACTTCACCAGACAACAAGGTCAGCTGGGATGGAGTTGGCAATGTATAATCTGATAATTGTCTTGGTGTCTAAAACATGGTGTAGTTATGTGCCTATATGCACATGTCTTAGCAAGAAGGTCTCTGGAATATTTTCACTTCTGAACTGAACTTGGCATTTATTTGGGAGAACATCAGCCATTTTGCCATGGAGTTTTCCAGCTATTCACTGACACAAAAACATTCACTGGCAGTATTTCTCTTTCTAGTACATATTCAGTCAGAGACAAGGATGCATCTTTCCTGTTTTTAATAACTCCAGTGTAGATGCTACTCCCAACACAGTAATCCTTAGTTCCCTGTAAATGAGAACAGACACTTTTAGAAAGGATTTAATCTAGCCTAGTTTGAACATTTACCTAAAATGAGAAAAAACACACTTTATTTCTTTCTCCTGACTATGGATTCTTAATTCAGATACAAATGTCTGCAATGTTTATCTCTACACATGCTACACATGGTCAGATGTACTTCACACAGAGGAGAAATGACCAAAGTGCAATTCTTGAATACAAAACAGAATGCCTGTTATATTATTTTCCTGAAACAAGCTGAAGTGACTCAAATTTTAGAAGCTAGAAAGCAATTCTTGTTAGGGTGATCATGAAATTACCAAGTCATCCCTCATTGTATTGATTTCACACTATTCCTGCAATTTAGCAATGACATTTCAAATTGCAATCATGTTTTCTTTAAACTTGCCAGTTGTCTTCTGAAAACGTCTTTCTACAGTGCCAAGTACAAGCCACACATGAAAATTTACACAGGCACTAGTCCCAGGGGAAGCTGATTTTATGTGACTTATTTGGTGCCTTAAGAGCCAGCAACCAGAAATACTTTTTTGGCTGAAGGGCTGCATAGAGTTTTGTATCCACCTCACATACTTAATTTGTTCATGACAGTCTCAGGTGGGGCAAACCAAAAGCATAAATAAGACCAGCTGTATCATAAATGATATTTCCCTTTGTCCACTGTACTACTACCCTATTGAGGAAGTACAGTTAATTTGTCTTATATTTTTTATTTTATTTATTGACAAGCAATGATTTGCAATTTTATCAATTTACTATTTCCCAACTTAAAACTGTTTTTCCTACAATGTAAAATGCAATTTCTTTGGTTTTTTTAGTTCTCAAAGATTCCTTGGACCTCCATGAGTTCCCCAAGAAGAGCACAATGAATCAAAAACTGTTTCATCTTGTTTCCAAAGTAAAATCTATAGTCTCATATCATGATATGTTATCTAAATATTCACTGACTGACCTTTCTCCTTTTGTGTCCCATATTCTTAAAAATATTCATTATAGTAAGAATTTTAATAAAATATTTACTTTTAGCCAAACTTTCTACTAACCTGTTGTAATTTTTATCTCTCAAGAATTGGAAATCTATTTTAATCTTCTTCTTTTTGATCTTTCACCTGTGCACATATGCTTCACAATTTTTCCCACTTTTAGAGCACAGAAATATGCCTTTTTCTGCTTTCAGTGGGATGTCTTCAATTTTCCAGTCATTGAAGAATACTTAATATTTCTTCTATCTTACTATATCCCCCTTTTCCCCTACATCAATATGTTATCAAGCATATTCTCAAAACAGAGAGAATATTCTGTAGATTTAGAGATAAAATTTTGCTCCCTTAAGTATATAATTTAAGACATTTTATGCTGCACAAAGAAATACCAAAGCAATATGAAGGGTTTATTCTTTAAGGAAGTTATCTGAGACACTCATAATGCTTTTGACTTGGATGATAACGTTAACATTTTGTAGTATGTATGCACTGTGTAACAGAGAAGTCTCAAAATACTCAATGGAGAAAATCTTGTTTCCCATTTTCACGCTTTCAACAAATTTATATAACAAAGGATGGTTTGTTATAAATAAAAAAAAAGGAAATTTCAAGCAAAACAAGAAATGGCCATGTGACTTCCAACATCCAGCCAAAAAAATCCATGAAAAGTAGCTAGGGTAGCTAGGGAGTTTCCTGAGTAAATTAGTAGGAGAAGAATCAAAATACAGCCACAGAAATAACAAGCAGAGTTTATACCCATGGAGGAGGGAAAAATTGCTCTCTAGTCCCTCCAGATTTCCTTCTCCTTTATTTGATTGAACAATTGAGAACAATTGAACAGGGTTCCTTAAAATATCAAATAAATGGCTAAAAATGCTATCAGGCATGATGAAGAAATTCTGAACAGGAAGTTAGGATATGAGCAAAAGAAGGAAAAAGTAAGTATAGATAAATAGCAAAAAGGAGAAAATAAAAATATTCTAATTAAGAAAACATTTTTAAATAACTAAACATTTAACTAGAGGGGGAAAGTTAACCAGAGCAAGAAACAAAAATAATAAGAATGTAGCTAAGGATGATCTTTGGAATGGAGTGTGCCTTATTTTTCAAAGCTTCTCAGCAAGATCCCTTGCTAAACTAAAAGAAACTATCATGCACTGAGTTAAAAAATTTCTAGATTAGTAATTGGTTAAAAGACAGAAAGCTAGGCAAAAAGAAATAGACTGAGATGTCAAGAATATGAAGTTGTGTGAAATATGGAACAAACAATGAGTTTACAAACGTTGCCAAGTTCACAGATGGCAGAGATGGATTCAGGATCATCGATTCTGAGACTGGCTGAATAGGACAATAAACAGTTTTCCCTAGAAAGTGTTACCAAGCAATTAAATAGCCTGAAGATGAAAACCATTATCCAGTAAGTGAAAGCCTATGGGTGTAGGGGAAAAAGAATTCCTAAGCACAGAAACAGAAAGGTGTGTCTGAATTTCTTGTTACATTTCAAAGGCCTCAGAGTTGCTTTGAGTATATTTGTGAAAACATTAATTTAAAGCTCAGCCACAGCTAAAAGTCAAGTTTTATTATACGAAATTACTACAGTAAAGGAGGAAAACACATCAAAAATATAAATAAACAATACAGAAAATGAAAAAACCCACCGCATTATGGCATGGCATCATGCTTTTCAAGGTATCATACAACTAGGAAAAGCTCAGAAAAAGAGACTGTAAGGATGACACGGAAAGACACCTATACAAAAGTAGATTAGGAACAGAAAAATAGGTATTTGAGGAAGAATTTAGTAGTGATGTACAAAATCCTTTAGAGTATGAAAAAACTGAACAGTTTAACTCACATATTTTAGAAAAAATAGGTCCAGTGAGGAATCCGTTTTCTCCAATCCAGTTTGGAGAAAATTTGGAAGATGAAGGAGGAAATTCACTATTTGAATGAGAAATTGAACAGAAGTAAAACAGTCTTTGCTTTTTTTCATCACAAAAATGTGTTTCATTGTCCTACATCTATTGCTTTAGCAAAAGAAAAAGGGAGACAAAAAGAAAGAGCATGAAGAAAATAGCAACCCCCTCCGACTACTAAACCTGATTGGTTTCCATTTCATGCAGATCCTGTCTCACAATTAAATAATAAGTAATTATGTATTTATGTATGGAATTTCTCAGCTACATTTTTTTGTTATGTTCTTTAACAAAAGTTTGGTCTCAAGCAGAGAATGAGGCTTTAAGCCTTCTGACTGCCTTTTTTAATATCTCCCATTTGTATACACATACACATTTTATTTGTTTAATTGTAATGGGTTTATTTGCCTTGTGGGCTTCTTCCCCCTACCTCCTTATTCCCCTTATTTTGTGTCTTTTTACTTCAAAGCTTTGTTTGATTTTCCAGGAATGAAAAAATATACAAAGTTGTGAAACAAAGGAAATGTAACAATTTAATATTCCTTTAGGATGGAATTGTGTGACGAATTTTATAGGAGGGCAATTATAAACCTTGGTATGAAGTTTTCTGTCTTTTATGTGTGTAGTGATTTTGGGAACTCACTTGGATTACTCCCAGGATCAGGACTGGAACTGGTCCAACACAAAAAAACAACTAATCGAATGTTTCAGTCAAAAGCTGTGATCCTAAAATCCCCCTTAGTGTGCCACTGATGGATGCAGAAAACAGTCCAGCCTCAGTGCTCCACACCTTCTTCTTTGAAGTTCCTCAAGTATTGAGACAGCAGTGAAACTGCTTCTAGAAAACAGATGTGAAGCTGGTTTGGTGCCCGAATTCAAGCCCTGTCTTCACCATCCATGTGAAGTCAAGAATGTTTTGGCACAGAACAGGTTTTCTGGCCCTATGACAGGGTCTGTTCCTGCCCCAGCTGCCTGCATCAATATCAGGTGTCACTTGGGGTTACCATGCTCTCAGAGCTTCCCACTCTATCCCAGGAGAGGGGGAGAAACTCCTCCTGCATTACATGTGCTGTCAGTTCATATTCTGGTTGTATGAGGGGGTGTATGAAGGCAGCAGTTTCATCCCAAAGGACTCAGTGGGCTCCAGAATACAGCAGAGGATGTGCCAGGAGCCCTCTGACACCAGCAAACCGGAGAAACTTGGCACATGGCTTATTTCTCATTCAGAATGCCTGGTCTGGGTTGTTCCCTGCAGAAATCCTGCCATGACCCTTGTTCCAGGTTCTCCACTGCTGTCAGGTCTGCCACTTAAAACCTTCTTCTAAGCGCAGCAGCCCATCTGCAAGAGGTCACACCCAGGGGAAACATCCAAGAATCAGGGAGGAGTTTCAGCCCTCTTGGCTTGAGACACTCAAATTCCCAAACAAAACACCAATATAAAGATTACCCAGGAGTGCTTCCTTTAACTCGTGCTGCACTGAACTTCTCCGCCAGGGTGGGAGCACAACACCATGGTCTGACTTTTAAGACACTTTTTCTTCAAGTAGTGCAGTCAGTTCACTTCAAAGCCTGTTTCTGTAGGCAGAGGCACATATGTGTGAACTTCTCTGGGGGCAGTAGCATACCTAGTAGAACCATGTCCCAGTTCAAAGAGAGCTTTATTTCCTCCATCTTTTAGGTAGCATTGTATTTTTCAACAGTTCAATCATGCTATTTATTCAAAACAGTTTCTCTGCATTATTGGGTTTTTTTGCACTATATTCAATATGTGCTTTCAATGTGTTCAGAGATCCCATTTTTTTTTCTTTTCATGTTTTAAAAAGGGAAAACCAGAAAACAACAAATTAAGCACTCTTTGGAGTTATGCACTTCCAGCATGATATTTTGGAATCATTATGGACATATGATGTAACAGTCAAATGGCAAAATCTTCTGATGAATTCTCGCCTACCTTTTCTTTAAGTGGATGAATACTACATACTTTTACAAGCATAAAATTGGGGAAAAGTGTCTGAAAAACAAAACAGAGCACTTCAGTTCTTTAAGCCTATGGCAGACAACCAAGTAGCTTTTATCTGCCAATATACCTTCAGGACAGCTAGCTGAGTGGCAAGATATGACTTCTGGAAACACATCTAGTGCTTGCATTTTGTACCAAGGAAAAAAACCTGTAACACAGAATAATACAATATACTGGAATGTCACTAGAATATTTTTTGCTACGAAAAAACACTTTTATGAAAATACTGGGAGAGGGAAGATGTTTGTAAACAAAAAATCAGGAAACAAATAGTAATGATTTCCCCATTGTAAAAATGGACTTAAATTCTCCAAGATACATAGATGATGTCCTCTATGAGAAAATCCTGTTTATCAACAGAAGAAAATAAACCACGATTTTTTTTAATATTAATTCTAGTTTTAAACATTTCAGTCACACTCCAGAAGGCAATAGCTCTAACAAGGGTTTATGGTCTCTGCTGACTATGCATTATCAGGTATTTTGATTTATTATCTATGTGTTCCCCCTAAAGGAAAAACTTATGGTATCTTTTCACAGAAGTTTGATTCAATCCATGTGAGCTGTAGTGACAGATCTTGACAGTGTTCATTGCCAGGACAGTCATATGCACTGAAATTTCATTTTAACGCACCTTGAGTTTTCACTGAAATGAGGTTCTCTAGTTCTGAAAGATGCGTAACTATCAATTCTCAGCTCCTCCTCTGAAAGGCCGACCGACCTTGACATATGCTGGCTACTCCTTAAGCTGACAGTGACACCTTGGCTCTGAAGCAGTAGAAGGACTGCACGTTCAGTTCTTACAAGACTAGATTTCCAGACTATACTACACAGTCCAGAAAGACAGGATGCCATCTACAGGGCCATGGACAAGCTCAAGAAGTGGGCCCATGGCATTCTCATGAGGTTTAATGAGACCAAGTGCAAAGTGCTGCACCTGGGTCAGGGCAACCCCTGTTACCAACCCAGGCTGGGGGATGAGCAGACTGAGAGTAGCCCTGATAGGAAGGACCTGGGGGTGCTGGTGGATGAGAGGCTGGCCTGGCAATGTCAACTTGCAGCCCATAAAGCCAAATGTATCCTGGGCTGCACCAAAAAGCAGAGTGGCCAGCAGGGTGAGGGAAGGGATCCTGCCCCTCTGTTCAGCTCTTGTGAGACTCCACCTGCAGGGTCCCAGCACAGGAAGGACAAGGATCTGTTGGAATGAGCCCAGAGGAGGGACACCAAGACAATTAGAGGGATGGAGCATGATTCTTATGAAGAAAGATTAAAAGAATTGAGATTGTTAGGAAGAAATGCTGTCAGGGTGGTAAAGCACTGGAACAGGTTGCCCCAGAAAAGTTGGAGATGCCCCATCCCTGACAGTGTTAAAGGCCAGGTTGGATGGCCTAGTGGAAGGAGATGTCCCTGCCCATGGCTGGAGGTTGGAACTAGTTGATCTTTAAGGTCCTTTCCAACTCAAGAGGCTTTATGATATTATGCTTTTACTTTTTTATTTTTTATTTGTAGGAGTACGATATCTTTCAGTTAAAGAAATGAAGAGCTGAGAATGATACATACACACACACACATAGAGATATATATACACATATACACACACAATATATACATGTATATATTTACCAAATAAATCTGCACATGTGGAAACCATCTGTGACATCTGGTCTTTTACTAAATCATATATATTTATATATAGACACATCACTCCATATGTATTTACTCCAAAATTCTCTAAGATTATGATTCTCAGAGGTGAAAATTGCTGAGCTCCATCCATACAGAACTAGGCTTTCATTAAGAAATCCAGTTCCCACAGTAATTCTTTTTCATTCTGCATCTTTATGTCCAAGTACATGCCTAAGAAACAGAAAATAGCAATCAATGAGCATAGAAAGTGGTAAATATTAAATCCACTTTATGCACACAGATATTATGAGTTGAAGCCATATTAAAAATTCAGTGTAGTGAATCATGGTTCCTTTACTATGGTTCCTTTACCAACAGGCACTAGACCAACCAGAGAGATTCCTTAACTAAAGTTAGATAGCAAAATGCTACTAAAAAAAATCCAGATTTTTTCTTTTTTTTTATCTTGCCCTCTGCTTAAAAATTAGCCCAAGATATCAAGACTACCATCAGGAGAATAAGTAAATGTCAGTTAACAGAGTTTCTAGTAACTATTTCCAGAGAGTATCGAGTAGTTAGATGGTGATGTGTTGCACTGTGACCTTTTTAATTCACAGCTTCTGATTGAAGATCAACATTTGCAAGAACATCATATAGTTTGCATCAATAGTAAATAGAAATCTCTCTCCTGTGGATCATTGATCTGAAAATACATTTGTTTAACCTCTTACTGTAGAATCAGATGAAGATCTGGAAATATATTCATATTCTTAATTAAAAGATCCAGTCAAGATACAATCTTGGACACACCTATGCTGCTGTATAATCCCATTATATCAAATGAAATAAGGAAATTAAATGATTGTGAAGTCTGCTAAATTCTGGCTTGATAAAATCTTTAAAGGAGCACTAATTGAAACAACAGGTTCCTAGGCTATAACATATGCATTTCACTGGGATGCAAGACACTTCCTATAGAGCTCCTGGGTGTTCAACAATGTAGAAGGATATTTTCAAAGTGTCTGCATTTATTTAAGCTCCATTGTTACTTCTAACTTCCTAAAAGGCACCTGCACAGACTAGATGGATAGCATGCCCCCTGGAAAATTCCAGCTTGTCGAAACCAAATCCTTTTTGCAGAAATTTGACAGTTTCACAAACTCAAATTCAGAGCAAAATACCAAAGATACAGCACCACTAAAACTCAAAGCATTCAAACAGCTCGGCAGTAGGCAATCAAATAGATTCAGTGTCAAATCTCCTCCATTTGCAGATCAAGGCTTTGAATTTGGTTTTACATTCAGTGAAGCCTCTTAATTATTTCGTTTACTAAGTCACTCTTTCTTACCATATTATTACACAAAATAAAATGGGTCCAACATGAGATTTTGTTTTATAGCTGTAACTAGCTTAGATTGAACTCTTTGAGCAGCACTCTTTGTACAGAAATACTCATGCTAGGTCAGACTAGGATAAGTAAATATCTCTTATATTTGCATGGCCAAAAAAAAAAAAAAAAAAAAAAAAAGGACAAATGTCCTTAGCTGCCTGACAAGATGACAACCAAAAGACCAACCACCTCAAGAGCATGCATATCAATGCACACAGCCTGGGAAACAAACATGAACTAGAAGCACACTGAAGGTTAGTATTAAAACAAATGTTCTAAATTTTCAAAGAGAAAATTTCAGCTCTCTCAGAGCTAAATTGGGAAGGACTTCATGGGAAGCTTCCACAAAGGATAAAGGAGCTAGCATGTGCCAGGAGTTTTTTTTAAATTTTCTTCTTGGAAGCACAAAATCAGTTCATCTCCTTTAAAGACAGAGAAGTAGGCAGAGCAAGAGACCACGCTGGCTTAACTGTGAGCTTCTGAGTCTGTTCAAAAGAGAAGCATTCCAGAGCTGGAAAAGCAGACAAACACCTGTCAAGAACTACAAGGGCACTGCTACAGTGCACAGAAACGCAGACAGAAAACCAAAAGCTAAGCTCAAACAGAAATTGGCCAAACATATAAAAACCTACAAGAAAAGGCCAATTAATAGTTGCAAACTGGAAATTACTCATAGATCCTCAGTCAGACATTCAGAAGCAAGCCTCCAGTAGGATTAATGGGGTGACAAAACCACCACTACTTTTAAAATTTTAGGTTGATATTTCATTGATCAAATGAAATCAAATAAAATAAACAAAGCTACCAACCAGTCTGGCTGAAAATCAAGAGGATCTTTCTACAAGTAGGGAATTCTGGTCTTGTGTTTGTATTCACTGCAGCCAGAGATCCTCCTGACTTGGTTTGGTTGGTTTTGGTTTTGCATCCTCTCAGACTCATAATTCACTCAACCATACATCTTATTGGAAAGAGTGTTTTTTATTTTACCTAGGATGTCAAGCATATTAACAGTCTCTGATACTAGGACAACAGAAAAACAAGACAATAGAAAAAGTGACTTCTGAAACATTGGTTAACTTAATACAGGAGTCTTCCTTAATTTAAGAAATGGATTTTAAATTCTCATGGGAACTGCACCTTGCTCTTTATGCAAAAGCAAGCAATACACTTCATTAGCAAAGCATACAATGAAAATTACACACAGCTGGCTTAAAACTAAAAAGGCATAACAAATATTGCATCTGATCAGCCACCAGTTAGACCTTTCTCCTTGTAAACCTGATTCTTCAATTTGGCAACACAGTCCTTGAGAAGAAACAGCAAAGGGTGTATAACTTGATACTTCATTACACATAACTGTTACATTGGGCTTGTGCAAACAGTTTTAAAGCTTTAATTTTGTCAAATCATATCTAAAGCCAGCCATGTCAGTTTTTTGCTCTTTTTTAATGCTATTTTCATATGAGTTGAATCATCCACGTGGAAACTTTTCACAATTAGTAGTTGACAGTACCATCTTCAAGAAAACCTTCGCCTTTGAGCCTGTAGTTCTCCCTTTGCATTTCACCTCAGTTTTAAGCCGAGCTGCCTGGGAAAATAGGTAACATTTTCCTGTGACAAGTCCAAGTATCTGTCTTAATTCATAAAAAATCTGATAACATGCTTTCACTCACATCTGGAGCAATGACATATGAAATGTACATAAGGCAATGAAATTTGCACACACATGAAATCAAAGCCAGCCATATTCTTTCAAAATCAAATACTGTGTATGTTGGTTGCATGTGAAAATTTCACAGTTATTTATACCTGACCAATGCCATTTAAGATCTAATTCTGCTCCCAGTGGTGTTTCCAGCAATTTTGCAAAGGACTTTTTTTGGTAAAAAGACGTAAAAGGAGAATGATAGGACCCTTAAATACTAAATACCAAATATTATAGCTATTTTTATTTCTATTAAAACTGATAATCTCTTTAAAAACACTTGAGATTCAACCAGTGCAAGGTATAAAAAAAAAAGTCTCTGGAGTTTTGGAGTTTCTTGTCTAAAGGAGTGTATAACCTTTGAGATCATTATTTATTATGCTTTTAATGTCAGAGGTACTTTTGTTCCTTCTTATGGGATTATTGCTGGCCACCTTCCTGAGATTTGAAAAACCATGAAATATAAGCACCGTAACTATTCATCTAAATTGGCATATCACAAATTAATAATTTGGTCCTTTTCTAAATGGATCTCTTCCCACAATTACACTAAAACACAGTGATGGGTCACAAATTCCAGGGGGTCCAACTGGTCCTGGCATTCCTGGAGTGCCACGATCCCCGTCTTTACCAGGCTGCCCACGCTCTCCAGGACGTCCTTCCTTACTCATGCCTGGTGGACCTTCAGGACCTTAATAACACACATGCAATAAATAAATAAATGCATTACTATTAAAATGAAAATAGGCAAGTATGGACCCACAATGACCCTGCTCTTCTCTATGTCTCTGCATAGCATTATCAGTTATAACAGTTGTGAAGTATGCAGATTTCCTGCAAAAGACACTTCTCACAAACTGCTTATATATTTATATAAACAACTTATCTTATGAAGATTTTTTAAAGCACGTGGAAAACACTTTAATTAAAGATACTTTTAAAGGAAAATACGAACATGTGCTTTAGTACATTATTCTATTTCATCATATAATCTGGAGCCACTATGGCAAGAATCAGTCCCCATATTTGTCTTTGTTTCTCTGGCTTTGGATGGGGCCCTAATTTATCTTCCAAACGCTCAACTTTATATTTTGTTTGCATACACTAATTTTCTGAAGAATGTTTTCCCTCATTAGGCAATGCTTACAAGGCACATGAGCATATCAGGGCTCAGTTTTCAGATATAGTTGACTTCAGGCTCCATCTATCAAGAAACAGCAATCTCTGATACCCATCTCTACAGGACCTGTCTTATATTAAATAAAGTAATATATGGAAATTTATAAGGTATGCAAGAGAGGCATTACCATAAAAAATATTTGGTAAGTAAGATGTGTGCAAACTATGTAAGTTTTTCTAAATTACATCAACATTTTTTCTGAACCACACTTTAAAAAAATTATTAGCATGCACTGAATCTGCACACTTGAACCATCCCTCACCTGGAGGTCCTGGGGGACCTTGGATCCCAGGAACACCAACTCCTTGATTGCCTTTTGCACCATTCTTCCCTGGCAGTCCTGTGAATTAGCAAACATTAGCTTTGCACATCATTTTCATCCAATGAAGTCAGAAATCAGCACTTTATAATATTTATTGAATTAAATATGTAATATTTCGAAACCAAATAATGGCTTGTCTTGTAACCTGCACAGTGTGTGTCTAAATTATGTTAATTTCTACTGAATTTAGAGTTGATGTAGCAACAGTTAAGCAGACTGCCACTATCAGCTGAGGAAATAGATGATTGATAATTAAGAGATTTGCTGTCACTGCCTTCCTATCATCAAAGCTTTTAATATGTCATACAAAGGAGGTGTAAATTTTTCATCATAATCACTGTGGAATACAGAATATATAGGAAATATTCCACAATACACACAGCAGAATTAAATCTCCACCAAAGAAATACTGTGAGGGTCAAAATATGAGCCCTCTTACACTAGTAACAACCCAATAAATTTAGTTTCTTCACAGACATATTATTTATTTTTCCAACTTTTATGGAATTACCAGAACTGCTAGTGTCAGCTCCAGAGGAAAACTGCATATTCTCCTCTTGGAGATTAAATTATAAAAGTACTACAGGCAAATCATCATTACATACAAAATGAATTTGGTGTGATAGGTCACAGGTAGTAAGTCACGAAGAAAGTAAATATATATCAACCATTTGTCTGCTTACCATTGGCATATTACTAGCTAGCTGCTATTCCATACAGCTTTCCTGATTATTTTAATGCTACCAGTTACCAAATTAGGGATGCCACCCAGTCTCTTGCTCTAGTTCCAGACTTTATATGTGTACTTAACGTAAAGTCTGTAAATACATCACAGAAACCAATTGGAATTCTTGGACAGCTGAGTTACCTGAAAGCATAGACCTTAGCCTGCCTAAAAAGAATCCAGAATGTTTATGAAAATCATAAAGAAAGGAGCAAAAATCCTTTTGAGATAAAGAGAACAAAAGAACAAAAAGTCAGGAAATCAAAGGTAGTATAAAAGTTGTTTGATGTCAAAAATCAGCTAGTAAGTAGCCAGTGAATAAATACTGTTCATCAAAATACCAGAAACAAACAAGTTTGGAAGAAAAGAAACCAGAAAACAAGGAAATAGTTTGAAATCTATGTCTAGGCATATTTGATCTAAAAAATAATCTAAATGCAGATAGAAATATTTACATGAGACTAAGAACTCTCTAGAAAGATCAGAACAAAGTTTGACTATAGTAGAACTGAACAATAACTATCTGGCTGTGCTTTTGTATTCTTTCCCCTGTCACTTGTTCCCTGAGGATGGTGAAACATCCACACTGCTCCATGTTCACAATTCCATTTAGCCAAATAAGCCCAGATTCTCTTACTCCACCCTGCATTAATCCCATTCAAACCTAGAAGCAGAAAACCAAGGCATAAAGGCCTTTAGCACCATGACACATGCACACTGTACCTCTTGTCCCACGAGCCCCAGGGCGACCTGGCATGCCCATCAGCCCCGGAACACCATCATTCCCTGGTAAACCAGGAAATCCTCTTGGGCCTTCAGGGCCTCTTGGACCTGGTGGTCCTGGAAGTCCTGGGGGAGCACTTTGGGATTGACAATGGTTACAGTTTTGTAGTCTTCCACTCTGGAGAATGACAGGCAACTGGGCTGGGAGAATTCAAACAAAAAATTGCTTAAAGTGTTGTAACAATAGAAGTATTGCCCCCAACATTAATACGAAATCAGTTCCCTCTCTTAAGAGACTATAATACCTTTAAGAAACAAGATGGTAAATTATGGAGCCTTTGATGTAGAAATATAGCTCCACATGTGTAGGAAAACAAGGAATAAATTTGCAATATGAAACTTGCTTTCAAAAAAGTGTTTCTATAATTATCAGGAAACTTTACCACTTCAAACAAGGAAACAACAGTAAAAAATATTTCAAACTTACTTCTCAGTACATCTGAACACACCTGTCGAATAAACTCTTCTGAAAATTCTCGTGCCTGCATTGAACAGAGAACAGAGCATGCAACTCTTTCTGGTTTTTAAGACACCCAAAATGGAAAGTTTGAAATCTTATACGTACAGGTTTTCCATCTGATCCAGGTTGTCCGGGGGGTCCTCTGTCTCCTGGCTGACCTCTGACACCAGGAGGTCCAATTAAACCCTGGACACCAGATTCTCCCTTTTGTCCATTGATGCCTCGGATGCCTGGATCTCCTTTCTCACCTTTCTAGAATGAAAAATCAATGAAAAGCCAGTTATGCTCACAGATCATTTGGAAAGTAAGCAGCACCAAACAAACATATATTGAGAAATCGTTATTGAAGTTCTTCATAAAATTAATGTGATGTCAGTGAAAATTAAATTGATATTGATGAGATCTATTTTGCTAAGAAGTTTTTGGGTTCCTTAGTAGCTGTTTCAGTGAAAAATACCAAAGAGAACTAGAAATAAATTACCTTCTCTTAACTTCCAAGACCCATTTTACTATTCATTATTAACCCATGGAAGGAAGGGTTTTATTCACTTTTTCCTCAGAATCAGAAAATTTTTTACAGCATGTTAAAATCCTTCAAAGGCCAGAAAAATTGAATGTGCAATTCTGGCACCACTGATGTTTCTGGAAACTTGCAATAATAATCAAGACATTTTCCTTATAACTGCAGTGTATAAGACAAAGGAAAAAATAAATTTATTTCAGTTAGGGATTTTTTTTTTTTTTTTTTGCTTCTTTTCTTTTTTTCCATCTGATTGATAGTAACTGTAGTCTGTCTGCTTCCCTGGAAAAGGTAAAAAAATGCTGAAAAACATTTTGATATAACTTCACCAAAGCAATGTTTCTATCTATGGAATTACCTACTACCATAGTTCATATGGAACTCTTTCCCTGCTCTGGAGCCAACAAAACGTCAGTATGTGCCCAGGATTAAAGTCAGTATACTACGTTTGCTCCCTTATGAGTTTTTTCCTCCCTTGTTTGCACAGCTTCTGCATAACATTATCAGTTGCTGAAAACTGTTCTTTCTCCACTCCCAACTATTTTATACGGAATTGTGAGAACAGGATTATATACGACAAACTCATTGAAGCAAATATTATAAGTTTAAGAAATACTCATGCATACTGTCTCAATACATGTACAGTGAATTTTAAATTATGGTATTTATATTACCTATCAGGATTCATCACATCAGAAAAATTCGAAGCTTCCTGGCTTGGTCTACATTAGTAACAATGCACAGAATTCTATATATGAATTACTACAGGGTAGCAAGTTTTAAATTCAGTGTCAGATTAATCAGTTTTATGAGCTAGACTGTAAAATCAGACAGGTAGTTCATGCTCTTAAAGAAACAGAGAAATGAAACAAAATGTGACAAATGTCAGTCGAGTGCCTAAGAGTACTTCTGGAGGGTGGCCAGTTCAGGGGCATGACTTGAACAGCATTCCATACCTTCAAAAGTCATACATTAATTCAGATACAACTTCTTCTAAAGTAGTAGTTGTAATTATTTTCTTGATATTGTAGTCTTGAATGTTGTAGTCACAGAGAAGGGACCCTCTCAGTTACCTCATGTAGATTTGTACTTGCTAATTTCTAGTATATAGATGCAAAAGTATTTTTTTCATTTAAACAGTCAGCAAGGCTCAGAGATAAACACATGGTGCTTATGTAGCTACCTGTTGCTGTCCTAGAAACTATAAGTGCTGAGGTCTGAAATCATGTTTGGTTTGGTTTTTAAAATTTTAATTCCTTTTACCCCTATGGACTATATTTACATAAAAGTCTTGCAAGCTGAGCCATCTGAACTAAATGTTAAGGGGGCCAGAACCAGAGAATACTGGGGAAATAGCATCTACTGTAGAACAAAATCAGAGGCAAAAAGCCAGCATAAAAACACCAGGAGAAAATGTTGGAAGCATCAGCAGAACTGCCTGAAGAACTTGCCAAGAAACAACTAAACTGTAGGGGAAAATCTTCCACAGTATATTTTGTCTTTTAATGCTCAACCACATCCACGTGAGGCCTTGTTTGCTGACCCTTGCTATTGGCAAAGAAAAACAAAGAAAGGAAAACAGCTCAGTAAGTGCTGAGACTTACTGGGTCTGAGGCTGAAAAAAGTTTTTAGAAATCAGAGTCTAACAAAAGCCATATTTTATAGATATAAAAAGTAAACTAATTTTGTAGGTTTGTTAAGTAAACGCAATGGCATCGTTATAGCTAATAGACAGTTAGAAATTATTTAAATGAATTTCTAGTAGAAATATTTTATTGCCATGATTTACAATACTTAAGGAAATTAATTCAATAGCATACAAGGAATCTTTTACCAGTTTTGGCAATAATTTAGCAAAACACCTATAAGCCAAACCGCAACAGAAGTATTTTCTAGAACTACAGAAGCATATGAAACATCTGTTAAAATGGATAAAACAGTTTCATTTCAGAATGGAACTTCCAATTAATGTATCCTGCTATTAATATGCAACAATGCTTTAAGGAAAAAAGGTTGAACTAAAAAATTAACTAAATAAATTTGGAGGAGAATTAGATTCATGGGACAGTGTATACTCTAATTTTACAAAATATTGAAATAAATAAAAAATAACCAACAAAATTAATATTTTAAATACCAATTTTTAAACAAGATGCAACACAATGATTCTTTCTCTTTAGTTCTTTTCTTTAGTTATTTCCTCTATTCAACCAATCCTTTCTCTTTTTTTTGTTTGTTGGTTTCTTGGCTTTTTAATTTTCTTAAAGTATATGCTTGGCTGTAATAATTTTTAATGAAATGTATATCTCATTCTGTCTCTATAACTAATACTTCCTCCTCTGATATTTTTCATTTCTCCTCTGTTGCTTTTAGACCTGTGAGTACAGAAGCAAGACTAAACACACATTTTAGAGATCACATAATTTGTAGAAACAAATGGAATAATTTTGTATACTTTATTTATTTATTTATTTTGTATACTATATTTATCATTGCAAAAATACATACCTCTCCTCGTTCTCCACTCAGTCCTTCTACTCCCTTTAAAAAATAGGATGAAAAAGAAATTTAAAATGCAGGCTGAGTCAAATTACTTGGAATCAAAAATTAATACTTTTTTGTCCTTCGTTTCCATTAATCAATCGCAAATGTTAATTTTTAAAGATTCTCTGATTATAACGGTACAAAAAAACCCTCTGTATATTATGATGAATAATTTGTATCAAAGTGAATGAACACTTCAGTATTACCTTTAATATCATGTACCAAGAGGATAAATTGAGAATATATCATACATATAAAAAGCATAATATAGACTTAAGAGACAAAACCTTATTCACTTTACAAAAGAAATAGCACATGTCCCAGAGAAGTAAACTCCTAAATCAAACTGTTTAACACTGTCGTACTAGGCAGAAATTAATTTCAGAGCCTTTGAAATACAGACTCAGTGATAAGGCAAATTCTGCATGCTAGCAAATTATTTTGGTGTCATTTCTACCAAGTGGTTCAATGGTGTTACTGACCATTATGTCCCATGGCAAGATGGCAGTTCATTTTTCTGATTCACTCTTATGGACAAGGAAATCTGCATTGTGTCTTGGAGTCTTGAGAATTCTTGGAAAGAATTTGTGTTGTCTACTCAATGACTGATTGTTTTGGTTGCTGACCAAACCAGATAAGCATGGGAAACAATTTTAGACTCAGTTTGCACTGTTTTTTCAGCTTTATCCAAAAAAAAGCAAGCAACAGCAATTCAGTTGCATCATTCTATCTTAAAAAAAAAGTTTTCTTTCACTATCACTTTGTTTTTCCTTATGACTAAAATAATAAAGATATGAAAAAATTGTCCATTATTTTCAAAAAAAAAAAACAAAAAAACCCAGAAAATTCAAATTGTAAAATGTTAGTCTAGGACATTACATTTGGTCAAGTCAGTTACCTGTCTTTGAGTTTAAACTATTTCTTTATTAAAAAATCTGCTCATGTTTAATAATGAACTATTTTCAACCTACGTATCTCTGAGAGTGTTAGCTAACATGCATCTAGATCTTCTGCCCAGAATTCCTGGGAATCAGGTCCATCTGGCTAGACAGGCAGCTGTATCAATGTTGTAATTCTGAAAAAAGCAACTGTGGCTTCCTTCCAAGTCTAGTTTTAGATATGCACCTCTAAAAAACACTTCTCTGTTTAGACACGACATAGATTATGCAGTTAACAAGTATTTATAAATACTAACAGCTATTTTTTGTGGAATAACAAGGTCGCCAACTATGACACAATCAGAATACACTGGCCTGGAGTTTAAGAGAAACAACTGTGCCTCACTGATTTACAGCTGAAAACAGGAAACATCTGTAATTTATGAGCACAGAAGATGTCAATAATGACTCCCAATATAGTCTAGGAGGTAATGAACTGTATGAAAGTGTAGCATAGTACATGCAAAATCTTCACATCTCAAGTATCACTCTTATTACCTTTACACAAAAGCCATTTTTTATTGTTATCTGCATTTTATATTACTTATAACTGTTTTATTAAAATATTCTATAATTAAAGCTTTACTGCAATAATGAAAAAAGAAATGCACTTATGGTCTGTTTCTCAAGATATAACATCACAGAACACAGAAACATATAGGATGGAAGTGACCATCTTGGATTCAACTTCCTTTGCAGAACCAATGCAGCTTGATCAACTCAACATTCTGTCCAGACAGGTTTAGCCACAATATCTATGAGCAGCCTGCTCCAGTGTTTGACCACCCTCAACGCAAAAGGTTTTTCCTGTATATCAAGGACCCGTGTTCCAAATCATGGGCATTTCCTCTCCTCCTTCAAGTGTGCACAGCTGAGAGAAGCGATGCTACATCTCCTTTGTATGTGTTATATTTGTTATTTTAAAAATACTAAGAGTCTTTAAAAGCTAATTTACATAACCATGTTATCATGTTGTACATAAATATATTTCACCTGATGCAAAGACCTATACATGTTGATGGAAAAAGTGTTAAGAAACAAATGTGAATCATGGCCTCAAACTGCGATCACTATAGCTGTCTTGAAGTAGGATCACTATTTTAACAGTACCTGTGAGCCTGGATTTCCTTGTCTTCCTTTTTCTCCTTTCAGTCCCTTCAGAAAAGAAGCACATTTTATAAAACATAGATTTATCTGGTACATGTAATTAAACTATCAAAAAATAACATAAGGAGCTAAAAATACTAAAGCCTCATTCTAAACCAGGACAAATGAATCTGAAAAGTTACTCTTCAAAGAGATCAGAGCAGAAACTGAATAAAATTTCTACACTGAACACAGAAGAACAAAGCCAGGATCCAAGTAATGACAGGATACTCTTGCTTTTCTTGTAGGTCTTTCCATGATTTTAGATAACAAGGAGGAAAATCCCACATGCTAATAGTAGAGTAGGTAGGCAGAAGCCAGGTGGAGTTACTTTGACTATGTTTTTGTGATCCTGCAGCGCCCTGCAGGCAGGGCCAGAGCACATTCTGCAACAGTCCTGGGTGATGTCCCAGCCCTCTGGGGCAGCAGTAGCTGCAGCCTGCACCATTGCTAGGAGCACAGAGCTCTGCATGAAATGCAAACAGCCTGCTCAGGCCCCCAGAAATGCAGCTGAAAACTCACGCTGGCCATACTGAGCAGATTTCCTTGGAGGAGAGTTATTGCTGCTATTGAAGTTATCCTTCTTGGGAATTCAATCTTAAAAAAGCCCTGGCTGGATTAATACCTAGGACTTGTATAAATAGCAATGCCAGATGATTTTATTAGCAACAAAGTTTATATACCTGGATACCAGTGTCACCTTGGTTTCCTTTCTCTCCCTGTAAAATATTAGAAGAAATAAAAAACTCCATTTAAACATGAGTCACCTCTAAAATATGAAGTCTGTGCTTTAATTTAACACAGTAATTACAAGAGAAACGTCTAGTTTTTTCTTATACCAAAAGAGGACAAATCACTTTATCCCCATGTACACAAAAAAGTCCAGAAAGCTACACTAAGAAAGGACTTTGTCATTAAAACAACTATCAAAAAGAAAGTGGATACTCACATAACAAGTAAAAAAATTTAAAAAGAAAGTGGATACCCAAAAAACAGGTAAAAAAAATTAAAAAGTACAATATAATGAGGTGGCAAATCCAGCAGAATTTTATCTACTCAGAGCAAGGGAGTGGAGAGGATGTAAGGAGGAAGGAAGACAATATTTCTCATAGGTTAAATTTTAGCTGAATGCACCACTGCATGCAGAAGTTATGCAAAACAAACAAAAAAAGTATTTTTTCATCACAACCCCCTCTATATTTAAATTAAATCCAAATATTTAAGGACTAAACTTCATTTCCACCCACTTGTTTTGTCTGGAAATGTTTAAAATAAATAATAGTGGGGAGATTGGAAATCAGATGGCTTAAAAGTCAGGTATGTAGTTCTGTCAACTTGTCTGAACACCGTCTGATATTGGAGAGAAACAGGCAGTGCATGAAAATTTTTCATTCCCATTAACAACAGAATATAAAATATGTACTCTGAAAATGTGCCTTCATTAATTGAAAAGGAAACTTAAAGTTATGGGGATGGCTCTTACTCTAACTCTGGTATTTTTCGTTTAAATAAACATAAATCAAAATACTGAAACATGAACATAGCAGCTCATGAAACAAAAGACATATTTAGGGGTTGTGCAAAAATGCATTTAATAAAGAAAATAATTAGAATGGAGATTTGGGGGTCTGTTTTGTCAGCTTTCTTGTAAGAGCCAAAACATTGTGTGTTTGATTAGGAGGAAAATAAAAGAATCTTTAGTAAATGTTGAACTGTTGTGAAGAGATTTTTGCCATGGCAAGTATTTTCCTGATTGAAAATCCTAGAACATAGGAATGCATTTATGCCAGCTGTAGTATTTTGTTGTATTGTACTTGAATGTAAAATATTCAGTTGTTTCAAGTTTTAAAATCATCATAGCTGAAAGGCTTCACTTTTACTTCAGAAGTCCAAACAGCGCTTTTCTTCCTGAAAAATTCCAATTTGTGATAGGACTTGTAACTCCAGCTAACTTGCATCTTCATATAAAATAAACTACTTATTCAAAAGCTTCTTCAGTTTAAAATTTAGAGAAGTTTCATAAATTTTAACAAAATCATCTTTCCTAAAGTATTATTGTCTTAGTACATATGCCTTACATAACCAATAGATATTGAATTGAAAATATAGTGATAATTAAACTATTATTATGACACTGACTCTATGCTGTAGTCAATGTAAGGCATGTCCATGTAAGTGTCTACTGACATGTGAAGTACTCTAGTATATGTAAGATATGTATATGAGGCTGCATATATGACACTGGACATACAAGAAACCTGTGCCTTCTGCAGCAGAAGATGAACTCTATGGGAATACTTCTGCATGGGATTTTCATAAAACTTTAATTATAACACCACCCTTCTATTTTACTGTCGCTTTACCCTTCAACCTTTCTCTTCTTATGAAAGTGAAATGCCTGATTCAGTTCTATTTCTCTAGTGCCATATTGGGTCTGGCTGAGAAGGAGTTCATTTTCTCCACAGCAGCCCTCACAGAGCTCTGCTTTGCAACGGTGGCTAGGAAGGTGTTGATAACACACCAGTGCTTTGGGGACTGCTGAGCAGAGCTCCCTGCAAATCAAAGCTGTCCCTTCAAATTTCCCCCTTTTCCTGTAAGCTAGGGCCTGGCAAGATCTCAGATGGAGACACAAAGTCAGGCTAGGTGGAGAAGGGATTGAGAGCAGCCCTGCAGAGAAGGACTTGTGGATGTTCATAGCTGAGAAGTTTAGCATGACCTGGCAATGTGCACTTCCAGCCCAGAAAGCCAACTGCATCCTGAGCTGCATCAAAAGCAGCGTGACAGCAGGACAAGGGATGCGATTCTCCCCCTCCACTCCACTCTCCTGAGACTCCATCTGTGTCCAGCTCCAGGGGCCCTCACATAAGAAGGACATGGATTTGCTAAAACAAGTCCAGCAGAGGGCCATGAAGATGATTAGACAGCTGGAGCATGTCTCTCATGAAGGCAGACAGAGAGCTGGGGTTGTTCAGCCCAGAGAAGACAAGGCTCTGGGGAGACCTTAGGGCAGCATTCCTGTACCTGAAAGGGGCTTAGAAGAGAGCTGGAGAGGTACTTTTCACAAGGGTCTGTAATGACAGGACAAGAGGAAATGGCTTTAAACTGAAACTAGGTATATTTGGAAGAAATTCCTTATTTTGAGGGTGGTGAGGCACTGAGACAGGTTGCTCAGAGAAGGTGTGGATACCTCCTTCCTATAAGTGTTCAAGGACATGTTGGATGGGGCTTTGAGACACCTTGGCCAGTGGAAGTGTCCCTGCTCACAACATGGGAGGTGGAACTAGATGATCTTTAAGGTCTTGTTCCGCACAACAACTGTGTGGTTCTATGACATAGCCAGGATAGATGACCTAAACTGAAAGGGATATTCCGTACTATAAGATATCTCCTCAGCAATAAAAGCTAAAGGAAGGGGGAAGGAGAGCAAGTTTGGTTATTGTGACATTTGTCTTCCAAACATCTATGTGTACTGAAGTAACATAGAGTTACTGATGTTGTCCTGCTTCCTGGGAATTGGTGGGACAACATATGCTGACAGGAAGCAGAGAATAAATATTTTATTTTACTTTGCTTCCACACATGGCCTTTTCTTTTATTCTATTAAACTGCCTTTATCTTGACCCATGAGCTTTATCCCATCTTATTTTCTTGATTTTTCCCTGTCCTGATTAAGAGGGGAGTAATAGAGCAGCTTCGTGGGCACCTGGCGTTCATCCAAGGGCTTCACATCAAGGGTTTTATCCTTCAAAAGAAAATTTTCAGGACAGGCAGACATGCTAGTGCTTTAAATGTGCCTGACTGCTGTCTAACAATAATGATGTATTTAGAGAAAGGATTTTGTTAAATAATCACGTATAAGAAAATCACTTTCAATACAAGATGCAATTAATGTAAAACTGGAAAAAATACTTACCTTTAATCCCTGGGTACCAGGAATGCCTGGGTAGCCTGGTTCACCTGGAGTCCCTGGTACTCCTAGATCTCCCTGAGTAATACAATAGCTGTGTGTCAGTGATGTGCTGTGTGTAAAAACATGCTCTGCATGTTCCTCAAGGCCACATGATACACTTTGGCTATGAGACTTTGAAATTTTGTAACTGAAGATGACTGAAATGTCTGAAGTAGGGATGGTGATATAGAGAAGCCACAACCAATATCTATTTTTATTGTCTTTTAATACAGTTGATATTTCAAAATTACACAAAAAATCCTACCTCAAGTAACGACAATGTTAAATGTCAAATGCAGGTTTGAACTTAATGAACATCTGATTTTCACAGCCTAAAATCAAGTATAAAATTAGTAATAATAATTCACCAAATGGATTCTGATGCAACGTGATGTTAACTACTGTTTTACTGTGAAACAAACTGCCTTATAATTAACCAGGGAAAATAATGGAAAATTAGTAAATCATGAAAAAGTAAATTAATCCCTTTTTTAACTAGAACACTTCCAGAATCATATTTACCTTGGCTCCTGATGATCCTGGTTTCCCCTGTATTCCTGGTTCACCTTTATCACCCTATACAACAATGCAGGAGTGTGGCTGATACATCATTATGTTTTGTCACATGTGGTATGACTAGCAAACATAAGCAGATACTGTTGAGAGACTGACTCTTAAAAACAGGCACAGGTAGTGACTGAAAGTCTGAAGTTTTTCTCCATTACAAGTAGCCTGAAGGTTAAACTTTCTCTCAGGAAAGATGAGATACTGATAACAAAATGTGATTTGCCAGTTTCTCTGCACCTGTCCCATCTCCACCTGCCTCATTTGCCTCACATAGTCACACCAAGTTTGTGTCTACTGACTTCATATTTCCATCATCTTATTTAATTGTCTAAGTCAAAATATTTATGTTTTGGCTTTTATTGCAGCCTATGGACTTAGACATATATTCAGCAAGAGGATTTACATTAAATATAAGAATTATTGACTACTTCATGATGGACTTCTGTAAGAATAAGCTTATTAAGAACAATTCTCTAAGAAACTTATAGCATATATATATATATATCTAAGCTTATAGTCTAAGTGAGATAAATACACAAAATGAAAGCATTTTTTACAGACAAAAATAAAGCTAATTAATTTTAAGTTGTATCATAGGTATTCAACCTTCTTGTCCATAGAAAACATTGACAAAAAATGCTACTGTCAGTATACAATTATAAATAAATGCATATGCACTTTTGGATGAAAAATAGTGCATGGGGGGAACAAGATCTAAATGTAAATACAAAGTTTGGAAAATCAATTCTATATTCCTAAATATTCTCTAGGACACGCAATTCAATGCTTACTTACAATTTAATCCAAAACTCATTTTGGCTTAAATTAAAAGGTTACACTAACCAATCTGAATTTGTAATATTTATTTTTGCTTTTGAGAACATTGGTAAAATCAGTTCCTGCTATAGCTGCAGTGCAATCAATAAAGTTACATCTGAAATAAGTTTGGCTCCTTGGGTGGAAGAAACAGCACATAACATTATTGAACACAATTAAAATATAAATAAATGTAACACGGGAAAGTTCAGATGTATACTGAGAATTATCTGTTTTCCAGCATTGCAGAACATTTTCCAGGACTATAAAGCTGAAATAAAGTCTCATGACCATTTCTGCAATTGTTAAAAACCTCACAGGCTGACAGGCACTATTTACTGAGTTATTTTAACCTCTCTTGAGACTGAACTATTGTAGAAGGTAACACAGGGAAAATCATACAGCTGCTCACCAATATTCAATACATCAAAAAATAAGCTGCAAAATTCTGGCACTGTCCAGATCAAATTTGCACACAAAGCATTTTTTTTATCAAAGGCAGAAGCAAATTGATTCAAACACTTACCTTAGGCCCAGGAGCTCCAGGTAGACCAAGTGACCCTTCTGGTCCCATTAAACCCTGTTTATTTATGAAAAAGGCAGAGACATTTCTGTACTAAAACAGAGGAATAATGAGCTGGGTATTGTATTAGTAGCATCATAATTCTATTTATTTAGTGAAATAAAGAGTAAATAAAATGCCTTTTATCTTATTACAATACAGGCTACAGTTTTGATACAGTACAGTGGATTATTTAGACCTTCTATGGTCTAATGAAGGGCTACTGTGCAATTGGAAAAAAAAAAACATGCAGGAGAAAAGAACAGTGCGGTCCTGGAATACTCCTGAGAGAAAATATTAAGCAACTCAAAACCCAGTCTGTAATGCATCCTTAGTTATAACTGAAAGTGA
This sequence comes from Certhia americana, assembly GCA_018697195.1. NCBI lineage: Eukaryota > Metazoa > Chordata > Aves > Passeriformes > Certhiidae > Certhia > Certhia americana. The sequence goes on from CM031859.1 coordinate 22,827,445, forward strand.
CGCAAAAGGTTTTTGGTTTCTGTTTAGGGCTTCCAAAATCAGCAAAAGTATTTGTGGCATTTCATAATTCTCTTTCTCCTTTCTGAATGTGTGTCCCTCAAAGGTTGTCATGACTTGACTCCTTGTGCAAATTTTGCAGAGATTTATCGGGAGCAGTTAACTTTTGGGGCCACATCTTTGCATCTTCTGTAAAATCTTAAGAGTTAAATTGCTCATTCAAGAACCCAATAGCTTCTGCCATTTCAGGTCATGACACTTGAGTACATGTACAAAGCCAAAAACAATCTCGTGGACTCCTCAAATGGAATCATGTTTAGGTATGTTTAGCTGTATGTTCCTTACATAAAATAAGAGCTAAAGGGTATTAAATCGTCAAAGGTCTGATTTTCTTAACTTCTGTTTAAAGCTAGTATACATTAGAAAGGAAGTCCTTTGAAATCATACTTTCCAGAAAGGAGTTCCCATTAATCATATTTTCCACATTTGGTGTTAACGGTTGTCTTTTTCACCACTTCATCTCACTTCACTTTTAGTCTAGAACTGCTTGCATCAATAAAAAACAATGTATTATTATTGTTTTACTTGGACTTGCCTAAATACAGTCAAATACAATCTGCTATAAAAGTGTGCTTAAGAAGCAGCATAAAATAAAAGCATAATGATACAGAAAGTCAAACAATTAAATAAGGCATGAAAATCCAACTTGTCAGGGACCAAATTTTATCTATTATTCCAACTGATATTTTCAAAATTCACTTCGCTTTCATGTAAATAAAAACAATCACCTTCTGTTTAGTAATAAATATTACTAAATTCACTCCCAATTTACTCCCATGACATTATCTCAGATTTCTTTCAAAAGTTACGCATAATCAAAAACAGGTATAATTTCTTACACAGATAACAACTCAGCTTCTCAAAAATATTAAAATTTACTTGCTAAAACTAATAAGATGTCTTTGCTTCTGCAGCAGAAGAGAAAATTCAGAATAACTAAAACAAAAAGTAATTCTCTGTAGCCATGGTTTTCAGAATTTCATCAGTTTTCTGGTATTTTGTCTGTGTTTTACCATTAACCAAAGATTAATACAAATTAACCACAGATTATTTCATGTTTCTTGCCTGCTTTATGATAAGAAAATACTGGTGACCAAAACTTTCTATCAATAAATACAGCAACCTATTCTTTAGGCGACAGACACTCTTACTACCTCACTAGAACATTTCTAGTGAAACATCAGTCTTTCGATTACAGAAGTGGCATATGCTTACCAAAAATGTCCCTCATGCATTTTATCTTATACAAAGCAGAAATACTATATGTACAAAATAGCTCCTTTGTTTTTAATTAAATCAGCTATGTGTATATATCCACATTGACCTGCAAACACACCAGGGAAGGTAAATGAGAAAATACATTTAGTATAATTAAAGGTCAAGAATACATTTGCAGGAAAAGGAGAAATAAAATCCATTTTTCCTGGTTTCTTTTCTTGAACTTTCATTACTAGGCCATATTTAACTTGTTTTGTTTAAAAAATTACATGAAGACTACTAAATGAAATCAGCACACTGAAAGAAGGAAACTTTCAGATGCAATATAGGAAAAGCTTGTGAACATAATCTGAAAACTATAAAAAATTAGAAGAGAAGAGAATGTCCTGAACAAAAATGTAGAACACTTCAAGGACATAAAATGTAGCATTGTCCTGTTTTCCAGAGCTGACATTATATGTCAGGTAAATTAATAAATTGCTGGTGTTGGCAATGCAATAGGGATAGTCATTACCAAAAAAGAACTTGTTACTGAAAAATTTTCCCAAGCTATTAATGGACTATCCACAAGCTTTCCATCTGTGTTTTCTGGAACAAACATATTCAGTGTGACTAATACAAGGAAAATCCCAGTATCTTTTCTGGTTTAAATTCCCTAATGCCATATAATATATTCAGATATTCCATGCATCAATTTCCTATTTAATTTATCAGTTGACAAAAAATACATTAAATTAATTGACAGGAAAGAGGAATAAATTATTTTCAAGTGTATCATGAACCAGATGTTATTTATCTAAATAAAATTTGAAGAAAATATGGTAGGTGAGTTAAATAAACATGAGCACTTTGGAATCCCACAAGGCTTTATTGGAGTTGATGATTTAGCCTTTCCCCAGGCATTTTGTTCAACTTTGCTCAGAAAGAAATGGAGAAAAAAAGTTCCAGTAACAGGCAATAAAAATAGTCAGCAGGCACAGGTGAGAGAAAAAATGTTCATGTGTTAACTAAGAGTAGGGACATTTGAACTCCCAGTTCAGGCAGTGTTTCATCCAAATTTGACTGGGACAGCTGCAATAATGGCTGTCAAGGAAATCTATTTTTTCCAGATATGTTTAGGAGGTAGCTAGAAAAGTTGTCTAAGTTCAAGAAAAGAAAATTAAGCAGTGTACTCTCTTTAAACAAAAAAGGCTTTCTGACAGCTGTAAGGTAGTGATTGTGCCTGTGGTAGTTGGGAAAGGAAGAGATGGTGTTTGGATAGGAATAAGTGTATATACTGTGTAGGAAATTGTAAATGTACTGGATAACAGAGTAGCCCAGAATTTTTAAAATCCCAAACTAATTTCTATATCTGTCTCCAACAAAAACTATGTCAGTTTTAAATGATCATATAGAGAG
>CM031859.1:22830517-22848234 GCA_018697195.1 Certhia americana
GAGGGGAGGGGAGGGGAGGGGAGGGGAGTGCCATGAGAAACATTCCAGCACACCAGTGAACAAATGATGCTTGGGTTAGTAATTTCATACCCAGATGGATAATTTGGCATGCAGTGACATGCAATTACGCAAGACTGCACATACCAAGGTGATCAAATGTACGTGTTGCTAACCTCCATCCAAACAAGAATTCTCTTCAGAACAGGGAATACTGCAGTGGGATGTAAGCCCAAGTAATTTTGGTATCAGGTCTGACCTTAGACACTCTAGAAGATGGCAACCTTAGCTAGGATGTTGAAGAGACTCATCAAGACAGAGGATTAAAAGGTCCACATTGAGATCCTTGACATCCTCTTCCTTCAAGTTTCCTGTCATCCAACCAAGTGAGGCACAAGCCACCACAACACCCCAGTGCAGTCACTGAAAGTGGGAAAGAATGGCCTCTGAAAAGATTATTCCTAAAAGATTAGTCATGCAAGGAAAGGTAGGTACTTAGATGGTTTAAACAGAGTGACAGTACTGATGATTGAGAAATTAATATCAAGGCCCTTTTAGAGAACCAATGAGTATTATATGTTTGTCCTTGATGATATAAATACATACTACTTCTACTTTTAAGACTACAAAGTGACATCAGAACACCCTTTGTCTATCAAAATATTTTAAATACTGCCTAACTACTGTATGCCAAAGAGAAGTTCACTGATGAAGGTTTCCATAGGGAAAGACCTCAAAAAAAGACAGGAGAGATAAACTGTGAGACAGACAAGTAATTAAACTGAAAGATACAATCTCTTAACAACCATCAAAATCCAAGAACCTATAAAAATGTACTCTCACCTCTTCTCAAAATATTTAGAAGCTTAAAGTAATGGCAGGGGTAACAGAATAAAACAGTTCACAGTTTTCAGCCAGAATTACCATGCTGCAAATATGTCACTGAGCTAAAAACTTACATTTGCCATAACCTTGTCTTTCCAACCTGCAAATGCTAGTTTGCTCCTGTATTTGCCATTACACGTTTGTTTATGATGAGCAGAGAATTATTATTTGTTCACCACAATTATTTGTTCAAAATAGCACAATTTTGAAACTTACAGTATCTCCTGGTGACCCTTTTGCTCCTGGTTGACCTGGTGGTCCAATTTCACCCTGTATTTTTACATAAAGAGAAAAATTCTGTGACTAATACATGTATACTTAACATTTCTTTATGTATTCTTTAACTATGCAAATTTAGTTAGTTAAGATTGTTTCTCAATTTATTATGAAATTAGCAAGGTTCCTTTTAAACTATGCATTCTTCTGGAATAGTTGAAATAAAACCTAATAAAGGATTTTTAAATGTGCCGTGAATTGTCTTCATTCTTTTGCAGCATGATTTGATGTCTTAAATCCCCACTATGAAAATTCTTTTCCGAGTCTGAACCCTTAGTTTAGAATGGGTATATATAAGTATAGGTTTTAACTATGTTTTGAACAACTAATAGTACCTTTTGTCCTTTTGCACCTTGATTTCCAGGAATTCCAGGAATTCCCTGAGAAGGAAAAAGAAAACCTCTTAAATATATGGAATAATTTTACCAGAAATTTTTAAACATTAGCCGAAATTATTTGGATTCAAAATATGGGCAGGGACAAGCAAAACATAACAAAACATAACAAAACAAACAACAACAAAAATACAAAACTAAAATAAAAGCCATCAATAAAAAAATTCAAGAATAACAAAATCCCTCAAAGCACCAAAAACACACAGGAGAAAGAGTTTCAGCTTGAAACATGCAGACTACTCTAGGGATACAGTGAAATACTAAGGTTGAATTGTTCCCCACTGCATTTGTTGCAGGAGTCCATGTCTACTGCTCAGCAGGCTCACACACTCGTGCTCACCCCAAAACCCTGATTGAAACATGGAAAGAAACTACTTTCCATTATCCATAAGATTTCCCACGTAAGTTAAAGCAAAAGCTCGGGTCAACAGGACCATCAGTATGACAGATCATAGCTAAAGTACAGTAACTTCAAAGAGACTGATACAGTTTTACTTGATGTATTCTAGCTTCCCCTTCATAAATACTTGCAGATCTCTGCCATTTCCTCAGCATCATTGCTCATTCAGCTCTACAGTATATCTCACCTTTTACTACTAGTGAAAATTTAAATAAACATGATTCAGGTTAAAACAGAACTCCGTAAATTCTTCATGCAAAAGTCTACATTCAGTTAGTCTAATTTTTTCTCTCAAGTAAAAACTACTCAAGTTTGTTGGACAGAAAATGCTCTTACTTGTACCATAACTCATCTGCAGCAAGAATTTAGCTCACAGACTTTACATTTAATCTAATACTGAAAAATAACATGTTGCAGTAAAGACAAGAGGGCTGTTCTAGACACCACTGAAACAAATGTATTCTGTGAGAAAAAAATAACATGAATGCAACAGCCATAATCTAATAGTTTCCATATGGATTACATCTGTGCAAAAGATAGTCCCATTGTTTTGCAGTTTACACCCACTTTTAGTAACTAATGACCCTACCAAGTAGAAACACTTCTTTGGTTAATGGCATATGAGCTAAGAATTACATCCTAAGCATTTTACAGACCATCAAAAATCCAATGTATCTATCTTTAAAGGAAGAGATCAAATAGTGCAATAAAAGGAACTTGAAAATAATGCCTCATACTGAGTCTTCTACTCATATTATGTTGCATAACTCTTCTTAACTTTTGTCCAAAACCTTCTTAGATCTTTTGCACAAGTAAAGAGATGGGAAATAGGTCATATTTGTCACCACATTTAGGAATTTCCAGACCCATCTATGAGTTCTCAATATAATTATTTAATATAATTATAACATTTAATAATGCAGCTATTTATTTCTGTAGCTGTAAAATATAAAGCCAAATTATGAGTGTCTGTGCCTATAATATAAACCAGAATTTAATATATGCTGAAAAACATCCCACTAGGCAGCAACCTTCTTGTCTTGAACATACCAGAGATATTTCCAGTTACATTTCTATGCAATTTGGAGGGCTCAGAGAAGACAGTTCCACACACTTATCCAACACAACAAATTATTTACCATGATATAAGCATGCTTAGAATAAGAAACAAAATGTCTTACTGAGCTCTGTTGAACTTTCTTGGTTAAAATAAATTGCTGGTACACGAAATTTAATTTTATATCAGTGGCAAAGATGAAACTTCAAGAACAATTGTAAAACTAAGTAATATTTCCTCCCCTCCCCCCCCTTTTCTTTTCTTTTCTGACTGATTCTGCACTACTGAGGTATGTGGAACTTGGCCTCTTAAGTCAGTGAGAGCTGGTCTAGATCCTTAAAATTCTCTTATGGTTCATTGACATTCACTCAGCTAAGAATGCACATATCATTTATGCTGATGTGAGTAATTTTCAGAGTACATGGAGAGGAGATTTTCAGTTAGTGTCCACATGCAGGCTGGCACAAAAGGAGAATGAAGTGGCTAATTTGGTCATAAAAAAATGAATATTTCCCACGAGTTATTTTTCTGTATAGCTTCCATGGTTAAGTGATTACAAAGACTAATTTCTGTAGGATCAGCTCCAGAATACCTGAAAAATTAAAACTGGTTAAAATTGTCATTATCTATCCCAATCTATTACTTCCATTTACACAGATAATCTCTGGTTATGCCAATTAAAATTATTTACACTTTTTCAGAAGACAAGATTAAAAGGTAGTTTACATATCAAGAGTTTCTTACCTAACTTCTAAGCCAAAAGCCAAATCAAGCTTTGGAAATGTATCTTATTCCCAAACAGAGATTTCATTTGTAAAACAAATCCTTAGAATCTGAGCATCTTTTATTTTTTTTTTTTAGTCTCATGAGTAATAAGACATTTTGAATAGGAAGTTTTATTTAATAAGATGACGTAACACTAGCTAAACTGTCAAAGAAACTTTAATTATCAAAAAATGCATTCTAACTTTAAACTATGAGGCAAAGCTATTAGTTTTACTCCATTTGTAAGACAAAATTTTTTAAGAGTATATTGCAACTAAAATTATCACAAATGCCTGTGTTTAATCAAAACTTAATATGAAACACATTCTTCATGCAATTTTTCTGCCACTAAGGGAAAAACAATGTTTGGAACTGCTACAAATGGGAAAACTTCCACCCACTGGGATTAATAGAATCAATGCTGCGGAATAGTTCATGATTCACTGGCCTATAGAAAAAAACCCTGTCTTTGTGGATGTCCTTTGCAAAGCTATCAAGCACATTTTGTTCATATAAAATATGAAAAGTAGTTATGATTCTGAAGTTTCTTTTTCCTTGTCTTTTCAGAAAATGCATGCATGTTAAATGGTTTTCATATATCACATGTGCAGTTATAATACCAATAGAAAGTAGCATTACATTTTGAGCCAGAATATCTAAAAATCAAACCATCTACTGTGCTTTACTGATTTCTGTCCTTGTATGGGTTGGAGAATTTCTATACTTCTGAATTGGTTAATTTGTTCCCTTTTTTTAGTCTAGGAAATCTAGTTTCTTGGTTCAAAATCATGCTTATTCTAAAAATTCTCAACTGCAGTTTTATCACACACTGCTGAGTTTGTGCCTAAAAACTAATGTCATCACATACTTGCCTGGCAGCTAACCAAGATTTTTGGAGACTGGGTAAAGATTGCAGTCCTTATTCTTTATTCATCTTCTGTTGCTTGTTTAATCATTTATCTTCTCACCTATGTGTACGTAAAAGCCTGTCAGCTTTCGAAAGGCTGGTTAGGCCTGGGGAGGCTTTGCAGGGTAACCCCAGGACCAAAAGTAACACTTCAATACCATTTAGACAATTGAAATAATCTCTAGTGTCACTGATGGGATATCCCACTGCTGTGGGATAATAGATCTGCCCTTTGAAAAATATGTCACTCTGCTCTAAAAACTGTGTTGTGCATGCCAGATGTTGTCCTCATACAACTCCAGTGGTTCTTGGTGGCCATGCCCAGGCAGCCAAATCCCACACACCTCGATGTTTACTTCTGTCTCAGTATCATTGTGAAACGAAGTTTATCTCAGTATGCAACCAAATCCCTGCTTGCAGTCTTCCTCAGCTGCAGCCTGCACAGCTGAGACTTCAGAACACCCAAAAGCATTAATTTGTTTCTGCTGTGATGATGAACCTCAATTATGACAGTTATAAAATTCTGTATAAATATTCTATTTTATTCCAGTTTCAGCAGTTTAAATAAGTCTTCCATTCTTTGATAACATCTGGAAGATAGAATGGATTTAACTGTAATAGAATGGATTTAACTGTAAGAGGAAAATGTTTTCACAATCCCTGGAAAAATTTTCTTGTAGTTTTCATTAATCATGATGTATCTATTTTTGGTTTGGATTACATTAAACAGATGGACTTTCTCCCATGCAGCCCCACAAAAAAAAAAAAAAAAAATCCATTAAGGAAATTGCCTGAGGCCTTATATACAGTTTAACTAGATGTAAGCATTTTTACTTAAGACACAAGCTACATTTCTCAAAATATTTCTTGTTTTTTCTAGTTAGTACCAGGATTATTTGCATCCCCCTCATGGCTAACTTTATGCTTGCAAACAGCAGAAGAAACCATGCAGAAGACCTTATTTTAGAACAAAAGAAAAGCAAACCTATTTTAGTCTTAAAAAGAGTATATATTAGTACTTCTATTCTTTATTTTCTGTTACTGTCTTTAATAATCCTCATTTCTTCAGTGCCTGGTAAGACAGGATACTCTATTACGGAAAGTAGGAATTTTTAGGCTACAAGTAACATATCCATAATCATAAAATTTTATCTCTTCTCTGGAAGATGTGAAATTATAGAGTATTTCCAAAAGATATCCTGTTATGAGGAAAGTGTTTTGCAGTCAATTCCCCAGGTAGATATAGAGAACTTTAGTATAATTGTCTTTATTCTCTTATTTTCTTCTGATAAAAAAATATTTTTCTGTTATATATGAGTCCTCTGATTTATGTTTCTATCTAATAGTTCTTTCCATTCTGAAAAATCTGCAGTTCTGATTCTGGTAAAACCCTAAAGGGTCTTCAATAAATTACAATAATAGAAAAAGATACACAAAAGATATCTATCTATCCACATGTTCTCATGATCCCTCTAAACACCTGGAAAACACAATTCTTTATGTATTACTGATCCTTACTTGAAAAATCCTACTTGACAATACCTGAGAGATTTATTGGAGACATGCAAAAAAGCACAAGTCAAGCCATAATTTGGATGAAAGTACAACAATCAAAACACTTTTTAAAGGATTATAGCAAATCCTTGATAATCCTAATAGAATGAAAGAGACAAATCAAATTTGGATAATGTATAAAATTGGAGAATAAATTCAATGAAGCAGAATCTGCTACTACTGAGTAGTTGCAATTGATGAAAGAAAAAAAACCAGGCCACATAAAGAGAAGCATTCCTACAGACATAATGACAATCCACCAGACTAGCATAGCAGCTTTAAATTAAGTTCAGGAAAGGAAAAAACATTACCAAGATTTTTGCAGTTATAAGACCACGATTTTCAAACACTTTTTTGGCAAATCAGTTATTACCAATAAAACACACATGTAAACATTGAACAGAGTGACCCTATTGCATTGCCAACAACACGGACCTTGGAAAACTATAATCTGAAAGCTGGAAATACTAATAGAAAATGAAAACGGCATATATCTTGTCACAGGCTGAAATTTGTGTTACTCTTGTTTCTTGTAAAGAACCCTCAAAAGAACAGGAGCATCAGAATTGCCAAATCTTCATGGATCCAAAGGTGGGCAGACAAAATTGAACTCCCAGCCCTGCAAGTGACACCACAATGTCCTGTCCCTCCTTATCGTGCTAGCACCAGCCTTAGAGAAAACCAACATCCAATCTGTCAGAAATCTTACAGACTTCTAAATGCTGGCAAACTGACATACATTTAAGTGTGGGCTACCCACTTAAACACGCACTGATACTCAAGGAGTTACAAGCCTTCAAAATGCTTTAAAATGTCTCCACTACTACTTCTTACAGAGAAAAAAGTATGAGGGTCACAGTGCTTAAGCACCTTGCACACATAAAGCAGGGAGGCTGAGGCCAGCAGAGCCTCCCTGAAGGGCACTGATTTCTGCTCTGCTTCTTACACCCAACACATAACCAAAGAGTTCTGTCCTCACAGGTCATACTGATGCAGATGGACAGTTTTCACATCTCTTTCCCACAGTAAGGAACCACTCAGTTAAATTAGCAGTGAGTAAGTTTAACAAGAGATCATGCTTTTTTTCCTTTTTTTTTTTTTTTTAATGGACTCTGCAAAATTGGTCACAGAATGCAGCAAAAGAAAACTAAAACTGTGTTCCAAAAGGGATTGTAAAGTTCCTACAGAATTGGTCCATTGCTGGCTATCAAGCAGGATGGGCCAGCCTGCATTTTTGGCTAGGAAAGTCCCAAAGCTCTGACAGAGAGAATCTGGCAGTAAATAAGAGGTGAAAAAAAAATCATTTTCTATATAGTCCTATCCATTCCCAGAGAAAAAGTTCTGTGATAATTCCTTTAGTCCAAGTCTGTTTGGCAGTTGTTACCTATTTAAGAAATAACTAAGAAAAATTGGAACAAAGGCTAGGACCAAATCCTTCCAGAGAACAAAGAAAGAAAATCACACCCTGACTCACTCAGCAATCATCAAGGCTAAATTTAATTACTAAAACTAACTACTGAAGCAAAAATTAATTTGCACAGTAAGAGGAAAAGGTTGCTTCTTAAAATGGTTTAATAATACTAGCACAAATATTAACTAAACCTTGCAAATGGATTCAAATTCACTCTGATTAAAGACCATGGTGTTTTGGTTTGCTTTTTTTTGTTTTGATATGGATCAGAAGCCAGACTGTATTCTGACAAGGCTTTCCAAAGCTTCAATTAACAGTAATTTTAGTATTGAAGGTCAAAAAAATTAAAGACTTACTGTGCCAAATTTCCTCAAATTTTCTAGCCCTATATTTACTTGAGTTTCTGAGACTTGAGTATCAGCTTCTCAATTTCATGTTTAAAGCTCTTTGTGGACATGAATGATGTAGTGCTATTGATCAAGAAGGTCACACAGAAGAAACACAACAAGTAACTAATTACTTTGACAGCCCAACTACCACTTGAACACAAAACTAACAAAGAAGCCCAGCTATAAGTTGTTTGTTTGTTTCTCTCTTGTGTATTTTCTGCAGAGCTTCAATAAAAATTACTTTAGTTAATCCAAATATCTAAACTGTCTAATATAGTCAAAACAAAAATGATCTTTTCTATTTGTGACATGTACTCAATGATGAGTTGAATGCAGATATCAGTTTCACTGTAGAAAAAAAAAACATATCAAAGAAATAGACTATAGACTCATACTTGACTATAGGAGGTGAAATGAAAACAATTCTGGGTAATTCTCAGAATGCAGTGTGTAGATCTGAGGCCAGACACAGCACATAGAGCTAGAAATATCTAGAGTGCTTTTTATCACCACCCTGACCACAGTTCTCAAGGAGGCTGTAACTCAGACCTTCTGAGGACTCAGGTACGATTTTGTCTCTGGCTTCTCACATGCTGAAGAAGAAGGATGACTAGCTGGAAAATTTGCTACTCTGTTACTACACTGTTGAAGCTGGATCAGAGGAAGGAAATTCAAACATCGTTTTGGTAAACATCTTTCTATTTGTGGTTAAGTAACTTACCATAAACATATTGTGAAGCATAGAACAAAACAACAATGTGCAAATGAAATCAACTGAAATAATAAATATTTATGTCTGCTGCATTCTAGCTGTGTCTTCCTCATTCATACTCTACTCTCTATGTTTGGTTTCTAAGTATAGCAATTAGCTGAGAGAAGTTTATGTTTGGTCCTCAGAGACACTGGAATTTCCAGCAAATATTTACCTAAGTCACAAAATGTCAAAAAGAAAACTGAATGGCAAGAATAAAAGAAGATACTGTTTTTAAAAGATTAATCAGCACATGTAAAACAATGATTGCTAGAAGTATAAACATCAACTTTCCTGGCACTAACAGGTCAGATGCCAGCCCAATATACAACATGTACCAGTCCAAACATTCTCTTCAGGACTTTCCTCCTTCAGAAAAGCCTTTCTTAGCTGAATGAAATTAGCATGCACATTCAGGAGTGTTCTAAATATTAATACTGACATCAGGTGGATCCAAAAGAATGCAAATGAGTCCTTCTTATTTTATTCCTGTTTAACTTTCAAGGGCTTTACTAGTTATTTTCAGCAGGTTGAACTAACCAGTTACAGGCGCACACACACACACACTATATTGCTTAAATTCTGTAATTTAAGCCAATTCAACAACCCCACTTTTAACTGATACTCGAGAAAAAGAAATTTCAGGATCAATTTACTGTTGTGTGGATTTATCCAGTCAGCTTTTCAAAAATCTACATTTGATCAAGTCCAGTGATTTTTTAGAATGTCTTTTTTTTCAGTCCAAGAAATAGTATGTTTGAGTAATATACCTGAAATGTATCAGTACATAATTTGCTCAAACTAAAAAAAAAATTAGCCAGAAATGTTTTTGAATGATAATTAGTTGTAGTAAACTGATGTTTGCCCACTTAAAAATGCATTGTCATATTGCATAGGTATAATGTTAAACTGTTGAAAAAAATATTTCTGTAGAAAAACACACTGTAACATTAATACCAAGAAAATACCATTAATACCAATCTCAGTTTCTGGTACTGAGAAAAAAGATAGTGATGTTTGTAAGCACGTTTATATCACAATATCACAAGTCTCTGCAATTTCTTAAATGCATAAGCATTTAAATAGGCAAACAATTACATGTATTTTCAGGGAATATTGCCATGAGAGAGTATATTGGATGTGTAATGAATACATCCATACCACCAAACTGATTCACTCTTAGTTTCAAACCAGATCCCTGGACTCCCTCTAAGCCAAGCTGAAAACATGACAGCTAAAGGCTCAAGCTACATATCATTATTCCCTCAGGGGGGAAAAAACACAGGTGGAACAACATGTGTCTTACTCTAGACAGAATAAACTTATGCCAAAGCACTTCATCTGGCAATTAAAGCTCACTTTATAGTACAGATAGCCAAGATGAATAATATCAAGCTTAAAGTCTCTACGTGAAAATTTCCAAAAATACCTCAAATTATTTTAATGCATAGAATAAATCAGACCCTTCAGAAAAGCCTGTGGTTTTGTGTATAAACAGGTCTAGCTCATTGGAATCAATTATGGAATACAAATAAATCATCACTACCACTAATTTTGTGCTTAGAAGTCAGTAACTACACTCTTTAACAAAGATGCACCTTCAAGTGCTCATTGCAAGACAATTCTTTCAGAATCATACTTTTCCAGCTCTTTTTCAGTTTAAAAATATTAACAAATTATTAAGAGATTTTAAATTATAAGCACCTGTTTATTAGAACACAACTAATCAAGACAGCAAAAAGATTTTAAATTGTTACAACACATTTGCTAGAGGTGTTTCTATTATATGTTCACAAAACAGCAGCAATAGGGGAGGAATGCTGGCGTCTAACTTGTATCAACATATGAATTAGTAAAAAAAGCACCAGTGTAGCCATAAAAAGGTCACTACAGCAGACAAGTAGAAAGCAGACTGCTCTGAGTACCATTTAAAACTACTTAGAGCATATGCCATTCATGTCTACAATGGGTTTACAGCTGGAGCTCCTTTCGTATTTGCTTACAACTTTTAAGAATTTCCATTTGTTAACATTGCATTTATAAAGCAGTCTTAAAGAAATGTTAGCAGAGCATGCCACCTCTTCTCTACATGATTTTCCAAATTATCAAATTTAAAATGGAATTAGGTGAAAAAATAATAAAAAAAATACTTTCCCAAGTCTCTGTAGACAAAACAAGGACAAAAAAGATATTATAATTATGCAAAATAATATATTAATGTAATTGAACTGTGTGAGGAAATAAATTTAAAAATTAGAAATCATGATGAACAGGAAGAAAATATGAATTAGCTGGGAGAGAACTGTTAGCTTTACAACTTAGAAAAGCAGGCATTATTTTCCAAGCTGCGTTGGTGGGTCCATGTTTATTACAGCATTTATTGTGGCCCCAGTCCAGGCTGAATTCAATGGGAGACTTTCCATTGACTTCAATATGCTTTGGATCAACAACTATGCTGTCATGTCTTGTACCATCTTTGTCAACTGGAAATAATAAAGTAACTCAGATTAGCCTGTCTGAAGTTCTAGATGTCTTTTAATTACCTGTTTCATTCCAGCACTATTCTCATATTTGTCTTCTTAACGACAATTAATTCATCTGTAATTATTGTATGGAATTAATTTAGTTAAAAAAACTTGTCAGTCAGAATGAAGGTTGAAAATAAAGTCTGCTCAAAATACATACAGCTACCTAGAAGTTAAACTTGACGGAAAAACCTGCAGTCAGTCTGAAAAATGTGTTTGAGCTTACAGCAGCATGTAATTAACAAATGATTGCTGGGAGAACTGTGCGGTCAAAGCTGTCATCTCCCCCTCTCAAGTGAGAACAAAACTAACAACATCTGTTACAAGCACTCAAAAAGTCATCAGCAAGACTCTGCCCTGTCTACTTCAACAATTTAGATATTAGAAGAAGAAATAAAGAAAAAATACCAAAAAGTGCATTCAACTAACCAAACCTACTTGTAAAGAAATAATGAAGCACCTACAAAAATCATTACTATCAGCTGTTTGTGTATAAAAAAAACATTCTGTCCAAATAACAACTTATTTTTTTATTTACAGGTAAAACTCAGAACAAAAAGAAATAGGTGCTCTTTTGAGACCCACAAGACATCATTTGCAGATAAAATACTAATCTTTATGTCCCTTATCACTGTAATGCTGACACCCTTGAAAAGCAGGCCATCAGAGCTCAGGTCCTACTATCAAGTATCTCAGACTAGTAGAAAAGCATGAATATCAGATCAGAAACTAAAAAAATTTGATAGACTCACACCAATCACTTTGCTGAGCCTCTTGATCACTTTTCTCTTAAAAACTGACAGGAAATAGTTTCTTCTTTATAGACCACTTACAAAGAGAGTATTTTATAGCAGGGCCTAATTTAAGGTGATATAAAATCTGAAGGAGTATTTAGTGCTCTGTGGAATATTTCCACAAGTAATAAATTCACACAACACATGATCTTTTGAGCACTGGAAATAAAATAGGAACTTTATGCTTTAATGAAGAGATTAAAAGTAGGAATACAATAGTCAGACTAGGTGAATAAAAAATAAAGTAACACTTTCAGAAAGGTATTTTTACAGAAGGCCAAATGCACAGATATACAATGGAGGTTTTAGGTTTGCTTTTATCCTAAGTACTTTATAACTCAGTATGCAAATTCAAATACAAGATACAAATGTTGAGTAAGTGGAATCTTAGTACCTAAAATTGGTACAAACCAACATAACATCAACATCAGAAACATCAAGCAAAACATTACAAGACACAGAGAGGAAAATAATAGCTACAAAAAACCCTAAAAACTTTGTCTTCATACTACTATATAACTACGTCAGGATTGTTGTTTCCTTTTTTCCTCTTTCTATCAATCTCAGGATAGCTATTAGATGCAGTATTATCACATTAACTTTATATTTGCTTTCCAAACATACAGGATATCTGGCTATACCAGTTTGTTTTCAGGATTTCTGCATTATGAAAACACTACAACTTCTGTTGTAACTTGTAGCATATCTTGAACGTGATTAAAAAAGAATTCTGCTACCATTGCCTAGCATAAAACACACATTTTTTTCAAAGAATGCATTGATCTATATCTGGCATTCCTGATGCAGTTATGAAAGATCAACAGACAAACCAGGAGTATAGGTATAGCAGTGGGAGTCAGGTCAGAAGCTGAAAGTCATGTTATGTTGCTATCGCTGGCACAAATGGGGCCACATCTGAGGTCTTGCGATGTGACCTAAATATTGAGACAAAACTGTACCATTTTAAGTGTTTGCAGATGTATTTCTGAAAAATATGATTTCTGGAGAGTAAACATGAGCAGTTGCAAATGCTCAGACATATTACTTGTGGCAGGAGAGCATATGCTAGGCCTAGAAGAGTGCTATAAATGTCCTGCCAGCTTTACCCACAAGCACTCACTTCAGAGTTCCCATCTGCATAATTGCAAACACAAGGAGCTTCCACTGAAACCCAGTTCTGGAAAACCCTACCTATGTTAAAAAGGACAGTCAGGCTAAAATTAAGTTCAAATAAGTCTTGATTCATTCTATAGACATTTGGTCCCTCAAAAAAATGTATTTATCAAAACAGCCTGTCATCAGTAAGATAGACTAGCCATTGAACAACTTAAGTGACAGCATAGCCTGTTTTGTCATCAGGAAAATGAGCTTGATTACGACCTTCACCAAATCCTAAATTGTTCTGTCCATACTGTTACATGTTATTCTGCAGACTGGGTAGAACTGGGATAGTCTGATTACCTGAAATTCCAAACAGGGAAATCAAGCACATCTTCTGAAATTATTTAGTTATCTTTACAACCTATTTTTTCTGTTTGTAACTTTGGGAATTAGTAAGAGTAATTACATACCAGAAAGTATTCTGTCCAAAAAATAACCACACATCTCAAAGGCTGGAGGCAATGGGAGTTCAGTTCACCTTGCTCTCCATTCTGGACAATTTCTCCTTAGATGCTGTCTCAAGATGCATTCATTTCACAACCATGCTATTTTTATTTGCTAAAGCAAGAGGGATCATAAGATGACTATTTTTAAAATCATCAACTTAACGAATTAAGTCATGTGCAACATTGATGTGGCTGAATGAAAGAAATAAAGACCTTCTGCATATATGTTAGTGTGGGTGGGGTATCCATGCAACCTGCTGAGCTGTCCCAGGGCCTCAGCTGCATGTGGCTGATTAACAATATAAAGTCATTCAGCTTCAACTGTATCATCCAAGGCTTGTCTTGTGCTTAGGCAGCCTCTTTGGCTGTCCCAGGGATGACACAGCACAGTGCCAATCAATCCCACTCTTCCACACCAGTGCCCTAACTGTAAGTTTATCCCACCAGAGAAGTTTACACCGACTTCCACAGAAGGGGAGCTGAGAGGAGGCACACATTATATTTCAAATACACATTGGGGGAACAACACAAGCAGTAAGTTGCATAAGACATCCTTCACAGCACCCAAAATCCAGCTCACTTTCCAACAGGTGAATGCCAATTACCCACTATTTGAACAGAGGAGTCCATATATCTCACAGCTGAGGATAGCTTTCATTTTCCACAAGCCAAACAAACACGTTCACCACAACATTTGAGCACTGAACTGCTCTGCTCTTTGCTCCTCCTCCTGGCCCTAAACAGATGGGAGCACTGTGTTTGCTCATGCAGGATGATGCTACATCAGCAATAGAGGCAGATGAGCAGGGATGACTCAGTGTCTTACATTCCCTAATGGTGACCTTGAGGCAATTTCATGGTCAGCATGTAGACTTTCTACTCTTCAGAACCTCCACTGATTATAAATGAAACATACAATGCAATTTAGTTTGCTCTGTTAGGATTGTTTAAAATTTTTGTAGTTGTTTATATTTTGGAAGTCTCCCTCTATAGTATCTTGCAGTGATTTTAAAAGTTTTTTTAGTAATTTTAATGTCTTAAATCTACCACTTCATTTCTCTTTAGAGCAAAATTATAGGACTTTAGTGATGAGTTTACATTACTGTTTAAAATGTTATACTGTGAAACATTTATATTAACTTTAAACCAAAATATATTTCATTAGTAGGTACAGGTCATACTTAAATGCCATCACACTAGAAAGAGAACGGTTAAAGTATTAAATATTTAATTTTCTCCAGGTCAGAAATGCCCCTTCCATTTCTTAGATTAATTGTTTAAAAAATCACAATGACCAACTAACATTTCTTTTGTAAAGATGAAAAGAGACAAAACAAGGCTAGAGACAATAATATAATTCATTTTTATCTCAACACATTTGTAGGTTGGTGTACCAACTTACAATATACCAAAATCCTCTCAGTTGTATTTTATGGTATTTAATTAACATTCGCTCTCAGTCTTTCTTACCTATGAAGCCACCAAAAACTCTAAAAGGTCAAAACAACTCAGAGTTATTTGGGGTAGAAAAAGAGGGAAAAAAAGCCAAGGGAGGAATGATTGTTTTTCACCTGAGCAAGACAAGTGGGAAGAAAGTCTCCCGTGCAATGTTTTAGAAGGTTTTGGCAAATATGCAAAAAATTTACATGAAAAACTTTCAGAATTTTTCATCTGGAAGTGTTATTTCCATATCCTCATTATCAAAACTTTCTATCAGATTTCAGTATCATGTATCAGACTGCCTCCTGTTACATTCAATTCCACAAAATTTCTGAGTGTACAAAGCTGTATCTCTTTATCTTACAATTCAAAATGTAATTCAGAATGTAATTCATCTGTAAGGCAGTGCTCCACCAACTGAGCTCTGTTTACTGCTCTTGGCCTGCAGAAGGATTGCTGATGGTTTGAAGACAGCTGGCTGTCTCTCAGCACTCAAAGCTATCTTGGCTCATCTGCTTCAAGCAGTCTGCTGGCCTGGAAGAGCCAAATGAGGAAACAAGGAGGACAAAGCCTGGCTATCAGATTGAAGAGGAGGTAAAATGAGCTGCCAAAATACTGGTACAGAAACAATGTCTTTGGAAACAAGCAAAGCAAAAATGAAGCAGCATGGTCCCCAGCTATGCAAGAACACAGAGATGCAGATAGTACGGTGTAAGAAGATGAAAGGAAGTAAAAGGCCAGTAAAATTGGGCAAAGGAAAGGTGATGGTAAGTAGTGTAAAAATAGATCTTAAAAGTGTGATTAACAAGCATCTGAAAGAAGATACACCAAGTAGCAGAAATGAGATTTAAAACCATCTAGAATCTTTCCTCAAGTAAGTAATTATTAATATCTAACTTACCACAGCAACAGGACAGAAGTCAATAATTAGACAATTTTATACCATCGTATTATACCAGTATATACCATTATACCAGTATGTACAACAGCAACATGGTAAAGAATCTTTTCTTTTAAGGCATCTTTAAGGTCTTGTTTATTTCTTTTAATCAAATCAAATTTAAAGATGAACAGCAGAAAATAAACAAGCACTTTTGTAAATATAGATATACCAACCAGTTCAAATCAACATAAATTAAAGTATAATAGCCATTAACTAAAAAAAAAAAAAAGATATATAAAGAAACACAAAATTCAACAAAACTACAAATCAGTACCTAAGGATATGGCAGCAATTTAATCACTTACAGGCTCTCCTCGATGTCCTTCTAGGCCTGGAGATCCAGGCTGCCCAACATCTCCCTTTAAAATGAAAAAAAAAGTCTTAAGAAGGCAACCTTATTTGCATAATAAAGACAATTATTTTAAATAGTAAATAATATTTTTAATCTAATTAAAATTTCAAACCAATACACAATGACACTTCACCAAACAAATATCTCTTAACAGTTTAAGACATATCAAGAAATGTCATCAATCCAATATCGTCTCATGTTGTGTCTGACAGCTATCAGTTTGCAAAAAGAGATGAGAGAAAATTTTCTTTTCACTCAAAACAGCAATTTCTGGTAGGAAAAAATGCATAAAACAATAACAGACTGTTACTGTCTAATTGTTAGTATAAATAATAGTATGTAAAAATATTTCAAAGTACTTCAGAATACAGCATTAAAAAATGATAAAATATTTATTGAAATATGCATGATACTAAACTATTCTGAAATTTTGAATAATTCCAGAAATAAAAGCACATAAAAATGCAAAGATATATATAGATATATAGACAGATATACACACACACGTATAAAATTATATGGCACTAATTAACTCAAAATTATAAAATCTGGACTTGAAGTAACAATGGGTAGCATCTGGGTTACAAGCCTTTTTTTTTTCCACATTCTTTTCCAAAATGAAAATTGTAAAAAACCAGGAAAGCTCCAACAGAAATTTCCTTCAAAGACAGCCTGTTTGTTACTGTTCTGAATTTGATTACAGACCCAGAATGAAGCAACATTTTATAGCAAGCAGATGTTGAAGTCAGGCTAACAAAATGTTTGAATGAAAAATATGGCTTCTATTAACTATAATATTATAAAATTAATAAAACCTAATGAGCATGTCATATTTTTGGTACTACAATAATAAGGAAAATAGTCCAGAAAATGTAATTCAGTTTAAATGTACATACATTCACACAATGTACTAAATTCTCTGTATATATCTTACAAGCATAAAACATATGAAAGTACTCTCCAAAATCATGCTTTAGCAACAAAATCCTTCACTCTAAACTGCCACCAGTGATAGCTAAAATTTTATGTTAACGTTAACTGTGACTATTACCTGTCCATGTTATCAAATACCAGAGAAGAAAAATATCCAATATCTAATTTTTTTTCCTACGTTCTGAAATACTAGAGAAGGAATTTCTCCTTCAACTTAGCAATGGTATCTGTGTATGTGTGTGTGTGTGTGCATACACACACACACGGAGACACACACACACACACACACATATATATATATATATATATATATATATATATATATATATATATATA
>CM031859.1:22848244-22875692 GCA_018697195.1 Certhia americana
ATATATATATATATATATATATATATATATATATATATATATATATATATATGTGAAATAAAAGAGGATTCATTTGAAATAAATTCCTGGACATAACCAAGATCAAATCACAGACAACAGAAGTCTAGTCTAGGCAATTGATGGAGAATTGATTCAGCTGACCAGACACCAGGAGTTGAATTCCATTGTTCACACACAGACATTTGGTCGTATTTGAGATACCCAAAGGTATCTTGTCTACTCACACTCCTCAAAGGCACTGGTTTCCATAGGAGTTATGCCATATTTTTCAGGTCCCTGATGATGCTTTGGACACTAATGCATTTCAAATGCACCAGGAGCTTTTCATGTGCCCAACTAAACTGATACCTACAAGTCTGCCTTCTCTGAGTTGAATTACTCTCCAAACTCCACTGGCATTACCCTGGATCCACATCATTGACACGTGATGCCTGGAAGGTTTTAGGTCTCTCAGGGGTCTTTTGTCATATGTCTCTGCTGCAGCAGATGCCACAGATATGCCAGCTGCATCCCCAATTGGACTAGACAAGCATGGTCACAAAATAGAAGATCCAGATCTCCAACTACAGCAATATGAATTTAGACAAATGCACTCAGAATTTTGCATTTTTGCATAATGTTACACTGAAGTAACATTAATCTTGAGCAGCCCTAGATTATTTAATTATTATTTAAAAACCTTATAGGAACAAAGTTGCCGTTGAAAAACTTCTTTAGATCAATTCAATTGAAAATTACATCACATATTATTAAAATCTTTTCCCTGTGAATTTATAACTGATACTACTGGAGTCTATGTTTTCACAAATTAGAACAGTGCAAACAACAACTTGGCAATCAAGACGTCTAGAGAGCTCACAGACTGCAACACATTATAGAAATACCAGATCCTGTTGCCTTTTCTACAGTAGACACATACTTAGTTGACTTGAAAAACTGTTCTACATTAAATACAACAGCACTGCACAGTGAAAATAATAAAAACACATACAAAAACATTAACCCAATACTGAAGGTACTTTTTGCCTAATTTTCCTGCAGCTTCCTTCAAAGGCGATTATGTTCTCCAGTGTATGCTTGTATATAAAGCTCTTTAACAGAATCATAGGGTTAGAGAAACACAAAAGGTAAGGGAGATAAAGTATAAATGATCTCTAATAATCACTAATATACTTGTAATAAAAGCTTTGCCTCTCTTCATAGGAAAAATTGAAAACAATGAAGTCTGCTCATTGCTGCAGTAAACTTCCACATCTCCCAGTAACAACATTATTTTGATTTTCAGTAACACTCCACAGAATAAACTTGGTATGTTTACACCACGAGCACTGCTACTGAAGACTGTTATCAAGATATCAATATACATTCGTACATACCTTGAAGCCAGGACTGCCCGGCAATCCATCTTTCCCATTCCTGCCAGGGTCTCCCTGTGGCAACATTTAACAGTAATCAGCATGTAAATCAAGAAGCAAAAGCTAACGACAAATTGTCTTCACAAAACTTACAGATCGCCCAGGCATTCCTGGAAATCCTGTATCACCCTTCTCTCCTTTTGAACCCTGAGAAAAACAGCAAGTGGAAAGTAAGTAGTGCTTAATGTTTATGGTGAAAATTCAATATATTTAATCAATAATTCATGTACATTATTTCTTATTTTGAAAAAGTACAGGAGATCGGTTTCTTTCTTAACTCAGGCAGTTGTCAATTAATAACTATGACCCCATTACATAAACAAAAATGTTTCAAACTACAGAAATGCTAACACAGACCCTCTTTCAAATTGCTTATAACTCTAGGCTTGCTGTAGACAGGTAAAAGAATTATAAAAGAAAGGCCTTATGAAATCAGGCCTTGGTCTACCTATTTGCTAAAGCTAGCCTATCACTCCTAAGTGCAGTTACAAGTTCCCATGTGAAGCTATTTTGAGAGTGAGAGTTCATTAACACAACAATCTATTCTAAGAGTAAAAAACAAATGCACCTGCAATAGCAAGGGATTTGTCCCATGTGAACCAGAAGGAAAAAAACATAAACTAAGTAAAAATACAGAAGTTTAACAGATACGCAAAATACCATATACCAACCAATAAACTAGGTATAAATGTATTATCAACCTATCAAATATAACACAATGTCTTCTGATAAACTGATAAAATATGACCTATACAATGAAGATTTGGCTCTCTGCATGAAAAAAATGGAGTCTTGGCTGATTTATTCCAATATAGACTAAACACATGAAGAAAATTTAAGGCCAGGTGAAAATATAGCTGCTAAAACTAGATGGCCAAACTATACTCTCTGTTTTATAGACATTACAGATTAAAACATCCCTCTTCCTGTCCACTATCAACTTCACTCTATTCATGTGCTCCTCTCCTCCCTCCCCTAACTCCTGTGCCTCTCTCTTGTTTGGTTATATGTGCATCTGTATTATAAAGCTCTTAGCAATATAATTATTAGATATGCCCCGTATATGGTGTGTTATCCCATAGACAGATATGCAAAAACACATGCATTTTGTGCTATTTGAAAATGAATTACACCAATCCACAAACAGAATGAAAAGGTTCTCAATTATCCAAATAAGCAGAGCATGAGTCTGACATTACTAAATGTAAATACATCCAGTAAAAGCAGTGAACATTTTCCTGAGCTGCAAATAAAGAATTACATTTTCTGTGGACATGCATGTTATAAAAATATTAATTATGTTGTTGTCTTGGGTTCCCATGCCCAGACTCCCAGTGGGAAGGAATGTGGCGGCCCAGTGAGGGCAGGCCGGAGCTGACCCAGCCAGACAGAGCTGTTTCCAGCTGGACACAGCCGGATCCAGCCGGACACAGCCAGTTCCAGCCGGACACAGCCAGTTCCAGCTGGTCACAGCCAGTTCCAGCCAGATCCAGCCAGTTCCAGCCAGATCCAACCGCCCAGCACAGGGCAGGGCTGAACCACTGCTGGGTGGGAGTGAGGAACACGTTTAACAAGGGACAGAAACATGATACCAACAAAATAAGGAAAGAGTAGAAAAGTGACAGCTCCGCAGACACCAAGAGGAGGGTGCTGGAGCAGAGATTCTCCTGTAGCCCTCCCACCTTAAAGGGGGCCATGATGGAGCTGTGGTAGCCAAAGTGCAGCCCATGGGGAGTCCATGTCAAGACCAGGTGTGCCCTGAAGGCCTATGGCCAGGGAAGGACCTCCCCTGGAGCAGGGGAGAGGTGTGAGGAGGAGGAAGAGGAGCAGGGAGAAGCTGTTAAAGACCACCCCTACCTCACTCCCCAATTCCTTTCCCATGAATGAGGAAAGTTGATCCTGGGAAAAGGCAGTGGAGGAGAAGGAGGTGTAGTTGTGTGGGGTTTTTTCCTCACTATCCAAACTTATTTTAGTTGTCAATAAATTAAATTAATTTTCCCCTAGTAGTCACTGTTTTGTCTGTGACAGTAACTGGCAGGTGATCTCTCTTATCTGGACCATCACGATTTTCCGTCTTATTTTCTCCCTCATATTGTTGAGAAGGGAAATTGAGAGAGGTGCTTGGGGGTTTGCACCAGGCAGCCACTCTAGGTGACCCCGTCACAGATACCAATAGCATTTTGCTTAAATTTATGTATATAAAGTCACTTGCCTTTTTTCCATATATTCCTGGCACTCCTTGATCCCCTTTAGGACCTCTTTCTCCCTGGACAAAATGTATGTGAGCAAGTTAATTTTTAAAATAGAAATAGTTACATAAAGATATATATATATATATAAAGTATACATGTATAGCAGACACAAAGAAGTCAAAGAGCTCCATGTCATAGAAAAAAAATATGCCCAAGACTTAAATGCTAATCCTGAATTTACCCAGATTTCCTAGAGGGCAAAGCCCGAATTTCCAGCACTGATGGTGAGACAATCCACAGCTCAGAGGCTTAGGGCTTCTACTTTCTATAGAAGGTACTTTGTGATTCTCATTCCTTCAATATGGGCAGCAACCTAGTCCTTGAAAAGAGCTGGACTTTTCTGAAGATCTTATTTGAAGAGTTAAAAACACAAATTTAATAAAAACTAAGAGGTAAATTCAGTTGAGTACTAGCATAGATGAGCAGAAAATATGGGGAAAATTCTTTTGGAGAACACACATGAACTAAACTCCCTGTGATAGATCACAACTGTTCTTCAAAATGCTGTCACTCAAATAGAATGACAAGAAAATCATATAACTGTTTTTATTTTTTTTAAACATTATTTGTGATGAAGAATCCTCTAAATAGTAGTAAAATGAAATTAATATAAAATCCCATAGAGCAAAACAGAAATTAAATAACAGGTGGTTTCTATTGTTTGATATCTATGTAATGAAGTCCCATGGCATGTATTTTCCCTAAATATCACCTTCATATCTATTAATTTTGAGCAATTCATCAAATGCTCTGAAATAGTATTGTATATAGACTTGTTTATCCTTTAAATTAAACCACAGGGCAAGCTGAAATACAGGAATATTGTAACAAGAAATATTTCATTTTAACCTTTGGTGCTGGCATCCCATGTAATCCAGGAAAACCAGGTAGTCCACTGTCACCCTGAAACAGCAAACATATTTTAAGTCGTTTTATCAAAATAGTGGTAATATACTACAACAAAATTCATATTCTCATGATCAACAAATAGTAGAAAAATGTAATATATCACTGTATCAACTTCATAATATTGGTATGATGACTGATAAGAGTTGGTTTTATCCTTAAATGAAATTCATTACATAAAAAAAAAAACCCTTAATCGCTAAATTTTAGACTAAATTTATGGTAATCTTTTAGTAAGTCTTATGGAGTTCAAAGCAGCAATTTATTGACCTTATGGAATTTCCTACCCAGCTTACTCTGAATGAGTGAAGTAATAAAAATAAGATAAAAAGTACCTACTCTAAAAAAGAAACTAAACCAAAATACGTTTACAAAAAAAATTTGGCAATTTGACAAATGAGTTCTCATTTTGGAGGAAGAAAGAATCCACTTAGGTAAAAGCAGTTGGCAAGTGAAAAGTCAAGGCAAAATTGTTCTCAGAGGTGTCAGGTATAAGAATTTCCAAACTTTTGCTGTTGATACTGAAGATATTTAACTGAAAATTTGTCTGCAAGTTCCCTTGAACAATAATAACAACAAAATTCTAAATCACTTGTCACTACTTGACTTGAAACAATAAAACCAATCCTAGTTCCTTGGTTCAGTAGACTACTTCACATGAGAAAACAGCTAATCACAAAATCATTTTTGGACAATCAGAATGTTTTCTTTCTGTTAATACTTTTATACTGAACAATGTATTTTCAATTTGTTTAATGTTTTTCAGTCAGATAGAAGGAATCATAAACAATGCTTAGAAAGTTATTTCATGTAATATTTCAAACTCTAAGACAAGGGTTAAACCAGGACAACGTGTCTCAATGCTGTTTTTCAAAGCCATATATTGTCATATACTGTCGTATATTTGTGGTAGGAAGAAACAAGACCACAGAAATGACAGCTTGTGGGTTAATGCCACCACAATATCTCTCAACAAATAAATATTAAAAGCAGACAATGGAATGGAGTTCAAAAATCAGCAAAGGTTATAAAATTAATACTTCATATATGCATTGCTTCTTAATGAAAAAGAAGTGGTACTTCTACTCAGAAGTGGTGGTTCAATTATTGGATAAACTAAAACATTTGGAAATTAAAACAATTTTGAATTAGCTACTAGAGAAACTTTACAAGTTATGGGATGAAATAAAGAGATGAAAATTTGGGCAGAATTTCCAGGAAAAAACCTCTAATGGCAAGACCTATTTTACAATGGAAATGTTCTCTAAAACAGTGGTGGAAGCCCTGTTTCTTGGCACATTTTAAATAAGGCTAGACTGAGCAATAGGAAATATTCTATCTGTCACAACTCTACACTGCAAAGAAATTAGAGGTTTTTCTCAGCAATATCCTAATTTCTACATATAGCCCAATACTGACTGATTGATTGATTAGGTTAACTTCTAAAATCAATTCGATTGAGATGAATAAAGCAAAGAACACATAAGCAATTTTTCAGCTCTAACCATGAATTTGAGAATTCTGATGAACAGTGATGAATTTAAGGACCTGCTTATTGGGAACTTTAGAAAGAAATTCTAATATCTGTTGGGAATATAAGTGCTTGTTTTACAGAAAGGGCTTTGAAGTTTTAATGAATCAAAACCGAAATAATTGTCATCAAAATCAGCTTAGAACTTTTCTAAACATGGGGCAGAAATGTGAAAGAAGGCCATAGACAATGGGCAGTTTATTCACCATGTATACAGAAGATCCAGAGTCAAGTTTATCCTGATTACTAGAAGACAGTTACCTGTAAGCTTCCACATCTGTCTATATCTCTAAGCTACTGGCTACACCTCAGTTAGAATTTACCACAGAAAGTTTTGGTTTAGTGTTTTCTGATAAAAAGTGTCTACCAGGAGTTCCTACCTAAGGCATCTGCATACTCACATAAAGAGAAAAAGAGTGAAATGAGTTAAAAAAATCCCATTCTGACAGATGTCTGTACTGTGCTTCCAGCCACCCATACTTGGATACTCTTTCTAAGTATATGTTACTCAGTGAAATAAAGTTGTTACTGGCAGTGCTGAAGCCAGTATAAACTTTATTAAATAAAAAGGACCAGATTCAGAATTTAAATGGAGGATTCTTAGTCCCTCCTTAATTACCCTTTTAGCAAACAGTTCTCCTGTGAGCACTCATGTGAAAATACTGATACTATTACCTGTACAACCAAAAATTATAAAATGTAAGAGTAAAAGCTTTTTATCTATTTTCTTGTTTGGGTTCTTTTACCTTTACGCCATCTTTTCCTGGTTCTCCCTTGATACCTGGCAAGCCACGAGGTCCCTAGATTGAGAAAGAAATGAACACCAGCTCAAATACTAATACAGCCTGATACTGAATTAGACACAGAAATGTGACACAACATGGGCCAGAGACCAATGTGTCAGCTGCCTTATTCCAACATTTTGGTGACTGGACACAAAAGCAGAAGTAAGAAGTAAGTAAAAAGAAGTGTGATGTGTACCCACATTATGAACGTGGCACACTATCATAATCCATGACTGAGGAACATAGTAATAATTTTTTGTTTTAACCAAGGACCACCCCAGGAAAAGAAAGAATGTCACACAGCCATACTAGCCTGTTCAAAATCACAACCTGTCAATGTGTGAGCCCAGAGAACCCACCCCCTTCAACAGCCCATCAGACAGCCTCCACATATGCCATGTTGCAGGCTTGCTCTTGACCCCAGCAGGCTCTCAGATATTTAATTCCACAAATGAGTAAATCCTTGACTATCATTCAGACTGGATCATGCCACAAGTAAAATACAGCACAGACTTCCAACCACTGTCTCAGTAAGGACTACTAAATTAATACAAAGAAAAAGAATTCTCCAACATCAGTCTGGGCTTTATGTGAAAACTTGTTTTGGACGTGTGAATTGTGGGCAACCCATCACCATGACAAGACTTCAGATCACTGCTAGTGAGTCACAGAAAAATTGAAGAAACTACTGTTTGGATTCTGGTTTGGGATAAAAATGTCTAAGCTGCAGCTGAGTCCATCTTCCAGAGGCCTTACCTAGCACTGCATAGCAGTCTAATTGTCAGCCTGCCCACAAGCCCCAAAGCCATGTGAATTTCAAAGTAATTCACCCAAGGATGGCCCTGATTTCATGACACCCCTCGAGCCCTCTTCATTCCCCACACCTCAGCTCTCAGTGACAAACAAGATATTGAGAGAGACTTGGAGGGATTTGTCTCAGATATTCAAATTCTAGGAAGGAAATAGAAACTTACTTGAATCCCTGGAGTGCCTGGGATACCTGGAGTTCCTGCTGATCCCTGGTATCCCTAAGGAAAAGAACCAAGACTTGTGACTTTTCAAAAGCAACATACACAAATTTCTAAACACCTATTTAAAAAAAAAATCCTCCTGCTTACTAGAGAATTTTTGTCACAACCCTATAATTTTATGTCTCGGATGTTAGCAACTGCTATGACAATCATATATTTGGGATTTAGATTTCCGCTCTCAAAAGCTTTCATATCTGCAGCTGAAGTTCTCAGCCTCCAGACTTTAGCTAAAACCAGTTATTTTAGAATTGTTGCACAAAAGCATAACAAACATATTGTTTTATTTTCCACTGGAAAAAAAAAGAAATTAAACCACATATGTAGACACATTTCTCTCTCTCTCTCTCTCTCTTTTAAGAAAAATAGCTGAAGCATGCCAAGACTTTTAAAGGCTTCTTTCCAGTTATAGAAATAAGCTTTAACAAACAAGGTATGTTCTAATAAATTATGCAGCTAGTTTTATAATATCTCTACATAATAAAAATTCCATTCTTGATACTAAGCACATAGCTATGAACTTGAAGGTATATAACAGTCTATACAAATAAAAAATAATTTGAATGACTGGGACTGCAAAAAGGAATACTAAATAATTCATGAGTTAAAAAGAGAATTTCAGGAATGCTTTGCTAGAAATCAACATTGGCAGAAAAGGAGAACCTTTATAGAAACCAAAATATATGTCTATGTTTTGGTAGATTTGATTCAACTAGTACAGCAAATATAGCCAGTTTTCATGCAAAATTAACCAGGGCTTTAAAGAATCCTTTAAGAGAGGCAAGTTACTGAAGAATAAGAACTTTAGATAGCACATTTAAACATATGTCCTTGCAGTGGACAAAATGAGCTACCAAGAGGATTTTTACCAATAAACATATTAAAAAAGAAGAGAAATTGTTCTATAATACTTTGAGACTATTTGGTTCAGACATTTAAACAGGCAGACAAAACTGAATTTGATAAATCCTATTAAATGGGCTATCCAATTTCATATACTCAAAATCTGATCTTGATTTGAACTGAGGAAAGTAATAATCCATAATAAGTAAGAAGCCATATTTCCAAATGGGTTTCAAACTTAAAACCTTCCAAACAATTTCCAGGGGTGAATTCCAAACTGGTGAAAAGGAGCTAATAGAACCTTTTCAGTTCAAGGGAGGCAATGTGTTTGTCTGATTTCTTCTTTAAATCAGTCAGAGCTTCCTAGGAATAATAAACAGAGCTAAATTATTTGCTGGGTTAGATACAAGAGAGTCCTTGCCGTGCCCTCTTCCCAAAACACATTTGAGCAGTTGCCCGATGAGCCAGCTGGTAATGTTTAATACAGATATAAACAGAATTCTAGGTCTCTGTCATACATGGATCTTTTATCAAGCATTTCACTTTTAGTGCTCAAGGCAGTTCTAGCAAAATCAGCTTTAGCTGTAAATGGGATAGTATCCTCTGAGTGCTTCTATGCCTTCTGGGTAGCTGAAACAATTCAGCAAGTCAAAAAAATGCCTCTAAAAGTTTATCCATTTTTTTCTTCTAAAAAGAAAAAAAATACTTTCTGTAGGATATAATTCTATACAAATAAAAGTTTATTTCATAATTTAGATCTCTGCAATGCAATTTCCCTTATCCCTCTAACTGAGCAGGGGAAGAAGTAGAAGAGGACAATTTCCTGGCTGAACTGAATTTCAAAATCACAAGATGAATGAAGGACAGCAGAAGAGTTATCAGCTTACAAAATTGTATATTTCAATCAGGATTAAATATTGCAATGTGATTTCAATACAAATCAAACACATTGTCAATGTGCTCTTTTAATGGAACGCTGAAATAGAGAAGATTCAAAACGAAATTCACAGAAAGTCACAGAAGTTAGAATCACTGTCTAGTACAAATAACACAGCAATTGTTTTGCCAAGTTAAAAAACACGTCCTACAAAATAAAAAAAAAAAAAAAAAAAAAAACAGATTTTGTAAAAATGTTAGTATATATTTGTAATACTATTCCTTTTGCAGGATGGATCATCAATCTACATGCTAATGCCTACCAATTTTTTGCACTAATGTCAGCTCAAATCCTCTTTCCTTAATCACAAAGCCCTCAGTAGGAGTACCTGTGTGACATACATACATGAATATCTGTAAGAATAGCAGTGCCATTGCTGTCATTTTATGTAAAAGGGACAGAAGTGAAAATTCTCTTTTCAATAGATGAGTTCAGGACTGAAGGTTCTCTTTCAAATAGGGTGACAACACTAAATTTGCCACCAAAAATAGTATTTTTTTATCTCAGATTAGTCTTCTCTCATGAACCTTTCAGAAGACACACATATAGCATGACAAGTATTATAGTTAACTCTGAATTTGATGTTCAGTTTAGAATCAAGTTGCCTAAATATAGGCAGCTCCTCCCATTTGAGACTCCTAAGATGCACACCCAGTGTTAGAAGACAGGGGCACAAAATTAATTGTCTTGCAGTGTGGGCAACACAAAATACCTTATAGCATTGTCATGTGTTGCAGTGCAAAATGTAACCAAAAGTGTGTATTCTATCACCATCTGATTAAACTGGGGTGTGGGGAGAGTGGGGTAATTGTCAATGGCCAACTGTCAATAAACCTGCTGGGGCAGTTTTCTTATCTCTTCCACAACCCAGCCTCCCTCCAGGGAGAGATCTTCTGCTAATGGGCCAGTGAGTGTCACTGATAGAATTATACCATCCCACTGGGAAATGCTCCAGCCAGGGGGAGGAGCCAAGTATTCCTACCTGGATAAAAATCTGGGAGTTGGAACACCAAGTAGCCTTTTCCATTGGATCCTCAGAGGAAGACCAGGCCCATCTATCACCACTGAACCTTCAGTGAAAGAATTCCACTCTTTCTACAGGAGCATCACTTCAACAGAGCCACATCTGCCACCAGGACTGCAGCCACCATTGAATGGGACTGCCACCAACACCCTGACCCACAGGGTGTCAGGTTGGATCCTGACTCTGTCAGTGGGTTTTGCTTGTTTATTTGTCTTACTGCATGTGTTTTTGTTTCATTGTTTATTTTAGTTCCCCTAATAAAGAACTGTTATTCCTTATCCCATATCTTTGCCTGAGAGCCCCTTAATTTCAAAATTATAATAATTCGGAGGGAGAGGGTTTAAATTCTCCATTCCAAGGGAGGCTCCTGCCTTCCTTAGCAGATGCCTGTCATTCAAACCACAAGCATAAAAATCCCATACCTTTTGTGGTATATTAGTTAAGCACCTGTTGATTATTATAAGAATTTAGACACCCTGTGTCTAAATGTACCCATTTAGATAGTAAATATATGTGTCTTGAAGTGAATTTCATCTATAATGTTCCATCAATGTTGTCAGTCAGCACTACTCCACAGCACTTTATGTTCTCATTTATTACTTTACATCAGTTCATCTGAAATAAGGATTACACAAAATTTACCTCTCAGTTTACTGTTGTGAGAACAGTACTGATCATTTTCTAGTGCCTGAAAATCCTTAAAAATAAAGTTATAAACAGCAAGACATTGA
Source organism: Certhia americana (assembly GCA_018697195.1). Classification (NCBI taxonomy): domain Eukaryota; kingdom Metazoa; phylum Chordata; class Aves; order Passeriformes; family Certhiidae; genus Certhia; species Certhia americana. The sequence continues at coordinate 22,859,718 of CM031859.1, forward strand.
GATTAGTTTTGTCCCAGATTGCTGGGTATTTGAAAAAATTCAGATAAAATAAAACTTTGGAATTTAAAGAAAATGGCAATAATTTGCCAATAATTCTAAGGAAAAAGATTGAAAACACTTCTTAGGTCAAAGAACTTTCATGATAGCCACAAAAAATAAGCAATACTGTCATTGTCCTTACTGGAAAAAGAAACTAAGTTTGCCTTTAAGGGCAAAAATTGAGCAAGAAGGACATATGACAAGTATTCCAAAGAACTCTGGGTGCAGTAGCAGAGGAAACCTCTGTATATCTTCAATGTATTTGCACACCTAAAGGGCAAAAAGTTCACACAGCGTTCGTAGGCATATCCCGTCTGGTAAGGATAAAATAGAAAATAAAAACAGAGGATGTATGGAAAAGGCAATGAGAAGTGCACTGCACACTCCTGTAATGAAAAGCTTTTGGAGTCAATGAACAACATCAAAAACAAAGGATGAACACAGGACAGCTCGAGAAAGACAAAGGGAGAAGCAAGCTCAATTTGGCTAGGAAGGAACCAGTGATTAACAGTAGTGGTCTAAAGATATTCAAGGACTGTAAACACTAAGTAAAAAGAACTATTTAGGGTTATGTAATTAAGCATAATAGAATTCAACCGAAAAAGAAAAATTTTACTTGGTATTAGGAAAACACCCTGAAAGGTCTGCAGATCTCTTGTGGTAGTTTCTTGCAGAAAGTCTTTAAAGTACGACTATCTAAAGCATTACAAGTCTTCAAACTCTTTCCATAAAATACATTACATCTTAAAAACCAGAAATTGTTGTAACTATAAAGACATGTATCCATGTTTATTATTTCTGCATTTCATTACACTTTCCTTCATTAGCTACTCCACCATCTGCCAAGGCCTTCATAATTCAGAGCCCCGAGCCGTATATTTTACCTAAACACGATGCTCTCAAATAGCATAGAGGAAAAAAGATCCATCAGGATCATTAAATAAAAGGTTGCAAATCCAGCTTTAAAAGTTCCCAAGCTTCAGGCTATTGGGAGATAGGATGATGTACCAAAGGACTCAAACTTCCTGCTCACTCTTTAGATGTTCATCCTTATCATATCCCCTGCCTTTGGCAGCTGCTGCAGGTAATGATGTTTTGGTCTTTTGTTAGTGATTTTAGTGGTTTTGTTTAGTGTTTTTGTTAGTTAGTGATGTTAGTGGTCGTTTGTCTGAGCTCTACCGCTGTCTCTGCAGCACAAGTCAGCATCAGGCTGACACTGATGGAATCACTCTGATTCCAGACTTGTAGGTGTCAGGGAAGGCACAGGAAGATTGGAGCAGAGCAGAGCAGAAATATTTCCTCTAACAATTAACAAGGTCACAGTATTACTGAAGAATATATATTTTCCTGGAATTGAGAGTGGTATTTCACAGCTGAATTATCAACACTATGAAATTTTTTCTGAGAAAAGTAACTGCTGAGTTTATAACAATTTAAATCCCATTCAAGCCATCCAGTAGCACAGGGAATTTTATGTATATGTGAAACTATTACCCGTTTTTATTCCAAAAGTATTGTTGAAATAGCTCATCATTGCAATTAGAGTAAGTACATCATAAAAGATTTGGCCTTCAGTTGGTCACCAAATATTAAACTCTAATCTATTATATACTCTTCGTAATACAGCTATAATAATGTTCTATAATCTTTTAAAACAGATATTAAAATGATTACTTAGAAATTACTTATTATGTGAGGCTTTTGTTACCTTAGGAACTCCATATCTGCTTTTATCAGTAAATCAGTCTCACCAGATTTTTTTTGTAAACTGCTTATTTTTTTCTCATCTCTTATTTTATTTTCTTGTACATACTGTAAAGACAAGGAAAATTGTTCCAGACTTTCATGAGTGAAACTAGATGGAATACTCAAAAATTGTCCAGATTTGCCAGCTGCATGGTTCATAGTTCAAAATTGAAAAATGGGTGGGTTTTTAAAATTCCTGTCAGCAGACTGATAACCTATCATCTCTATTAACCACAAGTTATCACTTCATAGATTCTGAAAATTTATTTTTCTCCTCAAATTGACTTTTTCACCAGTACATACAAAGCATCCCTTGGAATAAAAAATGGCATTGTGACCACACAATTAAGCTGCTGAGTGCTTCCAAGGCCACCAATCACTCCAATTGCTTCTTTCTGATTAATAATGTTCATGAAAATGAGTACCATTTGAGATTCAAATATTGTTTTATCCTTGCACTTATTTATCAGTGCTTTTCTCTTGACTAGAACTTCAGGTTCTAAATTATATTTTTTATTGAAAAAATTATTTATGCTTCTCACTTTCAGGCTTTTTTACAATTCCTTTAATTGATCTTTCTGAATATAAACAAAAGTGGCAATTAAAGGCAAAAAACAATTATACTCTAAACAAAACTAATAAAGAATTACATTTAAGAAATGATTGAAAATAACTCATGCTTATGTCCACTTCCCCAAATATTAGAGTAAACCATTTTACTGGATAACACTAAGTAAGCAGTTATGTTCTGGTAAGATTGAAGATATTAATAGGAATTGTTTTCAATTTTTCTGGACTAAGACTAACCTTAAGTATTAATCTAACCAGCCCACAAACAACAAACAAAGTTTTATTAGATGTTTTACTCTAGAATCAGTTCCATATAGTAATATAAATGCATACCTAAAACCTTTCTCAGAGGAAGAAACATTTTGTTGACCAGTTATACTGTTCCAAGAAAATTAATAACAGACAGACAAACTCAAAAGACCTTAGAGAAGAACATAAAAATGTGTTTGGGAACAGAAAAGACTGAGTTTGCAGGAAAAGTTTTTCATGCAAAAGCAATTTGATTAAACAAGTCAGACTGTACAACTACCTATAAGACTATGGTGCTGTCTGAATTAAGAGCTTGTTTTTCCCCAGGACATAAAACTAAAAGATTCAAATGAGCAAAGTTGCCCCAAACAAAAAAAAAACCAAAAAACCCAAACACACTGACAGCACAAAAACCATGCAAGTTGTATTAGCAAATACAAAAGTAAAATAGAAAGAAAAAGAGAGAGGAACCTGTTTTCCTGCACAGTGGATCTAAAGAGTATCTCATCATTCACAGCTAAAAGTTCACCTGGAATGTACCCAAGAATCTACTGTAAGGAAAAATAATGTACTGGCCAAAGGTGCAGATGTTCTAACTGGTTTGCAATTATGTTCTTACAAAGAACAAGTGCAAAAACTACAAATGATATTTCAGAAACTTTCATCAGTTAATAAAGCTATAGGATTTAGCTCTGCAAGCACTTCAAATAATTAAAGTTCTTCAGTAAAGTGATACAATTTCTCCTGTGGTGGAGGGTTTTGATTCTCATTCTGAGATCCCCTGATTATCTTTTTTATGTTCAGAGAATGCCCATCTATGCACATTATGACCCACTTGCAGGAAAAAATAAGCCATAAGTGCCAGATTAAAAGGTTACAGCAGATCTACAGTATTAATTTATTTCTCCTTCATTATTCATGCTGCTACAAATTCCACTTCTTTTGGGAAGATGCATAACCTTGTAGTGGAAACCTGTTCATTAAAGTATGAAAAATTGTTTCTAAAACAATGCTGTTGTAGCTGACTGGATACTTCAGAAATGAAGTCTTAATCTTATTAAGACTTTATTAAAAGAGAGAAGATAAACTGATATTTCCCTACATATATCCAGCCCATTTTACCTTCATTAAAGCTTACATGATATCTCTTCACTTTGCAAAATATCAGACTTAGCTGGACTAAAGGCAGCTCTGCTATGCTTATCAATACTGCAAATCTATTTCCAGAAATCAGCATGATCAGACTTCCCCCATACAAATCTGTGTTCAGACAGTTTGTATACCTGTCTTTTTAGAGGAGATCAGAACTGCTCTTCATAAGCTTAAGCACCACCAATTACCAATTGAAAAGAGATTCTGATATACTTCCCCATTTTAGAATACTTTAAAACCTGTATTTTTAGGATTGTCTAAAATCAAAATGCAGTATTTTAAAGCACTCATAGTTTCAATTCGGATTGTCTTCTCTAGTTCTGAGAAAAAAATAAAAAAACCACTGAATTTAATAGCTATCAAAAGCTGTTTAAGAGAGAAAGTATAAAACATTTTATACCACAGGGAAAATGATGATATTTGCTTGTAGGACTGATGAAAAATTCATGTACACACTTCTCATCTGAACCACCAGGGTTACCATGCTCAGGTTTCAATATAACAAGTCCCATATTTTAAAACAGGGAAATTTTCAATTTTCAGAAATTATTACATTTTTTGTTTTCAGCATCTATTTTCTTCCTGTTAAATTAACTCTTCTTACAAATGGAATCACCACAGTTAAATGAATCAGTTTGAAAATAAAGAATCTGTATTTTTAAAATTTTACATGTATCTCTACCTATTTTGATGGACTACTTGAGATAGCCTACAAAGAAATTATATGAACCAAGCAGCAAGACCTAAAAAAAACAGATAGGATTTTAGGCAACCCTAAGTGCTTTCTAGTGAACAAATTCTTAAGGAGAAAAGACTGAATGAAGGTGGTAACACAACTGCTGCAAAGTAATGCAAATACCAACAGGAGCACTCTGTCAGTGCCTGTTCTCTGCTTTACAACAGTACCCTAATTTACAGTATTTTGCATTGAAACAAAAATAATGTGATTGACATATTCATACAGCAGTTACATGCAGATAAGATAGTGCTTGAATGATGTTCACAGTTTCAAAGAATGGAGACAAAATCATCTAAATTTCAAAAATCTGGTGTCAGTGTTCCATGGATTTTCTCCTGTTAGTTTTACATTTACAATATATGACTAAGTTTTTAGTACTCACAGGCTTACCATCTGGACCAGGCAGACCAGGATAACCATGATTCCCAGGCTGCCCAGGGTCACCCTATGGAGAAGCAACATGTAAACACACAGAATATAAAAGCATTTTAAAATTATATGAGCATTTTAAAATTAGCACAAAGCAACCTTAACCTTAACACATTCCACAAAACAGTCTCTACAAGTCCCCAGACCTACTATTGAGGAGCAATTCCTACAGTGAAAAAGAACTGATTTGGGGGGAAGGGGGGCAGGGGGGTGGAATTCTTGTACTTGGACAAGTGAGTCCACACTTAGTCATAGCACAAGTTTGACCCATCACCTAAAAAGCTTTCTAGTCTTTTAGCACTTTAATGAGCAGAAATAGAAACACTTTTTTAATCAAACAGATGAAACAATCTTTAATAAAATGTCATTAATGAAGTAGTTCTTTTCTGAAGAAATCTCTCACTTGCATTAGCTGAGCCTAATTCTTAAGATGAAAGCACTAAGAAGGTAAGAGCCAGGATTAAAATCTGCAAAATAATTAACTCCCCTCCACACACCAATTGCTGTTGAATAAGATAGTTTTTAGATTTCTTCTTGAAAGCCCTTTGTAATTATTTTGATAATCACTGTTACAATCTGATTAAAGTAAAAGGAAAGTTGCTTGCCAAGGCTTCATGTTTATGATGAGAAAGCAGGAACTTAACATCCTACTCAATATATCCTCTTAGAGTATTTCTCTGTTTATTTTACTAACAGCTTTGATATGAACTCAGCAAAATCCAGTAAGACTTGATCTCTAAACCATTTTACTTCTGCAGGAGTGCTAAGCAGATAGTTATTTCTTCAGCCGAACTATCAACAGATCTGTTGGTCCATTACAACTGCAGAGTTGTTATAAACAGGGAGGACATTAGAAAGGAAACAGGAAACTAGCTTTCAATGTGACTGTGGAAAATTATCATTTCATATATAAACCACGGAAGAGAATATAGAATAATGTCTTTTTTGAGAAGCAAAACAGTTATCATTTGCTAAATTAGTAATAAGTTATCCAGAATTATTGTTGTCCAAATTAAGAAGTCAAGGTATGGGATTTGAGCAAAAATAAATTTGCTTTCAAATATACCATTTAACTGTGAAATTTTCTGCTTTTAACTTGAAAAGCTTAAAATATCAGTTACTTGTATTTTTAAAATTGCTTTGATTTAGTTCAATTTTTAGTACTCCCTAAATATTACAAACAGAAAAAATAAGTTTAAATTCATATGGTTCTAGAGTCCAGTATTCAAAAGTTAATAACTACTATAACTAGATAGATAACCTGTTCAACTGTAAACTGGCTTCCTTTTCACTTTCTGCAGCCTTTTGTGTTTGGCACCATCTTTCACCTGTATTATTCAATTATCCTCAAACAAATATTACAGAGCATTCAAGTTGAAAAATTGCACACAAGACAATAGGAACAGGTCACCCGAGTTCTGAAACTTCATATTCTTTCATACTTTACAGAAAGTGGGTTTCAATTCTTTTAAAATTATAAATACTTCATTCTCTGTCCCTCTTTTTACCTCTAATATGTTAAAAAGAGAATAAAAACAAGGTAAAAGACCACAGAAGTTCTATTACATGAAACAATAACGATGATCTCTGTGTTGTAGATTTTAATTCCCTGATCAGAAACCTTTCCCACTGTATCAAGAAGCCCTTTGATTTGAGGTAGCTACAGCATACTGTAACCTCTTTTATGATGACAGCAGAGAAAGTTTTTATTCACTTGTCAAATGAAAGACAAGTGATTTGAGGTTTTCTTGTCTGTACTTATAAATAATTCCATAAACGCTACTTAGCAGTTATTGAGAAAGGTACGAAAGCAAATAATGGGGATTTGAGTTTGCCATGCAAGACTTCTGCAACTCAAGTCCAGTTCTCATTTTAGTTCTTCATCAACACAGAGAAGAGGTTATCAGCACAGCTAATGTGCAACTCTCCCAGGAAGCATCTAGTTCATTCTTTTACTAAGGAAGAAACCCCCTTGCCATTAAAAGGCTTGTTAGCAAATCATTTCATCCTCAAACAATTAACAGTGCAACATTGATAACAGTGCAACATTGATTGGTGAAGAGTAGCAGGGAAACACAGGTCATATACATTCAACAAGAGAGAACAGAGACTTACTTTGGGGCCTGGTGGTCCTTGCTTTCCCGGCGGGCATATGCAGGGGGCAGGTGTTGAGCCTACGTCACTGGGACCATTCATGCACTACCGAGAGAGAAAACAGCCATCAGCACACATGCCAAAGGCAGCCAACAAATATAATTGGAACACTATGTGAAGCTGACTTCCCCTAGGCTGCCTTTCACTTAGGTCTTGGCATTCACTCCCTTTTTCAGCTGGAATGTCTGTCCTCCAAATACTTTTCATGCACGAAATCATTTTATCCAGAATAAAAAAGAAAAAGTAGGTACTGATATTGGGTTGATACCTGTAACTTTGTTTTTTCACAAATATTTTGCCACATAGTTTGATAATTTTCAATCTGGCAATATGAAAGACGCTTCTCCTAGCTAATCTATATTCATAAAGTGTGATCAATTCTCAAATATAACAATTTAATTTTAAATTTTGGAAAATTATGTAATACATAATATGTTTAGCATAATGATCCTAACCATTGGCATTCTGTCATGTGTAGTGAGTTTATCTTCTTCTGAAAAGAAGATAAACCCCAAGTCTCCTACCTCCTAGGCATGTGTTCCAACTATGAAGCTGCTTGAGGGGAGGCAGGACACAGCTGCTACCACTGACTTGTCATTAGTCCTGGTCCCAAGAGTTCCCATCCTACAAAGACCATTAGGTGACCTCCTCCAAATCATGCTCCCTGCAGCACTAGACACTAAATCTTGAGAGATCACATAACTCTCTAGAATTTTTTTTTTTTTTTTGTGATATTTACTTGTCATTATTAAGCCCCACATGAAACCTCAGTGCTTTACTCAGGTAGGCAAGGGGAAAGCTACTAAATCAAATTTACTATAGGTACATATGTACTAAATCTATATGTTGAAGTTAGACTCAGCAAATTCATTTTTACCCACCATCCCTAACCCAGAAAGTTCTTAGACCTATGGAAAGGCAAAAATTTGAGAATCCAAGCTAATTTTTTTTTTATTATTATTATTATCTTAAACTTTCCATGGTATTTTATTCATATTTTCTATAACAAGGACACCTTTTAAGATGTTTCTTGAATGGAATTCTTTCTCTGGATCAAATGATTGGTCAAAACACAAACCCATGTTTCCTTTGCAATGGTACATGTTGGGAGTTACAGGTCAGGTTAGGGAAGTTGTGATATTAAGGTAAGCTCCTGTTCAGGGAGTTCCCATTAGCACAATGAAGGTAACAGCTATTGACTATGCATATTCCCCATCCTCCTGCAAATAGCAGCAATTGAATTGATCTGGGGGAAAACATCAGACCATTTATTCTAATAGACAGGTGTTCTTTTCAGAAAAATTCTTTTTAATTTGTCTATTGACTAGAGTTCAAGCAAGGGAAGTCCAACACTCCTAAGCTTAGCAAATCTTAATCCCCTTTTGAAAACAAGGTGTATATTACCTAGAATATTAAGATGCTTATAAAAAGTCAAATACTACCTTAAACTGAGTTTGAGTAGTTTAGGATCGAGCCTACCTCTCCATTCTGAAAGAAGAAGAAACACAGTTTAAGATTACAGCAATATTTCTAAAAAGATAGTCCATTCATGTGGAAACACTCAAAACCAATCATAATTTCTGAGCTGTAACTGTCAAGAAATTATAATTCAGATTTTTACACTTTCTAAGACTTATGTGCAGCTGCTATCAATGCATATGAAATTAATTTAGTTAACTGTGTTTATGTGTCTGTCAATGGGAGTTCTCAGTAGCACTTTTTAAAATATAATGACAGAATTAATACTAAACCATGTCAGTATTTACACACTAAATGTTTAGATTTGGGTCAAACCATTTACCAGAAGTAACTTCTCATCAAAAACATCCTCCACTTGTTCATTCATGTCAGAAAATGTATCAAAATATTTCTGAAATGTCTGCTGCTCAATCCAGCATCTGAGAAAACACAGAGCAGCACAGAGGCAGGGCTGGCTTTTTCTCACTTTCCTGTGACTGCATTAAACTCTGCTATGAATTGATTTTTGTTTCAGTATCTGCAACAGCACAGAACAATCCAACACCAAATACTTCAGCAGAGCAACCATGAAACTGTCTGTCTTAACAGTTCAGTAGCCACCACAGCAGCACTGTCCACAGGAGTATTCTAATGCACATGGTCACTGCAGATTTCATACACTCTCTGTGGACACAGAGAGCTTCCTCTGTAATCAATTTTCAGCTTAAGCAAACCCTAGAGAAAGTTTTCATTTTCCACAGATCATAAAAGGAGCTTAAAATTACTATGCAGCTAGGTATCTCTGGAAAAGGGGAGTAATTTGGGCTGCAATTAATACATAAAGCCTCTGCATATTTCAGGAACTCTGACACAGAACAAAACCACAAACCACAATTTCCTCCTAGAAGATCATCCAACATTTTTATTTTCTGAAGGAGTCCAGAATTTTATTGGCACAATCCAAATTTAATTTACAAAAACAGACAGTGAAACTAAAATGGCAATCTTTTGGCTTCAACTCCTTGATAAATTGCAGAGAACAGAAGATATGAAAGACTTTTTAGTCTTTATGCAAAGTATTTTTCATTTGATTACTTTTCGTTTCCTACTTTTAATTTGTAAAGAGCAAAAAGATATGTGGTGCAATTAAATAGCTATATACTTAATTTTCTTCAAAAAAACTAACTTTATGAAAGTGTTACTGCACCTGTTAGTTCTTGACATACAGAGTCAGAGTTCAGAACAGCTAATTATCCATTCACCTACTTGCTGCTCTGTTGAAAGCTGAAAAAGCTCTGATAAGGATGGAATAGACTGGACACAAAGAAGAAAAACAGACTAGCTGGCAATACATGCCAGCCTGACTAAAAGGAAAATCTGGGTGCTGCAGATTCAATTGTTCTATTGTAAAACCAGCAAAATGTTACTAAATCAAATCACAGCTTGAGGAATGTGGGTTTACATAGTAAGACACTGGCAGCTGATAATCTTTAGCTCAGTTTGTTTTAGCCACCAAACAAAGGAGAGTATTTTGAATCTGTATGTTTAAAACAATGTCTTGATTTGAGATGGGAACTGGATGCTTAAATCTGGCTCTGTTAGTCATGACTAGTTTCCAAATCTGTTTGTATGTGTTTTACCTTTCAGAGCATAATTAACTGTAAGACCAAGAGAGGGCCAAAAGGTCCCCATAAACTTGTTAATTGTGTACATAAATCATAAAGTCTTGATTTTATTTCTGTCTTGTACTGAACATACTTCTTGAAATCGTTACAACATTTCAGATAATGGGGTATTTATCAGAGACCTCAGCATAGATATTTCTAACAGGAGAAGGTGATTTAGAAATACAGGTTTGCTGGTTATGTTTCAAAATTTCACAGATTAAATGACCTGACAAGTAGCAAGTAATGTATCAGAAAATTTCAAAAGTCATATTTTAAGTATTTTACTCTGAAAAAACCTAGAAGTTTTATTATTCTGTAATGTTTAAATTGAAATGTTAAGAGACGATTCCGTGATTCTTCTATACTTACATATATATAAAATTTACACCATTAAATATCTAAACTAAAACAACTTGTAAAAAACTTAGTGAGAAAATAAGGCTGAAAACAGAAAAGGTCTGTGTCACTTGACACAGTAAAAAGCATGTGTTTGCATCAGCTGAATCAATGTACTATAATTTATTTTAGAACTTCATTAAGTCAGTTTTAAACAGTGATTCGCAAAAAATTGCCATGTCCTCCAAAGTTCATCTATCATACTCACAGATCCCGGGATCTCACAGACTGTTTCTCTATTATTTTGCTCTGGGTCACAGTAGATTCGCAGTTTTTGTACATCAAACTGTAATTCAAAACATAAAGGACTCTTTAGAGGCCTGTGCTTTTACTACAATTAAAAATCAGTTAAATATACTGAAATATTTTTAGGCTACTGACAATGATTCATATGTGCAACCAATTAAACATACTACAACAGAATTATTTAAATAAAAACAATCAGTCCAAGAACTTTTTTAAAATAACAGAAATCACTATCCATATTCCTTGGGAATTAATTCAAACACATGCAGCACAAACTACACTGGCTGCCAATATCATAGAGGAAAAAAGTTAATAGCACAGGCAAGCCCAACCTCTTTCTTTTCACCTTAACAGACCTGGGAAGATGCTTCTACACACACCTGCTTGTATTAGATGTAGGATTAGTAAATTCTGGTGAAGCATCTGAAGGCATCCCTAATGCTTAGTGTTTATACAGTAAAATTTTTTAAAAAGCAAATAAAAACACTGGCATCAAGTAAACAAAAGTTTTCACCATCCTGCTTTGTTGTTACATTCCAAAACAAAATGGAACCACTGTCAGTTTTTCTAGCATAAACTACCATGACTGAAAAGCAAGGAGAAAGAAACTTGGCCAAAATTTTCCTCTTTTACCAGCATCACCCATACATACACTGATGGAAGGACATCATATGCAAATGTCAAGCAGAGGGAATTCCCTACATTGAGACACTGTTTCTCAGATTCAGGCAACCACATTGCATCAATGTTATCCTTGGAATCAGTGAGACCAGTGAAGCATCCACGTCATAGGACACATCACCTATGCTAGGTCCTCCTGTTTTTATTCTCTCTTGAGTATTACAATTTTGTATACTAAATTTCTAAGTTAGAAGAGTAAGCTCAAGAAAACAAAAGCCACCAATGCAATGTTAACCTACAACAGAATTACTGAATTACTGTCATTTTAGCCTACCTGTACCGTTTCCTCCTTTCCAGAATACTTTCCTATTTGGGTTAGGCCACTGATGTAAATACCTAAAACAGGATGTAATGGCTTTGTTTCAATTTCTTGGCCATCGATATACAAAGTTACAAAGTCTTCTGTTACTAGGAGACGAATTTGATGCCAGGCTTCATCAAACAATGTCTAAGAAAAATGAAGAAAACAGCATTGTTTAAAACAAAACACCTCCAGTTTAAATAACAATAGTAAGGTACTTCAACAGTCAGACCTGTTAATGGCTGAGATGATCAAGGCTGCAGGTATTACATGCAAATAATTCTAAGAGGCAAATAAAGTATTGCCAAATAATATTGTAATTGAAACTATGACATTTGATAATAATCTCTATTTCAGAATTGTTTTATAATTCACAGAAGTATTTTTTTTTTTTTAATCTATGATCTTGAACATGCTCAAACTTGTATTTGCTAAAAATATACAGCCAGAAACCTATTTATCAGGTAGAATGTCTCAAACACTTCAGATCATCAATCATGGTGAAAAAAAATTGGTACTTGTGATAAATTAATACGTAATAATCAAAGAAGTTTATTAAAGAAAAGCATTCATTAAGAGTGTATTGATATTTCTATGGTGTTTAGAGACACACAGGTCTAAAATAGCCATGAAATTATTATTCTCCATAATAGCAAGGTAAGCATGGAGAAACAAAACCAACCAAACAAACATACAAAACAAACAAAAAAACCCATGAAAGTTGTGCTTTCATGGTGAAATGCATGGATACCTGGGATTCATAAATAAGATTGATTTGTCTGTGCATCTCAAATAAACAGATAAATACAAATTGATTATTGACTTGAAACTGAATTTTCTAACAGTTTCCAGTAAATCAAGTTCAAGTTTAAATCAAACTTGTTTAAAAAATAAAAAATTAGTTTACCTACTAATAACTATTAAAAGGTAGAAAAAAATTTGGAAAGAAAAAGCAAAAATTCTCCATCAGTAACAGAATAAAATACCTCTCCCTAGAAAAAGCTTAGTAGTTAAGACCTATTCCTTGGATAGGAGTCCTTCTTCACTGACGACTTATATTTAAAATTCCTTCAGCCTGATTTGGAGTAGGGATTTGAATGCAGGTTTCCACTTCCCAGAAAAGTTGAACCCACTTGGCCATGAAGTACTCCAGCAGTAAATCTTTCCCATTTTTCTCTGCTGAATTAGCCCTCCCTTTCACTTAAATAAAACTCCCTGTGGCAAGAAGGGCAATCTCTGGGCTGCACATATTCTTGCATAAAATGCAAGAATAGGGTCATTCAATCTCCATTCCTCTGTCTCATCTGCAACTAAGACAATCTTTCTTACAAGAGTGGAATACTTCACTGGAAATTACTGAAGAAAGACTGAAAGATAACCTACAGATTGTCTAGAGAACAATAAAACTGGTTTGCTCAAAGAGGGGAATAGTGGAATAATGTGTACTTAAAGCAGTATTCCAGCATGATAGCGATGTACTCCTTACCTTTACTTGAGGTGCAGAAAATGTAATAACTTGTGTGCCATTTATTAAACTTGTTGTAGTGAATGATAATGTTTTCTCTTCTCCATTAACAGTGACTGCTATCTGTGGTCTCTTATCTAAACTCAGGATTCTCCATAAATCCCATGTCTTTTTTACTTTAAATCTTTGAGTGGAGACAAACACATAAGATGGAGGGAGACCTTCTGGAAACACGTTCCTAAATAAGGGGGAAGGGTAGAAAAACAAGACATTGCTTGAATATTCATATAAATCTTAAAATAAGTCCTTCCCACTTAAAGAAACAGAAAAATCTTACAGAATATAGAAGCATATTTGTAAAATTGAATACCTTGTTAATTCTGAGAGGTCAACACGTGAGGTTACTTCATAAGCTTTTGCATTAGTGGTTGATATTTGAATTCTCTTTTTAACTTTTTTCTTCACACCTAATCCGACAAGAATATCAAATCCTTTTTCATCTCGAGCTGCCACAGGAATTCTTGTCGGACAAACAGATTCTGCAAAGTAATAAATGCAAGGACAGTCCAAAATATGACCTAAAACTTACAAGAAAAGTAGCCTCCCACCCAACTAAATTTTTTTATCTACCTTTCAAGAAATAAAAAGAGAAGTGAGAATAGTCAGATAAGTACAACATGAGAGAAGTGGTATGCAGGGTACTCAGGGATTTCAAGCAAGAATATTAAGATGTCATATTTTACTGCAATTACAGTCACATACTATTTTGAATTGTCACTAATTGTAATTAAAGGTTATTACAATATCTGGCTAATAAACATATTGAATTTCATTTCTAAAATTGCATAGTTCCAAAATTATATAAAATTATAGATGTTAATTTCCAGAATGCACTAACAATTTGAATTCAGCATCCCTCCCAACTATAAAATCAGTTTGAAAATGGACAAAGTTAAAATTATCTCTTTTATTTTCATTTTATTTAACTCAAAATGGACTCTCAACTGTTTTGTCTGTTACACTGAAACCTGCTTGAAGTTATTCTCACTGCAAAAATAGTGGGTAATATATTTCTGTGAAAGCATAATTTAGCTGAATGTTATCTTGGTTAATTATCTTTACACAAAAACAGTGTGCCTAAGTTGTCTCAAACAACAAAAAAAGAAAAAGTGATAGGACAGAAACTTAATACTTAAACAAAGATTAGGGTAACAAATCAATGAAAAGAAAGTTTTTTGTTTTATTAAAATTACGCTAAACTGTTTATAATAAATATTATTATTTATTTTCCACTGTTTCTTCAGAAAGATACATCAGTTCATAGACAGGGAAGAGGTTAGGAATACATTCCAAAGAAAGGGTGGAGAGTTCTCCTGTCTCCATCTGGACCAGCCACGGGCTGGAAAACTCCTGTCTCTGTGCCAGGGAATTATCAGCTCAAAGGTCTAGACAGGCTTCTTTTCATAATATGAGAAACACTGCATGACTTCCCTTTCTAAACAACCCCAGGGCAGTCAGAAGCTACCCCACTCTGGTGAGGGAGGCAGGATATATATGTTCTGAGAAAATTCTGCTAATTTTCTGAACAGTCTGTCTGTCGTGCGGAAGGACAATCCATCCTAAGGGTACTTGGGGCAGCAGCAAGCCACATAAACTACACTTAGTATTTTTTTCCTCCCCACAGCAAAGTGACACCTGCCTTCCAAATTAAAAATAAATTATCTGCCTGTTCTACAGGAATGAATTGCAAGAACTCTGCCCACATTTTGGAAATTAAGATATCTACCTCCTAAGTATTGCCAAAAAAAACAAAAGAAAAAAAAGAAAAGGAATACCGAGTCCAACAAAGCTTTCCTTCTCATTCTTCTCAAAACACAGACTTAAGTCAACATACTTACGCTATTAAGCAAGAGTAATAGTGGGGTTTTTTCAGGTTTCTTCAAGTATACATTGTTATCATGGAGCTATTTTCTAAGCTCATTTATTGCAAAGCTGGATAATGGACATATCATAATTGAAAGAGATTACAGATAATCACACACATATACTCTGACAAGTATAGGATCTCTTATCAGTTAGAATATTACAAATTTGGTGTAAAATCAAAAACTAAAGGCAGAAATAGGAATACTTCACGTAGGAGGGCCATTAGTATGTATCAGGGCAAAAATAACCATTCCAATCCAATA
This sequence comes from Certhia americana, assembly GCA_018697195.1. Classification (NCBI taxonomy): domain Eukaryota; kingdom Metazoa; phylum Chordata; class Aves; order Passeriformes; family Certhiidae; genus Certhia; species Certhia americana. The sequence continues at coordinate 22,875,199 of CM031859.1, forward strand.
CCAACCAAACAAATTAAGCATGTGTAAAATTAAACATTAAGAAACTATTTTTTCTTTCCAGTGCACACTGGTGAATTACATGAAAAATTCCCAGAAGACATAATCTTTCTGGGTCTTCTGGATAATCTTCTGGCAAAACTATTTTGATAACTGAGCCACTATACAGCATGCAGAAATCAATGGCAAAATTAAGAGCTGTCTTCTATTGGAAATGTATTTCCAGTCCATAGTACCAGTCACTTCAACTTTTTAGCCTTCTCTGAAATCTTGTTGCCTTTTAGTGTTTTTACATAGTTTTCAGATGCTTATTTTCCTTCCTAAATTGTGAAATAACTTTATGATCTTAAATCCTAGTATCTGAGACAAAGCAACATTTCCCTGCATCCTCCAGACAAATTTCTGAGGTCTGCAGTGGGTTTTCTTTCTAAATGCATTCCTGACACACAATTTTTTTTTTTTTTTTTTTTTTTTTTTTTTTTTTTTTTTTTTTTTTT